>OX458984.1:6000000-6579344 GCA_949774945.1 Hoplodrina ambigua
TCGTCAATGCACAACGAAATATTACACTGATCAGTCTCATTAGCCGGGTCCACACCGGACGATCCATCGCGCTCCGATCGCGCGCGGCAGCAGCGCGATCCAAAGATGCAGGCGGTGTGGACGTGCCGCGCGCGATCCATGCGCACGTATTGGAGCGCGCGCTCCCTACCTCGCGCGATCCGTGTGCGGTCGGTTTTTGTGCCAGCCTCAAAGGTGCCTCAGTTGCGTGATGCGCGCGGTGTGGACGGTTGTGTTGGTTCGCGCGATCCACCTCGCCATGGACATCTCAGAAAGTCGCCGTTTGATATAGCTTTATAAAGAATTTAAATGTTTATGGGATCCCAAAGATTCTAATTACACCAATAGAGGTGTTAGAGATGATGCTTGGCGTCAGATTTCTCGTGAAATGGGGAATAAGTCGATCGAGAACCTAAAGAAAAAAATGCGATCTCTGGCGGGAGGCTACAGAAGGGAGAAACACAGAGAGAAGCAAAGCCGTATAACTGGATCCGGTAAGAAAACAAAGCTACTTTTTATCTGTAGGTATTAAAATTATATATTTTATTATAAGTAATTACATCATAATATTTACTGTGGATTTCACGTGATTTCGCTTTTTACATTTAAGCTGTTAGAAATACACGTGGTTATTTTAATGAGTAACTTGTTTATTTCAGGTGCGTCCCAGGTGCTGAGTCCCAGATTCCAAGCGATTTTTGTAAATTTGTTTCACCCAAAACCGTCGTTTTCTTTTTTGTGATTTTTTGCGCAAGCATTTAAGCAAAATAAAAGTTACTGCTGCAACGGCAAGACGCCGCCGTTGTACGTGTGACTCCATATCGTACAAGAGTTAGACTGGCTGAATCACGGATCGCCTTAGGATCGCTTGGAGCGCATATTTGGGATCGCAAGTTACCAAGAGTGGATCGGCCTAACACGATCCACGATCCACGCTCCGCGATCCTGGATCGCGGATCGCGGGATCGATGGATCGTCCGGTGTGGACCCGGCTATTGATCAGAGTAGAAAATAAAATTGGATGGTTTTTTTATCAGTGTAATATCGGTCAGTACAAGTAGGTACAAGGGTAGATCGTCCATTACGGCAAGCTGAACAAAACGATATGTGTTGATAATGTTATGTAATTAATTAATTGTTTTATGTAATGCAATTCTATATTGATAAGCTGGCTAGTTTGTTTATTTAGTTGAAACGTGCTAATCTACGATAGTACTGGACCGATTCTTAAAATTCTTTTGCTATTAAGAAGCTACGTCATCCCTGAGTACTGTCGTCACTATGGCGTGACGTAACGTGGTACCGAAATCGCCTCTTGGATATATGGGGTCTTTCGCAGGGCACAAATATTAATTGAAACGAATCATTACTTTTAAACTATGTATTAAAGATAGACTTTTGACTCTACTGCTCCCTGCAGACCGAAATGACCAAAAAATTGTCATCATAGAACATATTTTATTCTAATTCTAAATACGAATGATTTGTCAGAGAGTTTAGAACATAAGTTTTCCAGCCTGCTTGCTTTAGCAAGCAACCTTCAGAGTACCTACTAGATTTTATTCTCAAAATATTTGAGATTTGCTGGCACAAGCTAGTATAATGCTGTTGATACTAGTTTTCTCACAAGAAAAGTAGGTACATGTTTTTGTACATCCCTTTAGGTTATTTAAGTGTGAATATAATTTAATTATTATAACATTGTTAAGTTTTTATAGACTAGTACGTGATCTATTAATATAAATAGAACTTCCTGTCTACCAATTAGAATATCTATTTCTAGGTTCAAGTACTCTAATATACTAACACTGGTAGAATTTAGCACTATCCATACCCAGTTATTTCAGGCCTGTAATCCCCGAAGGGTTAGGCGGTAGTGTACCCATTAGCACACATTTCGAGAATTATGTTTAAGTCCCATTTAATAGGGGGCGAGCCTATTGCCATCAACCGGGCACGAATCTAGGCTCAGAGGCTGCTACTGAGCAATTCCTGATGGAAAAATCCAAAAACACTTTTTGCCCGACCTGGAAATCGTACCCAAGACCTCATTCAGCAGTCACAGTTTTTTTTTAATCAAACGTATTTCATCGTCCGGCTGTACCAATGATAATACACTATGTAATCCGTGATTCATAAGAATTTAAGACCTTGAAATTATTCAACGAAAAATAAAAAAAAACGGTATCACACACGAATTATCAGTTACTGAAAATATGGTCAACGATGAACAGTCATGTAATAACTTCGAGTAAATCGTTAGTAGGCTGATAAAATACCATGAATCATAAATGCTTGAGTCAACCTGAAACGTTTCTACAGAACATCATCTGCCTAGCCTATTCCCAACTATTTTGGGGTCAGCTTCCAGTATAACCGGATGTAGCTTAATACCAGTTACTGGGTATCACGATAATCTTTGGTAATAAGACTGGTTGTCAGACTTTAGGGCTTCTAAATGCCCGTAACGACTGTGAAAGATCTGTTAGTGAAAGCTGGAACCAACGGCTTTATGTGCTTTCCGAGGGTGTCACACCAACAACTTCCAAACTTCGGGCTACTATTGAGAAATTCCTAATGGAAAATCCCAATAATTGATTCTAGGACCCCACGCACAGCTGTCGCGCTTGAAACCATGCGACAGTTTACGGTTTTAACAGCTGAATACAAATAAAACTTTAACAATTCTAAACGTATACTATGTTTTATAATACGTTACCTCAATGCATAATTTGGAGCTTGAGTCTATATTTGATCAAAGACTCAACAGGTATAGAGAAATGTTAGAGTTAAAATGATAACAGAACTTAATAATAAATTAATAAAATATTATACTATGGCAATCGATTTATTCAGTAAAAATCTACCTCGGAAAACTGACAGCTCACTTCACCTATATTCATCTAGGGAGATTTTTATAGAATAGCACTACAGATTAGTATTTGCTCGATACCTCATTGGATGATGTTCTTCATCCAATTCTAGAATCTAATGATACCAAGATAAAGAAAGGAAGTAGATAACACATTCCTATTAGTCACAATCACAAATCAGTCTTTCAGGTTTTAATCTACATATGTATATGAGTCAGTTAAAACAGGAATGAGTCCTAGATGTCACGATATGAATTGAAACAATTGGTGACAAAATGGCAACGCAAATGGACAATGACTAAGCCGTCTAGACTGATTTTATAACGACATATGTAACAGTGACTCTTTTTAAAAAAATGAATCAAACTTATGAAGGAGGACAGATGTTTAACGCTTATCAGTGGTGGTTCCCAAGTACTACATTTTAAATTTTTGCCGCTCTCTACAGTTTGTCAGTTCAAGTTATGAAAGTTTTATACAAAGTGGCAGTAGCAGAGGTAGGCAGAGGCCTATTACTGGTAGAGGCCAGTAAACTGGGTGTTTCACCAAAGAATATAGAAGTTTTTCAGTACTATTGAAAGTAAAATGAAAAGGAAGTGGGGAAAAGTCATCCGAAATATGTCTTGTAGACTTCTTTCTTTAAGATATCAGAAAACTAATAATTTATAAAGGGAAAATTTTCCTCGGTCCTCTTTGCCGCTCTTGACTCAAGCCCACTCAGTCTGCTTGTAAATCAGCCACTGCGCCTATAGCAACTTAGATTAAACGTAATACCTATATGATTTAACCTGTATCGTAATCTGTCATCTAATCTTTTTGCTTCAGATACTACTGATATGAGTGAACTTGTATTAACATTGTTGTACTTACATGAACATAATATTCGTGTAGGTTGCCCGTTCGAAAAATGACAGTTTTAAAGGGGACTTTACCTACAGCACTGAATCACTGATACAAAAGTCTAATCACATTTTGGTCAATAAGTACCGTCTCGTCCCGTCAATTTTGAATTATGAATCATTTTGAATTTAAGTTATTCGAAAGGAAACTGACTAATCACAAGCCTAGATATAAGTACCGTAATCCAATATACAAAATTCCAACTAGTTTACTTAATTATTGATCAAAATATGACTAAACCGCTTTTATATGGAGTGTGGTGTCGTTAAAGTCACGCAACCTTAACTTTGATGGATATTGGTACATGGGTACAATGGTACACGTGTGTGATGATAAAAACAATGTATCTGCATTACTGAATCATATCTAACTACACTACTTGTTGATAATACGAATAAAGGCCTTGCTTCACAATTAAAATGATTACAGAACCATTTAGTTTGACAAGAGTGTTAAATGATGTGCCCTGAAGACAACATAGTTCCAAGTTACATCTTCGATGATGCTCAGTTAGGAAAAAGTAAAATGTCAGACAATACAATCTGTCCTATCACACATTAGTAAATAGTGGAAATTACCATAATCTAACAATTAAAATCAGTAATGGTCCTAAATTGGGTCCTTTGGGAACCCAACATAAATTTTTGTAAAAAATATAATTTGCCTAACCCTTCGGGGATTACAGGCGTGATGTTATGTTTACCTTTTTAATTATACTAAAAGCATGTTTGAAATCGATCAAATCGTCATTAAATCGAGTAGAATTCTTAATTCAGGATAGTTATAAATCTAAACGGTACCGTGATTAACAATGTCGAACGCTTTGGTGAAATCATATTTTTGTCAAAATAATCAAAATGTGCAAAGAATAATTCCGATTGTTTTGTGTATTATGTATTTAAGTATGTGACATAGGATTACAAAATCGTGTAACTGAAAATGTATGTTAATGGCTGTGTATTAAGATCGTAATCTGTCCATAATGGCATTGTGTACGTGCAATGACATTATTTCCTGTCGTTATATCACTAATTACTGTTACTGATTCTGCAGAGCTGACAATTAAATCGACGCGCATTATTTTATGCAACTCTTTTACGCTTTCTAGTTTCACGGTGCTTGTAACTGAAATAATTTGCATGAAATTATCCAAGTACAAATGAATTAGTAGTTAGTAAGAAATTAATAGTAATTTAATTATAACCAATGAAATATCTCTGAAATGTATTGTGCATAGTAGGCGTTTCTGTATTAGAATGATATACATTCTTCTATAGAAAACTTGGATAAAAAAATTGAATAAATGGCACAGTTTTCTTAAAATGAAAATCAATTTTACAGTTTCAGTAAGAAAGTAATATAGTGACCCAAATGGTAGTTTGGCTAGTTGATTGTGTAAATATTCGCCGCTGAACAAGTTTGCTGTAAGTCATCGTGTTTTGTTTGTGACATCATGCATTCCACTGTAATTATCGCGTGCTACACCTGGTAAGTGGATTAGTTAAAAAAAAATCTTACATCGATTTAGCCGCTTCGGAGAAATTAACAAACTTTCAGTACGCAGATTATGTTTGCAGTTCAAAATCCTTTGACATTTTATTCTAATGTCAAATCCATTTATTCTTTTGTGCAAATACGACTTATTAAACGATTTTGAATTTAGAAGAGTTTGATTTACCAATGATTGGGCCGCCCAGTCTTTTCAGTTATTGGATACATTTCCACAGATTTTAACATAGTCTTAACTCAAAGAAGTAGCCCTAAACAAAAAAACGACCTCAAGTAATAGAAGCTATAATTGAAGATCCATTAATACAACATCTTAAATACCGTAACGCAAAAATAATAAATCTTCAATTTGATGGTCAAACTAAAACATACACCTACAGTTCAAATTGTTTATCAAACCACGTCATTCGCATGAGTCAACCGGGGAAAAGGTTTATACGACACCAATCACTTTTGTCTTTAAGACCAATGAGTACATAAGTCATGAACGTGTCTTGGCATATAACCAATATTAATGTTGGACGTTTCTTTGAAGATATTGACAATCTAAAGTTCAGTGACCTCTTTAGAATCTAAGTAGGTGAGAAACTTGATTAAGATGTCGAAGACAGAACCAGTTTTTGATGGAAAAGCGAACAGTGATAATTATCATGAGGTGGAACGGAAAATTATAAAAAAAAAGTTCGGTAATAATACGTCGACGATCATTTTTAGATACTGGGTAAATTTTAGCTCCGAAGCCGGTTAAAAACTAAAAAAAAAAACGTTTGAACAAGAACTTCCCGCCTCTTAAATGACAATAAACCTTCTTGCTCCAGACATATTTTTTTAGTTCAAATTATATTACCTACTATCTCTGTATTTTTGTAGATGAGAAGTTCAAACGTTTTCCCTTTTTAGTCAAAGTTTCCCAACAGTCATACCTGTAATCGCATAATTTTCTTTGCATAACATCCACTATTTATTACAGCTATTAAATGAGCATAATTATAACAGATGTGCATAAGACGGTTTAACTTTTAATTGATATTTGCTTTAACGAACTATCGTCACAAACACATCTTGTATGATAAAGTAGCTTAATATTATACATTTATAATTACGCAAATAAACATAACAAAGAGACCTAAATCTTCTTTAAATAATGTAAGGCAGCTGCCATAAAATAGTTTATTATGTTGTTAGAAAGACTCATAAACATAGTCTATTATTTACAAGATGCAGAGGCCGTAGCGCAAGATGCAAAAGTTATGATAATTTGAAATAACATTGAACAGACTTCGTTCTGTATCCCACGTTTACATTCTATACTAATATTTTTATTGGTTTGAACGCTGTAAGCTCAAGAACTACTGGTTCGATTAGGAAAAATCTTTTTGCTTTTATTGCCCGCACTATCACAGAGTAATATCGAAGAAGGCTACATTTCGCTACGACCCACGGGATTAAATCTAATCAAAGACTAAACGCGGGTAAAATCGTGGGGTATTCCAGTGTTTGATAAATAGACTCTAAAGACAACTACAGACGACAGACGGGCCTTGACCCCGATAAAAGTCCGACATTAGACGAGCAGCTGGAAGCATATACACATTTGCTTGATGTATTGTTTCTTGAAGTCTTTTTTTTTTCTTTTCAATTGTAGTACTTAGCGTCTTTAGCGTATTCATCTTATCGTACCCACTTAGGAAAAGACTGCATTTCTTTCTATTCTTTTTCAGACAGTGAATAAGAGATCACGAAGATTAACAGTCTTAAGGACATAGAATCTACGAAGAATGTTGTGTGTCAACATCTTCAGATTTATCTCCGTTAAATTAATCATAGAAGCTTGAAGATCGCTAACGTCAGAGGGAAAAATGTTAATCGAATAATAAATACATAAGATATTAATGGGACAATTCCGGTTCAAGAGGTCACAAGCCATCAACGTGATGTTGAATAACAAGGATGTTCCTATAAAATATGAAAGGTCACTCCTTCACTCACTGATTCAACACGAAATCTTGACTCTCCGTGTAGAATGCCTCCTTTATAAACTACCTGCCTGCCAAATTTTAACTTAGCACGAAGGGGAAACTAAAATTTTATCTGCCTAGGGTATTTTAGGAACAGACACATGCGGTAGGCAGTTTATAAGTAGGAGACGTCAGCTAAGAATGGATGTTGCGTCAAGCCGGACTTAAGTCTTTGATTTCGACGCGGACGCATGCATAACAATGCGGAAAATCAAGGGAAAGACCCAGATAAACTTTTGACCAAAGCCTTTGAAACGCAATAAAAATAACAACGAGGTAAAATTTTTTGTTTGATAATACCAATGACTCGTCATTTGCATGTATCAATGGAATCAGTCTGTAACTAAAACTATAACTAAATAAAACTATAATGATATAATATATTCTTTGGTATTGTAATCGTGGAGGACGAACAAACGTAACGGTAGCGTTCGTCTCTTGTTTCTTGGTCTCGTTAACGCTCGCTTGCTAAGAGCCCCTCCAGACTGCAGACTTTCTATCGGTCGATAGTTTGGTCGGCTTTTTAATCAGCATGAATATTATACCGATTCAGTATCGCCCGATAAAAAAGTTTGCTCTATCGGCTGACTGTTTCAGTACGGGCTAGTCTGCGCACTCTTCACGAACCAAACTGTTTAGTTGACTCGGTGTGCACACTAGCAGCCCATCCCGACCAAACTATTAGCCGATTGAAAGTCTGCAGGGGTTCTAAACCTACTGAATAAGGTCAAAGAAAGCTTGTAAAATCCAGTCCTCTGTACTGTACTCAGTATAGTCGTGACTTTAGAGTGCACCATCAAGCATGTTTGAATCAGTGTCAACTGTTTCAAGTCAAGTCAAAGCATTTATTTCAAACTAATTTTTGCCCGCGACTTCGTCCGCGTTCGTCGGTTATCGCGGACGCAGACGAAGTCGCGGAATAAAAAGTAGACAATATCTTTTCTTGGAGTTCAAACTTACCCCGTACCAAATTTTATCAAAATTGGCTGAGTGGTTTAGTCGTGAAAGCGTAACAGGCAGACAAAATTACTTTCGCATGAAAATATTAGTAAGGATTGATTGTTTCACGTATGTACAAAATATTTACGACCAATAAATAACTGCAATACGGCGTAGCGTAATTTAATGCAAGAACACGATTATTTTCATTCATAGTCTGCGTTGCGTAATCAAATATTTGCTAAGCATAATACAGTATTTTCGTGACCGATAACATAGCTACAACGGTGGAAAAAGACGAAGAAGGAGAGCACGAGACAGATGACAAGCACGATTATGACATGGTCTACATCCTTTTCTAGGGTGCTACCGGGACCCTATTACTAAGCCCTCTTTGTCCGCCTGAGAGCGGACTGTATCTCATGAACCGTAATAGCTAGATAGTAGAAATATCTGTGTATTTTCTATTGCCGCTATACCAACATAACATAACATCACGCCTGTAATCCCCGAAGGGTTAGGCAGAGCTGTACCCATTAGTACATCCACATTTCGCCAGTTTTAGTCCCATGTAATAGGGGGCGAGCCTATTGCCATCAACCGGGTACAAATCCAGACTCCGAGGCTGCTACTGAGAAATTCCTGATGGAAAAACCCAACAACACTTTGCCCGACCTGGGAATCGAACCCAAGACCTCATGCACAGCAGTCGCGCTTGCGACCACTAGACCAACGAGGCAGTCAACCAACAAATAGGCAAAAGCTACTATTATAATATTGCTAGGTACTACGTAATATTACGTTCCTCTAGCATAGTTATCTTATCCACCTTATGGAATGTGTATTGTACAAACGAGGAGTAATCCAAAAGGCTTGTCATTTGAGACACAATCATAAAAACAGAGTTGTTTTTATGATCGTGTCTCAAATGACAAGCCTGAGACTCCCCGCGGACTGACTAGTCTGCGGGGAATACTTGAAATATTGTATACTTACAAGATATAATTTTATGTATGGGCCTGGGAGTACTAACAGTACCAGAGAATGGACTCATGTGCGGTTTTTGGGAATAACTGTGTAGATAGATATTCCTGGACTTATATGAAAGCTTTTTAAGGCACCAACAATAACTTGGTAAATTTTTCGCCGATTGTAGGAAAAAATTCGCAACATGGAAAAATCGGTTAAGAATTTTTACGAAGTCATAAAAATGTTAATGATGAAACGTTAGTCACAAACCAGATTCACATAGAATACCAAATTGACGGAGAATACATAATACATGTCATTATGGTAATTTAGAGGAAAATCGGATAGATAATATAAAAGTAAAGTTGGTTAATACCGGACTATCATTAAAAAATATCGTTATTACCGAATGGGAATTCCTTACCCCACAACAATGCTTTACCCCAGCCTTACCCAATGTGGGCGATAACGCCCCTTGTGGGCGCTGCGTGCCTAAAGGGATAAGAGACCCAGAAAAAATCGGGGCATTGTGTAGAGGCTTGGGAAGCGATTTGTAATTTCATCTACTAGGTTGATTATAAGTAGGTAAAAAAATGGGGGCGCTAGAAAATAATTTATTCTCAAAGTGGGCAGTAGACAAAATAACCTTGGGAACAGGGGCTTTACCCCGATCTAATGCTGCGCATAAACGGGCAACTAAAATTGCAGAATCCTTTGAAATTTCTGTACGATCTTGGAGTTGCCGTGAATCGCTTGATGTTGCTGAGGGCCAAGACTCTAGACATTGTTGCCAACGACAGCGCAATTAATTTCGCTCGTAAAAGGAAATTCTTTTGTCGAATTGATAACACTTTATTTGGATAAGTACCTAAATACCTAGGTGGGTAGATAAAATTAGGTTTTGTCTGCTATCTTAAAATTGCCGTTCTAGACCTTGACATTAAAATGCTAACAAACGGATGAACAATTTTACGACTAGCTATGTTTCTACTATCTACATAGATATTTTGTGATATACACAGTGCTTCCGATTTTATTACCCATTCTGTATAATTAAGAGTAGTTTTTATGAGCTAATTGTTTATTTTTGTTTCATTACCATTTTATCTGACCGCAGTTTTGAAGCTGTGGTTAATTGATTGACCTTTTCAGTACGGGTTGCAGGTTTAAATATCGTACGGATTTAATATTCAATTTAGGCTACAGATAGATTGATTCAGAATGTTTACACTTATGAGATTTATGCTGCATTCGGGATTCATAAATGTTTAATTTCGTAAGAAAATTTATTTTTGTAAACGCACCCACGATCCTAGAAACATGCAAGTGAGAAAAATGTGTTTTTTTTTCTCGGATAACCTTGGCATAAAAAGAACTTTTCACTTTTGCACGTCTCTAAAAAGCAGTGACGTAATTCTACGATTAAGTTTGCTCCAGATTTTATCACTATCAATTTAGGTATGTACGTAGGTAATTGGGGTGAGTGCTCCCATATCGTAAAACATATGTCAAGAAGATACTCCAATAAATATTTCATGGCTTGGATTTGTGCCAATTGTAGTGTTACTGTAGTACCGAAATAGAGTAAGGAAAGTGTTTGTAAAAAAAGTGCAACTAGATTTAATGAAAATGAAATGAGTCTCATATTTTTTTTTTATCAGAACTTTGGGCTTTGATTTAGGCCAACATTAAAATAAGAGTCATGAATTGTCCATCAATCTTCATAAGACGGAGCTAAGAGCAGAGGGTAACTTTAATACTCAAACCAGTGTACTTATTGAATTAAGTGAAAGTGAGCATGAACTGAATCAAAGCTAGGTATTGATTGACAACGTAAAAAAGAGATATGGGAAATTTTACAATTCTTCTTTTTAAGCACTGCAGATTGCAGTGCTCAAAAAGAAGTAAACCAATAAGACTTAATTCATCTTGTTCTGACAGAAATCAGTGTATTTTGAACACTAAGAAGTTTCCTGCTGGAACAAGAAGAATGGACAGTTAAATGTCAGGAAAATTATAATTGAAGTAACAAGAGTAATGTAACTAGGATTTAACAAAACTTGATTGGAAAGTGTATCCATGAAGTTTCTTGCATATTCTTCTCTATAGAGCAGCCTACCTATAGTTTGGCTGCAATTTACTGACTATCTGATTGACCCCTGGACAATCAAAAGTGTCTGTAAATGGTTCAAATAAAAATAGTATTTTGTCTTGATAAGCTAGAAAACAAAAACAATGATGACTAACTGACTGACTAACCAACAACTTCAAAATCTTACCTAATAATTACTTACTTTTATTCTTGCATCACAATCAATTGTGCAATTATCCATTTAATGTTCACTTTGTTTGTTTTTAAAAGATCTATTAAATATAGCAGCTAAACATTGTTATTTTACTTTTTGTTGTCTAATTATCAAGTAGCTGAATAGATCATGATGCATCATAATGTATGCTTTAAGTAGCTGGTAATAAGTCCTAATTTATGTTGCGTCATTTTCGTTTTCAATCAGCTGAGGAATAGTCTCTTTCTTTTTATTCAAACTCAAGATGAGAACTTTAGGACTCAAAATGAAAATAGAGAGAGAGAAAATTGGAGTCAGATTCTAACTTGATCAACATCTCAAGAGGCTTTTAGCTATTAAATTTCCTCTTTACAGCTGGTAGCTTAGACCCACAATACTTGTGTGAAACTATTTTTTTTTATTTAGTTTTAATACTTCACAAATAATATAGGAGATTCAAAATTATTTAGTTGGGTTTAAGTCAATGCTAAGCTAAGTTAACGTTGGTTATTAAGTATGATGTTTGTCAGCAATAATTTCCGTGTCATAGACAAACATTATGCTAATGTATTTTTTATGTTACACAGCTAATGTAAATAGATAATGCTCATTATAGGTATATATCAGGCTCTTGTTATTTACAGATACCACCAAATAGGATTGTAGGTATATTTATTTCAGTCTAGTAACTTAGTCTTAGAGGAATCAATATAGGTGCAATATTTGCTTAAAAACCGGCACGAAATTAAATATATTGCGTAAGGCTATACAAAAATAATTACATAAAGAAATGCAATAATCCGACATTTAACTGCTTGTACGATAGAATAAGAAGAGAAATCTATATTAAAATGATAACAATAAAATGTAAACAGTAGGTTGGTATTATAATAACTGGTTTTGCACCTGTTTTGTTTGACTTCGTGGTCGGTAGTTACACAAATCACGGATTATATTTTGCTTGTATGGTACGTACCTTTTCAAAAATCCTCCGCCAATACAAATCGGACCGCGATGGTGTCAGCGGCATCGAAACAGCCGTTTCTCGACGAGAAGGCATTTTCACTCAAAAAATCAAACAGTAAATAACGATAATGTTAAATAACTAAGCTAAGTAGCACATCATAACACAGCCGTAAACAAGGCACAGTGTTGATTGAACATGATCGATTTATCCTCCACAATGCAAGATAAGATAACGATTGTAGGTAAAACTAGATATTTCGCGATAATCTTTATTATATTCGTGTTTATTTTAGTAAATAAAGACGACAAACACTCACAAAGCACCGTTAGCGACTGATGCACAGACGTACTAACAGAAACGGGAAAATAATCTATGAGCGACTTTGATTGACGGCGCTTTGACACTGACGCTTGCACGGATGCTTGAATGAATGGAATGAAAGTTTCAAAGTAAAGAATAATGATGGCAACATTTAATGAACGCAATACCATCTCGTTTGTAATACTTTTTTATTTTATCTTTAATATTAGATTTATTCCGAAACAAATATTTACGAATAATTTGCATTACAATTAAAAGTCAATTAATGTAATAATTTTTTAAGTCATTGTGTACACTACACAATGACTGCCACTGCAACTCGTATATTTATCTAAATTGCGAATGCAACGAAATTCGAATGCTCTTCTAACAGATGTCATCGGTTGCTATGGTGATCGTTGGCAAACTGTTGACAAACAAATAACTAGTATTATCAACTAAAGAATAATAATTATTACAAATAATGGTTAATGAACTTGGATGAAATATAATATTTCAGACAATGAACGACTTCAATCGTTGTAATAAAGTTTCGGGTGTATACTGGCTAAAGAAAGACGTGAGAGATTTGCAAATAACGTCAGTTCTCTTTATTCAATCCTGATTTATACTTGAAGTTTTTATTAAAAATTATTTTAGATTCAAATGTTTACTGACAGACTTACTCATCTATGGCTAATGGTACCCAATAATAAGGATAAAACCGTTTCTAATAGAAGTTTATAATTTCTTTTAACTTAAAATCTTACAATGGAACAAAAGCGTTTAAATAATATCTTTATATCTCCGTCATATCATCTTCCTAATTAGCTGTTCAAATCTAACAATGGAAGAAATACTAAAATAGTTTTATTTCACTTTCAGAATAAAACTAAAACCCCAAGACGGAATCATATCACTGCCAAAATTCGAAGACTGTACCAAAGGAACGAATTTTTTAAAATTGGAAGACACTGCAGATGAATACTCTTTTAAATGGCAAGAAAAACTATTCAGCTTGTGGGAAGTACAGCGGTACACAGACATTCACAACTGCATCACAGACACAGAATTAAATTATCATGAAATGGTTGAAAACATAGAATATAAACCTTCTAAAATATTCACGTATGTGGATGAAGATTGTTACTTACCTTTGCCTATTGATTGTAGGAAAAAAAGTAATGGTCTTCTTAATTTGAATTCATATTTGGAAAAGTTAAATTTGAATGATGCGGTTGGTAGAGTATTTGGTGGTGATACAATTTCAACGACTTTTTTATTGAAGAGCGAAGAAAATATTGCAATGGAAAAGGAGGAATGGACAGCAATGCATGTTGTGTTTGATAATTCCGATTATAACGAGTAAGTTGATCTCAGGATAAAATACTTTACCTTACGGTCAGCGCAAACAGACTTTAGTATGCTCAAGCAGTTTTCTATGAATCATTGATAATGAACTTAAAGGCAATAGAAATAGAGTTAAAACTTAAATAATTGCAAGCAAGATAAAAAATAAAAATCAGCTTGGAATTATATCTTTCACACATTTGTAAAGCAGTTTTGATCATCAGCTGTCTATATGTATTAAGGCTCAACTCAAAATCCTGTGCTTGGATTTTAAATTGGACCTTACTGCATTGACTAAAAGCATAGCAAACTCTTTAAAAATACTCCTTATTTTGTCTAAAATGCATTTTAGGTAGCAATACTAAATGGAAAACTATAATCTCATTTCATAAGTATATCATTATTCTTATTAAGAACTTCAAATAAAAAAAACTTTTTGGAATCCTGAATTCTATAATCTTTGAAAGAGTAAGTATGGAGTTGCTTCCCCTTTCTGCTATACCACATCATACCTTTTGTCAGAGGCAACTAGATTCAGTTTCCTTTGCCATGTAATGGTCTAATTGTAACAAATAATTTGACTTTGACTTTGATAATTGCAGGGACTCCCATTTAATCTATAAGCAAGAAGTGGTCATCCTCTCTATATACCACAACGCAACACACAACTACATGGTCATGATGCCAGATGTCAACAACTGGGAACTGAACCCATACACAGTGGAGACAGCAGCTGGAGTGCCATGGGGATACCAATATGCTGTTGAGATAGAGTTCGATGATGAGTGTGGGGACGAGTTAATAATGTTGGTATGACTGTTTGTTATTTACTCTTTAGCATATAATACTTTTAAAATATATCTTGGACATCACTGACATTGGTGAAGGAAAACATATCATGCTTTTGTACTTTCTATACGGAAAGACATTCACATAGTGCCAGTTTGCTCATAAAATAAGAGCTCTTCAAGCAAGCCGCTTCCAACCGGTCCTATTGGAAATCTGTAGGGGAGGCCTGTGTTCAGCAGTGGATGTTCTAAGGCTGATATGATGATGATGATAATGTGTCTAAAACTAGATCTTTGTAGCTCTGTAAAAGTAGATCTTTGCAGGACTAAAAATGACATTTCAATGTGTTTTGTTTATTTAACTGAACTTTATATTTTCAGCTTAAAAAGTTACACAAAAGATGGGAGAGGAAACAGAGACATTTGCTGAACTTCGTGATGCCACCTCTCGGCAAAAAACAGTACTACGTAACGTTGGAGATACTTACTGCTACACAATTTGATATGGACAACTTGTACATTGAGTATGATATTAAGGTGAATCTTCTTGCTTTATCTGGGAGCCAAACTTTTAAGAACAATCGCAAACTATTCTCCTTGAATCTGTCCAAAATGCCTCTAATTTACATACATTCTTTGAGATGAAATTGCGATAAGTTTTTGAACGTTTCTTAGTAGAATTATAATTGGCTTTTAGCAGAACTAAGCTTTTATGCTAATATAATAAAGAGGTACGTAGAGTTTGTTTGTTTTTTGTTTGTAAGAGGTAGTCACACTTATTCCAATTATTTAGGTACATTTTTACAACAAATTACATTATTGCTATGCATAAGCACTTTTAATATTTTTTTATGGTTTTGCTTAGGTGCCAGAAGACATTCAATGCACTGACACTCTCCAAGGAAAAACACATACAAGTGAAGCAGTGGCGATCGACGGAGAGAAAGAATGGAGCTACGGCCATATTGTGGAACTGTGTTTATTAATTAATACTGGAATAGGTAATAAATTGATAAAGTATGATCATTTTTATGTAACTTTTATCCGAAGAAGAATTAATAAAAAAGCTGACCAACCGCCATATTTGTCTATCTCTTACAAGCTATCTGACAATAGAAAACTCGGCCTTTTACTTGTTATTTTGTTAAAATGTCTCCCTGTTACGGTTTGAATTATAAAGCCTGTGACAAACAGACAGATTTTGTAAAAGGAGTCCGTTAGCAACCGGCACATTATTTTACAAACCAGTTTGATGAAGTAAAATAGCATATTGTTTAATTTTAACGTAGATAGGACTAGGGACAAAAATGCTGCGATCACCTATACTTTGTATTCTTACTTTTGAAGCAAATAAATATATATATTCTATTCTATTATATAGAAATAACTGCTCATTACAGAACCAGCACCCATCAAATTATTCTTCGAAGCCATATCATCAGACTGGTGGGGTCGTCACCGAACTGAAGGGTACAGCTACCTGCCTCTAACCCTGGCCCCTGGGTCCTACTCCAAGGAGCTGGCTTGCACCCGTCCTGAAGAGATTGATGTGGTAGAAGCCAAGAGCAGGCGGTTCTTCCTGGGAGGTTGCCACCTGCTGAAGGATTTAAATGTACTGGCTGAACCACAGTTGCAGGTGATTTGCTTTTTTCTCACCGAGTCTTCCTAGTGTTCCTAATGTTTATGTTCACCATTATCTCGTATACTTCTGACCGAAATTCGGTCCCGGCTGCTAATGTCAATGGAGACCAGTTAAGTATGCATGAGATAGAATAGTGCATTAGTGTGTGCGCAAACACAGGTACACTCCCTCTTCCCTCACTCTCATAGTCCGATTGGACAGTAATCCGACGTGATCGTGATGAAATCAGGCACCAACGGTTCTAGCTGCTTTCCGAGGCACGGGGGTTTTACATTATCTGAGAAGTTCTATATTGCACCGTTGAATTATGAGCTCTTGGAAGCTTTTACTTAGGCATCACATTTTTTAAGTCGAAAACCTTAGAGCCAGTTTATTTATTTTGAACTTTATTCCGACTAAATTAAAGTCCTTAATACTAAAACCTATGCTGTCGATTTACCCACAGGACGCAAACTTCACTTACACGACAACAGGGACCATCTACCTTCGGTGGAACATCATCTCTCAAGCCCAGATCGGTGGCCTGGTGGCGCCGCCTCCTCAACCGGGCACCAGTACCGCATCAGCACTACTCCTGGGCGCTGAAGCTGCCCTCAAGAAGTATAAGAAGGCGAGGGCTAGGCTTGCGGCCGCTACAAAGGATCTTAGTGATGTGAATTATGCGATGAGCGGGGATGGGTAAAAATGTAAAATGATGGTATTTGAGAGCTTGTCAAGGTATAATACAAAGAGCATTGTAAAGAGCGAAAGCAGAAGACCTTCTGCTTAGACTCGTCCTGCAGAGCAGACCTGCTTCTGAACTACAAACTAGCAATTTGGTTGCGATTTTGGTTCAGTTGAAATGACATACTGCATTCAAACTGTCAACTGTGGGGTCCGTTCTGAACTCCTAATTTTCGTGTCAGGCGCGGTTATAAAATGTAGGAGCGAGAAGATACGACACCTGAATTTTAAGAAATCCCGTCTAAACATCCTCACCGTTTTACATTTTATGACTGTGACTATATTATTATAATATTTTAACTTCAAGACTGAGATCCAAGAGTTGCCAGACCAACGTTCAAAATTTAGAGGATAGATAGGAATATGTCGTCAAGAAGGTAGAGATAAACTACTATAACTTGACGCTCTCCTCCATATTACCATTGTAATGCGTGTAGTCACATTCGTATGAAAGAGTTTGTATGTAGTTGTAAGTAATCGTCTTCAGTAGCAGGAAGGCCAATTTGTTTGTCAACTAATCATAAATAGCCGACCGCGCAAGACAACGCACCTGTCATTTTTATAGAGAATGTTAGTGCAGTCCCATACTAATAATAATGAGTAATTTTTGACGCCGCTTGTCGAACAACAAATCGCTGATTTGTTTTTGTTTCGAAAGCAGTCTCAATACGCACACATGCGTTGAGTCTTTTTAATACTATTACAAACTTTCGAACGTTTTGAATTGTGCAAAGGCGCGTCATGTTACTGTAGTTTATCTCTACGCGCCCTTGTAGCTTCAATGCAGGGTCACGGGCCTTTCAGGTATCATGTTTAAAAAGTTCTTTACTCTTTTAAGAAAGTCATTACGTCACTACTTCATTCTATAATGACGTAGGTTTGGCGACTCTGAAATCTTAGAGTTAGTGACTTGACAAATAACTTGTATACATATTTTAAATGTAAATATATATTTTAAATGTAAATAATTTATTAGAGGCTTAATTATTAAACATAAGTTACACAACAAGACTACTGTTACTTCAAATATTACCTACAATTACAAGTCACATGACGAGGTAGTTTACATTAATTAATTACAAATAAGTTTTTAATTTTAAAACATGTTGTGACAGTTGGACGAAGATAAAGGAGTATTTATTTTAAAACCATAGACTAGGTACATTTACATAGAATGATTTGATTTGAAAAGATGTGTTCCAAAATCAGAAACAGTACTAGAAGTTCCAAATTTAATTAAATCTTGATGTCATGTCATAAACATACCGGTGTCCAATTCTATTAAAAACAAAAAGAAATGGTAAGAAAATTCACGCGGCGAGCTAAGTCATGTGCAAAAGCTAGTCAGTTACCTATACAGTACGAGTATATTTCATCAACTCTTTTAATGCGTTAATGCGACTAAAGCCATGTCCCGTTTTCTCAAATACTTTGAAATGCATAATAATGCAAAAATGTTCATTAGTGTCTATTAAAAATTATACACTTATGAATATTGACAGTTAACTTAAAAATACAAGATGGCGACTTTAAAATATCGATTGCTTTCACACAGTCGGCGCCTACCTACCCGACCTAATGGCTTCCCTAAGTTGTTCGGTAACAGCAGCCATCCTTTTGCCGCGCCGTCTCCTTGCGTCCCGAGCGCGCATGAGTCGAACGCTGCGCGCATCTGTGAGCGCCGCGTGCGCTGCGTAATGTACGCGTCGCGCTGCGTCCATTGCTATGACTTCTTGACGAAGCAGAGACGACTCCCAAGAGGAGAGAGCGTTGTTTATTGCGACGCGCTGGGAAGAACAAGAGGTGATTTAAATTCATTATAACAAGGTAAACAGTAATTTTTGAATACTTTTAATATCTCGCCTGTACCTTCAAGAGGTTGGCCTTATTATCATCATCATTATCATCTTCCTGACCTGGTCCCAGTGCGATGACCAGTGTGATTAATTCTTCAGGTGCCCAAGTCGAGTAAAGTCTTTCGAGCACCCAAAAGGGATCTCGACCAAGTGTAATTGCGCCATTGGGCGTTACAGACGTACGAGGTGCCTATAAGAGCTCATTTACTAGGTGTATGAGATGTCCGTACCTTAGAAGCATCTTTTAAAATCTTCGTTCGTCTCATCATAGCGTCGTCAGCTCTTCTCTGCGTATCAATAAGTTCTAAGTGTTTTTTGAATTGTTCTGCTTCGCCCATGCGTACGCGTCGGTCGGCGGCAAGCTGCGCGCGCGCCACGAATTCTAATGCTTTGTCTATCATGACGCCTGCCTGAGGAAATGAAAGGTTATCATCAAATTTTAGGACTGATCTGGCGATATGGACGTTTGCTATACCAGAGTTATAAGTTAGGCAAATTATTGACATCCTAGACACAAAGGTGTTTTATGTGCCTGTAAGTAACGCTTTAACAGAAATTGGTATGTTAGGTACATTCCCTAGGAACTCTCATCAAAGAGCTATAATTTTAGACAGTCCTCGCCTGCGGAGTATAGGGGCGGGGAGGTAGGACGAGAACGGGGACCGGGAGAGGTGCGGACGGCGGACGTGTAGCGTGATACACAAGAGGCGAAATGTGCATTGGACAGTTCTAAAGATATGTGACGTCACAGCGATTAACGGTGAACAGTGTCAGCAGGCGAGGAGTTAAGCGGTTTTGGTATAGTTTTCTTACCTTTTGATGACCGATATAGGCGAGCTGTTCAGCGCTGCGCTGCTCCTTGTGTCGGATGCAGTCCATCAGCACCTCCCTCTTCAGCTGTGACTCTAGTGACTTCTGGTACTTCATGTGTTCATAGCGTGATTTCTCACCGCGACGTTTTTCGATGATGTAGCGGTTGTATTGTTCTAGGCTTTCTGCTTCGACCTGTGGGATTTTTATTTTATTGTGACTGGATTTTATGTTATGAGTGATTGAAGAACGTATTGTTATATATGTAAAAACATTCTATCATAGTACCAATATTATAAAGCGATAAGGTATGTTTTGTAAGAGGTAAATTCTGGAAGTACTGGACCAATTACAAAAAAAAATAATCTGATAGAAAGCTATAATATGTAATGCCGAGTGTCATAAGCAATGTTTTATTATTCCATATATATTTTAAACATATATTTCCACGCGGACGTAGTCGCGGGCAGAAGCTAGTTATAAGAAATGTATATTTTTATTTTATCATCCTGATAAAATGTTCCGATTCAGAAAAAAGCTATGATTGTAATCGTTGTTTTATTTTAGATTGTTTAATAACTATTATGATGATAGATACTGGCAGCTTGCTATTGCGTTGTTTAACCTGCGCTGCGCCGGCGCCGTATCTAATCAAATTTATAACATATACTTGTGCACTTGTTAGCTATTTAAAAAGAACTAGGCGCCTTAGAATTCCTGTATATCAGAAAAATAACATTACTCTTCTCGTATTGAGAAGGCACAAGCATTGATCACCACACTTGCTCAAGGCGGATTAGTGTTTTTTATCCAGTATCTAGTAAACCTTATATATCTCTTCTTATAACAGTACCCTTATAAAGATATGATGTTATTTAGATATTTGTTGTTAATGATTTTTAAATATCATATTTGATTATTTTCTCATACATATAAAAATTTTTGCACTCGCTTTGTTATCTCTTCACCACCTTTGGTTGACTGGTAAAGAATGCCTGAGGCATTAAGTCCGCCTTTGTACTTCTTTGTCTCATAAAGTTTAAATAAATAAATACCCTAATATCAAATGCAATACGTACAATTTCCCTGTCTTTTTTCTCCTTCTGCCACAACTGACGGAACTGGTCAGCAAGTTTCTCTCTCTCATCATCTTCTTCTTTCTTCCGTGCTAGAGCTGCTAGAAGTTTCCACTCCCTCTCGGGAATGGAGTCTACCAAGTCGGTGCTGCAGGTTTCGTAGTCCAACGAGTTAATCAGCTGGGATAAAGAACTGGACACTGGAACAATATCAAATGGACTTGAAGACTTTTTTTGGGAAATCTTGAGATTTGTTTAGGACTGCCCCGTTGGTCTAATGTCTTGGGTTCGACCCCCAGGTCGGGCAAAGTGTTATTGGGTATTTCCATCAGAAATTTCTCAGTAGCAGCCTCAGAGTATGGTTTGTGCCCGATTGATGGCAATGTTTAATGGGAATTAAACATAACTGGCGAAATGCGAGTGTTAGTAATATGTCGGTACATCTCTGCCTAACCTTTCGAGGATTACAGGCGTAATGTTATGTTGTTAAGTTAAACTTGTAAGGCTTAAAAAGTCAAACAAAGATATCCTTACCCTACGACTAAATACGTTATAATAGGTAACAACTAGTAAAAAATGGATTTCTGGAATGCGCTCGCGCCTGAAACTTTTCGTCTACAATCCTATTAGTTTATGGCTTGATAACGTTGTTTTATTAGGCACTAGCTTCTACTTAACACGTGTCGCAGATAGATAGGAGAGGTAGCTCAATTTATTTAAATTATATTTTACCGTAGTAAGCACCTAGTTACCTAGTAATACCTAGAAGAAGACCGATTAAATTGTTTTATATTAATATTATATACTTAGGTGAAAAGTATGTTTATTCAAACACGCTTAACTTTAGAACTGCCAGTCGGATTGGAAAAAACATTTTTGTATATGATAGCCAAATTCATGATCAACAGTATAGGCTATATAGCATCACGCTACGACCTACGGGACCAGAGCAGTTACTAAAGACGTAGACGGGTGAAAAAATTGTCGCGGGCTGGAGCAAATCTATATAATAAAAATGAATCGCTAAATGTGTTGCTAAGCGCATAACTCGAGAACGGCTGGACCGATTTGGCTGTTTATTTTTTTGTAATGTTCGTAATTATCCGGGCATTTTTTGAAAGAATTTATTTGGAAAATGCGCCTGAAATGTCGGAAATTTGCACCGGAGCGGAGCCGGGGCGGTTTGCTAGTAAATACAGATACATCTTACCATTATGAGTACCGGCAGACTTCCTCCTCGGCGACAAGCCGGGCCGGCGCGGACTCTCTGTTATTATTTTATAACAAAACACCATTATTTCCACTTCCTGAGTTTGTTTCGATTGTGGGAATACTTTTATTGACAGTTCTTAATGCGCTGTTCATAAGATTAAAGGAACATTTTGATGCTGCTGTAAAGCAGTGATTTAAATGAAGCTAATGTTAAAACCCACATTTTATTAAAAAAAAGCGTTTGAAATTAGGTAATCGCTTTTATATTTTATTAAATGTACAGATAAAGCCGAAAGTTTCATGTTCTTCTCATCATTGCAATATATTTTTTTTTGTTCAGAATCATGCCTGGGAATCATTTGATTACGGAGACATTGAATGTCATCTTTTGTTACAATTCGGTAGTTAAAACCACCAATCAATTGACGTACTTTTTATGACTTGTCAAAACGCGATTTTCGATTTTCTCATAGATTTTGTATGACAATATCGAAATGTGACGTCACTTATTTGCCAACTCAATCGACTAACTATTTATTGATTTTAAAGCCACAAAAATGTAATATTACAGTGAATTTAAAATTTATCGAGTTTTCAGAGCTAAAATAAAGTGTTTCTTTAAAGAAGTTATGTCTTGGAATTATTAGTCAATTACCAATAATCTGTTCCAACCAAACTGTTTGGTTCTGTTGCATACACATTCTGTTGTAAGCAATGTTTTGCGAACCTTACATTACAATTTATGTGCTAGTTTGACTAGTGATTATTTACACAAAAAATCATAATTGTTTTCCAGCAATAATTTTGCTTCAATGTGCTTTTGAGCTCCGTAAATGAAGCAAAAGTAAGTGTTCCTTAAAGTCTGGGTGCTACACGACTCCCAAAGAGGTTAATAAACGGCCATAGGTGTTAATATCCTCCGGCAGCAGATACTATCGCACTGCGGTCATCTGCTACCAACCGTGGTAATGCCATTACCCTCAGGACCATTCACTGTAACGGTCTACTGTATCGTCCATGTTTAGCGGTGGACGTTTGCAGCCTAGCCGAGGGGAAGGGGGAGAGGGGGCAGAGTAACTCCCTGGAGCAGTCTTAGCATAAGGTGTGATGATAACTCACTTCAAGCTAACTTCACCTAAATTCGTCGAACACCTACTGTAGAGGCTGTCTGCTTTAGCCATATCCAAACTTATTTTATAAGTCTTTTGTTTTTTTAAAACAGACTTGTACCACATTAAAATATTGATTGGTGCTCTAGGTGCAAAAACGGGAATACTCCCTTAATTCGACGATGATAGCCCCATTGTAACCTTCATCAATACATATTTATAAAACACAAAACAGACCACACATTATAAGATTTAAATTTATTTGTTAATAGTCCTATGAGATAACTCGTGTTCTATGTTAATTAGGCTTTACAGTCCGCCACAGGGTCTGACAAGCGGATTTATGCAATATAATAATAATAATTAATTAATAATTAAAAAACAGTGTTTCAATCAAGTAGATTGAACCTCCCGGTGCCATATCACATACCAATGGCCACAGTACTAAATAAAAATCTAGATTTTCCCCTCCCTTGGATTGATTCCCCTCTACGTCAAGCTTGGTACGCCCATTAGCCTACCACGCACTACGTAACCTTGTCAAAACCTTACCCTTGAACTTAATTCAAGGATAACACAATAAGAACAATATCTATAAACAAATAAACAGATTCGGAATGGTTTTTTGCACATTCAAAGCACAGTTTAAGCACTTTTTTTCACAAAACTATCACATCATGTTTTATTGTCGTCGACTACTAACGATAGACTACTTAGCAATGGTTGCTATGTTTTGTATCGATTTAACACTAACTTTGACCAAGGTTAAGCTGTACATAGACACTAGCTAGATACATGCCTGTAATAAACTAGTTGCAGTATCTGAAAGAATTTATTTTGACTCATAAGACGGGTAAAAGACTGTTTATTGAAAATTGTAAAATGTCTGCAGTTGAAACTTCCAAAATTCATTAAAATTGACAATATTTATTTTCGATCCAAGAAAAGAACATTCAAGTTTACTTAAATATCTAGAAAAAAAAACAATCAGTAAATACGATTCTCTACGATAACAATAAAAACTTTTTACTTTGATTTTAATTTTTAATTTACATAAGTAACTTCTTCCGCTCTGGGCGGAGTGGAAGGGAGTGTCAGAATTACTGACTGAAACCCTTCCGTGTTCCTCCTAATGCCTTTGTGTTCCAGGGCCGCCGGTGACTATTTCAAACAAAATCCAACCCTCGCAGGAGGTGCTAGTGTTGTTTTTATTAATATCTACCTTTTTCGGGTGCACTAATTTCCCTGTCTAAAAACGTGAAACTTTTCATTCCAGTGGCGTGGCCTATTTTGAAAATGTTACACGTGGCTCGTTTATCAATGACAGCTACAGCTTACTTAAAGATGTTAGCAGGCTTAACTTTGTTGTAAATAGTAACTATACTATCATGTAGGTAGGTAAAAAAGTATTTATTTGTAAAATACTAAAACAAAAACTAGAAACGGCATATTATTAACTTACTTTTACTACTCATTCTCAGGTCGGGCAAAGTGTTATTAGGTATTTTCATCAGGAATTTCTCAGTAGCAGTCTCGGAGTCTGGATTTGGCCCGGTTGATGGCATTTGGCGCACACATTTCATGTAATAGGGGTTACATGGAACTTAAACATAACGGGCGAAAAGTGAGTATACTAACCTACTCCTCTGCCTAACCCTTCGGGGATTACAGGAGTGATGTTATGTGGTGTATGATAAAATGCTTGAGTAAAACCAACGCAACATAGATACATTTTCAAACATACTAAAATACAACGTACATACATATTGCAACGGTTTTAGAATTTCTACGTTTATATCAATCACCTTGAAGTGTGCGTACATTTACCTAAGTGGCTTCATTATACACAATAATAAACATATATTACGTCTGTTAGCGGATGTAAGTGAATTATTATTTTACTAGCATTTTATTACGTTGAGCAGCCAATGACTTCCTGGCAATTTCCTTAATTATACTCTTTAGTTCTTTACGACACCCCGCGCACGCGCCATAGTTCTTTCGAGTGTTTTAACATAATGGTTTGTCCAAATAAAAGAGTCGAACGATACTAAAAAACCGGCATAGAGCGAGTCGGACTTGCACATGAAGGGTTTCGTACGATCAAAAACAAATTAACTTTTTATGGCATTGCTTCTTGCAAAATTTCATGATTGTAGATCAACAGAAGGTCCCCTTAAAGGTCTTGATTCCCTAGTAGCAAACGTAAAAATACGCCATAATCGACCTTATCTTTAGAATTTAGACTGCGTTGTCTTAGCAAGTTTAATTATTTCCCTGTTTCAAGGGGGTGTAGCGGGCTTGAGTATTTGATTGACACCTCTACGCGTTGCTGTAAAAACCGGTCTTAACAGACGGACAGTAAAGTGATCCTATAAAGGTCTCGTATTTGCCGACTGAGGTACGCATTTACGATATCCTAAAATAAAAATAAAAGTCAGGTTAATAAATTACGGTGTAAAAGGGTAATAGAAAATCTGTAAATAATAAGCCTCGCGTATTTCCATTTTCATTATTCATTCTGACAGACGATATATCACTGCTTCATGTTTGTAATACTTACTTCGATAAAGCTGGACTAATTGACGTCTATTAAATGAATAAGTAATTTAAGCATGAATGTAATGTACATTATGGTTTGTGTTCCAAGAAAATCAAATATGTAAGTACCTACGTTCCAAGTTGACTCGTTACCAAAAATAGGAGTAACAATAACGTGCTGCTTGTGAAACTTTATCACCCAGAAGGCGCATTAACTTGTAATTTAATGATTCTATTCAACCCTGAACCCTATACTAGGTGTAAACTAGAGTGAATAGCCTTTACACGTCGAAAAACAAAATAAACAAGCTACCGTATCAAGTCTTTGAGACATTAAGCCTTGTCTAAACGTTACTTTTCCAGACCATTGTATTTTGATTATTTTACGCAGGTACATCAAACAGTAACATAAGTTAGACACACAAAACACGAGAGAATATTATCAGCGCTTATCAGTTTCAAAGATATCGCGGTTGATAAGCGCCAGTTGAAAACACACCGCGGGCCGGTGATGACGTCCGACATGGACAAAGATAAACCGAAGCCACCTATCATCAGAAGACCTGATGTCTTGAAGAAACTCAACGCGGATAGTTTGTTCATGATAGAGAGAGGTCTACTCGGTGACCTCCCAGACAAACTCAAACCACCTCCAATAGTACCATCTAGAGCGCAATCTCATGAACTCGCCGTAGCCAAACCATCTGGGCTCTTATCAGCTTGTCTGCCCATCCCGGATTCACCCGTGTCGGACAGAGTATCGTCATCTGATGAAGAAGGCATTTCCAGTTCTCCGCTGAAAAAATCGTTTAGCTTTCGCGACAGACTCTCCAGAATAAGTTTCTTCAACAAAGACAAGGAAAAAGAAAAAGAAAAGCCAAAATGGAAGACCATAGTGGAAGACGAGAAAACCGACGACCCAGTAAAAGTTCTCGGAGCGTCGAAGCTAACACCAAAGAGATCCGACACCAAAGCAGAACAAGACTACAAAAGCAACAAACGTTTTTGGTTTTTCAGAAGCAAAGAGCTTTCGGAAAAAAGGGAAAAAGGACACAGGCCTGTCTACACACGTAGCAAGAGCTTTGAGTTTCTGCCCAGAGCTGCCATAGAAGAAGAGGATGAAGAGCTATCACCAAGAATAAAGAAGAACAGTTCGTCATACGTGTTCGGTAGCAGTGACACTATGGGTGATGCTTGGACATCCAACGAAAGCCTCGAATACATAGCCAACATATACCATGACAGTGACGACGGAGTGTGCCTTAAAAGTATTAAAGAACTGGCGTCAGATCTCTCGCGTGACAATTCCAGTACATCAATTCCTACATCTGGATCTAGTGTTCAAACTGCTCCTAGCAATAACGTTAGAAGCATTTTGAAAACAGAATCAGTCGAGAATGTCTTTAACGAGTTTAACAAAGCCGTCGAGTTATTCAGTGAGACTTATTTGAGTGACTGTGAGCCGTATACAAAATCGAAGGATTTGACAATGAAGCAGAAGAGAAAGAGTTCCTCTTTCACAACGTTACCGTCTCCTAAAGTTGTGCAAGTGAATAAAGTGAGTGAAGCCAGTGAGGACTTTAAAAAAGAGTTGTCTAGAGTGTTAAATATTAAACGTGAAGTGCGGACGGCCAGGAGAGGCTCTGTGACAGACTGGTTCGTTCTAGAAGATAAGGCAGTTGCTCCGATTTCTGTGCCAGAATCTAACAAATACAGAAGGGGAAAGAAGAAAGACGTGAATCGAGTTCGGAGAATCAGCTCTACAAAATATGTAAGTGGACCTTTTTATCTGATTGATAGTATCGTGTTGCACTAGTGATAAGCACGTTTGAACGCTGATTAGCGATATTATCTTTGTTAGGTCTTATTTGTCATTGTTTTGTGTATTTTTCGAAACTGATAGAACTTTCAACAGTTATGAAGATGGGAAAGATATTTTTTCTTATATAAACTAAACGTGATATATTTGAAATCATTTTTATCCTAACAATTTCATCAATTTGGAATCTCATCATAATTTGAACTCTGAAAGGAAATACAAACTACTCGTACGATTATAATTGCGAACGTTTGGATGACTGGATGTTTGTTACTTAATCACGCCAGTACGGTCTTTGGTATCTGGATGTTATTATTATACACATAGCGTTATTTATCCCTGAAAAATGTATGGTTCCCAGGGTACCTATCAACTTTGACGCGAACGAATTCGCGACCGCGGTCAGAAGTATCAAATAATTATCAAAACCATTAAACAACTCCAATAACTGTTCAACACGAACTAACTCGAAATTACAAACAATTTTTACTTGACGTTGCGTTGCGTTTGAGTTGCGTCTTTTGTTACTGCTCCACTCCCGTGGGGTCGTAGCGTTATGTTTTAAAGCCTCGATAGACTGTGATCAAAATCCGTTGCGTAGTTTTAAAGATCTAAGTATACATAGGGACAGACAGCGGGAAGCAACTTTGTTTTGTACTATATGTAGTCAATTAGTGATTAATATTATTAGTATATCTTTATTATTAGTACCTATAGCTTTCCAACAATATCAATACGACTGAAAAATTTAATGTCTTCGTTCCAGTAACACAACAACGTAATCAGAGCACGCGTTGCCCTATTTTTACCAATTAGATTACTGGCCGTCTTATCGACAGTTAGTCGATAACGAGACGGTGTGTGTCGATAACTAATGATTGCTACACTTGTGCCGACCGTTAGTTATTTGTTGTGAACATTCTTTACTCTGCTATGTCACTGGCTATTAGGATTTTGATTATTTTTGATAGGAAGGCACGCCGTCCTTACCTACAGTAAATTGACGTTGACATCTGTCAAAATGCGCTGATTTTGACAGATTGTAATCCTAACAATCCTATCCTAATCCTAACTATCCTAACTAATATTATAAATGCGAAAGTAAGTTTGTTTGTTTGTTTGTTACCATTTTACGCCTAAGCCACCAAACCGATCACCCTGAAATTTTGCATATATGTTGCCAGGTGTACAGGAACGAACGTAGGGTACCTTTCATCCCGAAATAAAAACACAATAACGTCCTTACGACAGTAGATGGCGCCACATGACTTTCTAATCATGATCGAATTTAATTTGCGAGCGAAGCTGCGGGTAAAAACTAGAGAAAAAATAAATACCAAGAACGAAGTCGCGGGTAGCTGTTAGTTTTAAATAAAAATGACTCAACAAGTGCAAAATTAAAACAAGTTAAAATAGAAACTGCAGTGTTAATAATATGGCTGTGCACTTGTTAAAGAGAGCATGACTTGCTTCAGCAAAGGGGAATACGAGACTTGACAAAAGGTGGAGTTAACAACAGGATGCTAACCACATAGTCTAGATTTTGTTAAACAATTCTTAAACTAGTTGGTGGACTTGTAATGTTAGGGCTTTGGGTAAAAAACCTCTCGAGGTTTAAAAGCGGGTTTGGTATTAAGCGCCCTGATGTCGATAAAGTGACACCTTATCGACATCAGCGCGCTTAATACCAAAGAGTCTAATCATATTTTAGTTAATAAGTAATTAATAAGTAAATAACATTTTAAAGGATAGGATAACGGCACTAACATCTTATTTTGTGGTTAGTTAGTTTCCCGAAGATTGTGATCACTGAGAAAGTCTAATTGAAAGTATATAGGTCAAACAGTTTTTAGTTAAAATAGTTGTTAATAAAATAAAAACAACATCAATAGAGTTGAAAATTGCGTGCGTGATATAATATTCCGCGCGGTAGTTATTATCTTGAAAGCAATTTTCAAAATATTGACATAATATTCAAAACATATGATTTAGTTCATTGAACCGTTATGTAAAAATTAATAAGATGTAATGAACCTATTTAATTACTGAGAAATTGTCACCGAGATTCCGGGCTGTCTTCGAATTCCTACTGTTGTTGTGTTAAATATTGCATGTTTTAGTAGTATCTCTATATCTACATTTAATGCTCTAAATATTTATCAAACCATTTTCAGGGAACCATTTTAGATAATCCACTAAATTCCAAACGCATTACAGCTAATTCTCCATGAAAACAGCAGTCAGGTCAATAATCAACTGCTCGTTACGTGTCACGAAAATGTTTTCCAAACAAATAGGTTCAATCTTATCGAAAAACGAATTAAAGTAATAAATAACGTAGAGTGGGTAATCTATTGATATTATTGCTATTATTGAGTCACCGTTTTAGATCTATCTGAAAATTCTACGAAATGACGTCATTGGCGATCCGGTAAATAAAATCTATATTGTTTAGTAATAAAGGATGCTATATCTCGCCCCCTATTGCATGGAGGCGAAATGTGAGTGTACTAATGAGTACACCTCTGCCTAAAACCCTTCGAGGATTACAGGCGTGATGTTATGTATGTGAGGATATACATATGTTCTCGATAGTTTTTGTTTTTCTAGTGGCTATATATTGTGTTTCGCATAAGCTACTGACCGCGACTTCGTGTGTGAACTTTAGAATTAAGCCAAATTCGTAAATTATCCCATGGCGAAACAAAATCGGGATACAAGTTAAAAAATTATCACTATATATGTGTGCCAAATAGCAAATCTTGTTCGGCCGTTTAAGCATGAAGGAGTAACAAACATTCATCCATCCACCCTCTCAAACTTTTGCTTTTATAATAATAGTAGGATGACTATTATATTTTATACCTCCAAATGAATATTTTTTATATCAGAGGACAACGTCCTTTAAAATTTGGTCTATGACAGGCTGAAGGTTCGATTTTATCTAACATCAAAAATGTTGTCATCATTGTTTTGCGTTTTTCTACGATTTGTCATTTATTTACCAATGTTTACCGCGTTAGTACCTACTTATATGAACACGTCGTATTCAATGACACTCGCTTGCAAACTGATAAAAACCTCACTGATAACATGCGGATTAAAACGTAAAAACTGCGATATACCAATGGCGCTTAAATGAGGACAATGTCACTGCATTTTGTCGCTCTTCCTTATTTAAAAAAAAAAGTTAGCATGACAGTTCAAATGCAAGTCGGGCTGATATTATTTTGGTCTATATCTGTCAAAAATTCCTCTAGTAGTCAGAAAGGATAGTTTATACTGAAAAACTAAGCACGACCGTTCCCATATCAAAACCTTTGTGTCAATCTAGGACATCGCCATTGTCAAGGTCGCCAAGGTCATCAAATAATAGACTAAAGACCAAGGTTACTCGTGTGAATCTTCCTGACAATAGAATGAATCTAGGCATTGTAGTACCTAAATATTTTATATACGGCTATTAAATAGGTAGTAGGGATGGTGAGCAATTTGTTGACCATGTCTATACAGTTCTATGTCAATACAGATTAAACGTAAGTAGCTGTAGTAGGAAAGGGACATTTTGAGAAAGGGACATTTCGGGAATGGGGCATTTTGGGAAATGGACGTTTCGGGAAAGGGATATTTTGAACCTGAACGATTGATCAATGGAGTACATAGGTAACTCAGTCAGATTACTCAGTACAATTGATTATTTACTTGTACTGATTTGAAACTGACAAAATTACATAACCTCACGCTTGTTATCCCGGAAGGGTTAGGCAGAGGGTAATCTGGGTGTACTAATAGGTAGGTACAACTACTGACAAAATATATATAGTTAAAAACATTTTTTTTAAGAATGGGCTTTATTGAGGACGTCATCCGGAACAACCAAACTGTTACTTTAGCCAAATTTGTTCGTACAATTATGAGTACAACAACTATTTTTTAGGTTATTGGTAAACAAGAAATAAGGTTGTATGTTTTGGATAAGCAATGCATGTAGATAGGTATGGCCACCGCCTAGATACGCCTCTGTGTGTACAGAGGCAAAAAAAGATAAAAAAAACGGCGCAAAAATCGCCAATTATAAAAATTTTAAATTAAAATACACTACAATAAACCATTGCTTTATTTTAATTGGACATGGCGTCATCATGTTGGGTAATGTTTAATGGTGTAAACAAAAATACAGATGACTGTTTTTTTAGTGTTTCCGATTTTTATTTATAATATTAAGATTAGTTTAAAATTTCGAAGGGGTGCTAATGATGCCCTAGGCGCCATTTTTAATTGGTACGCTCCTGGGTACAAAATGTAAATAGATTATGCATTAGGAGCGTAACTAATATAACTTGAACACCTGCGCAATTTATTAAAACACCTTTTTTACTTACACGAGTGCCTATTACTAACATTTTCAAAGAAACATAATGAAGATTTTTCAACAAATACGACACACACAGCGTCTAGATAGCGGCCGATAGCGTAGATAGAATGTGAGCTGTCGACAGCTTATCTATCGAGTGAATGAGATTGAAGATAGGTAGCTATCGTCCCAGCTGATTGCACGTTTTGACTGACAATGTAAAAGATGAGTTGGAAAACTGCGCAATGGCAGCGAAAATGCAGAAGATTTGGCACGTTATAAACATCTTCGTGTCACGATGTTTGGTCGGAATAAACTCCGGAACTACTTGACCGTCTTATATGAAATTTGGTTTACTGAGTGTAATTGCGTTTAAATTAAAAGATAGGATAGTTTTTATTTCGATTGTTGACATTAATATTTTTTTATTGCGAGCCGTACTGCAGTGTGTGGCCGGGTCAGCTAGTAATATTATAAGTTGTAGTTAATAATATAAAATGTTTACTTGCTACGGAAATTAGACGAAAACTGCTGTAATGATTTTTGTAAACCTTTTTACCTTTTACATTTATTTATTTAAAGTTTATACAACAAAAAGGTACTTAGGCAGACTTAATGCATTAGGCATTCTCTGCCAGTCAACCAAAGGTGGTGAAGAAATAACATGGCAGGTGCGAAATATTGTACATGAGAAAACACACACACATCACATCTTCAGGTAAAAAACAGAAAAATTGTCAGGGTTGTGGAATTTGTTTGAAAGAGTCACCGCGGCCCAGGAACACCTAGGGCAGCGGATGATCACGGATAGGTACTAGTCAGTAAGAGTCTGCCACTACCTTGATAATTTCCCATCATAAAAAAACTAGCAATAGTTATATTCATTATAGTTACTTTGAAAAATGAGAGTTTGACGTTTCGTGGTTCATATTGGCAGAACATAACCCAATTTCACTAACAATAGTTTCACAGTGAAACAAATTCCGGCTCAAACCTCAGTCCAATAATGGTCACTTATGTCTGACATTTACGGTGTATTGTATTGGCATAGAAGTCAGAGCGATGGGGTCGTGGGATCAAATGGCGCCGTTTGACTCCGCGCTCCCTTTGTATGTACTATGTCCGGTGCGGCCACAGAGAATGAAACGAATGGAGTCCTAACACAACATCGGATGCACAAGTATATTCAATGCCCCATCTTTTTGACACACGCAACATTGCCGAGTTATATCTTCAATTTTCTATTTACTTTGGAGTAGGATACTTCTCTGGATATATTTCGATAGCTGACGTTGAAATCCTGTACTTTTTCATTTGATTTACACTCCACAATAAAGGAAAAGAAAAGCAAAGCAGATGAAATGCCAATGAAACTTGTCTACACTTGTGTAAATAATGTCTACGCCAATCTGACCTCCGTTTAATTTTTTAATTGTGTATAATTAAACACAGGCAGATTGCCTGTGTTTAATTATAACCTAAGTTGTCAGTTTTCGAATTATTTTTAGCATCGTATTAAGTTAGTACTCCATTCAGTCTTACTCCGTGGCTTAGCACAGCCACGCCCTGTGTGTTGTAATACTTTGAGATAGTTAGTAAAGGGCATAGTGTATGTGGCGGTTGCATTGGTTCCCATTTGTAGATTAAAATAGCATAGGCTTTACGATAAGTTATAGGTTGCCTTCATTTAGCTGCAGGTTGGGAACTGCACGAGCCTTTTAATTGATTATTTAACATCTTTTATTAAGATAACCCGGAGTAAACTTCATATAACCCGGAGTAAAGATCAATAGTATTTAACTTTGGTTTAAACATAATTACCTTTCTTTTCGAGTTTCAGTTGGCACTGTACTCCGTATGAGACATACATGTGCATATTTTAAAATAAAAAGTAGGTACTTCAGTTTCAATTATTAAAATACAAATTAGCAAAAAAATATAACCGGTGTCAAAAAAAAAATTGTTCGTGAAAAGTTAGAGAGGCATAGAAGCATGTTTATCACTTTTTTGCGCTTAAATGGTTGCACGGAATCAGCTGTAACGTAGGATAATTTTTTATTCCGTTTTTGTGTTCCAGTGGGGTAACAAGTGAGGTAACAAGGGAATCGGCACCAATATCGAAGAGCTTTGACTTAATTCTGAGGTAAACCTCAGAAAGTTGGACTACGTCTCCGTAAACGGAGACGTAGTCATGGTCAGAAGACTAGTATGGTCAAAGAAATTTATTTCGCAATAAGAAATAACACTGATTTCACTTACTTAAGAACATTTAGTACACATGCACTTTGCCATACAAACTAAGTAGACTAAAATAAAGTGATATTCTATACAGGGTCATTGAAAATTTACCGGAAACCTGAAAAGGGGTCAATGTACTCATAATTATAAACAACTTTTACAATGAGACCAACACTGAAATCATAAAAAAAAATCTGGTGTTTCATACATTACGATCGTGTTGTAATAGCATTTTTGTAGGGAACAGCTGATTTATTTTTCATGATTTCAGGGTTGCTCCCATAGTAAAAGTTGTTCATAATGATGAGTACAATGACCCCTTTTCAGGTTTCTGGTAAACTTTCAATGACCCTGTATAGTACTCTCTCATAATATGAGGCATGAAGTATCATCAATCAAAATGGCTGTTTTAATTATACATTTTGATAGACACTTCGCCTTCAGTGAAAGCTGGTCCTAACTTCAATCTGAAAGGATAAACTGTCATGTTAATGTATGCAGATTGGATAGCCTCTATGTGAGTATATGAACGGCTCAAAGGCTTTCTATATTGGATAGTTGGGTCGGACCCGTTGCCTAATTAATGACGAAAGGATCAACGTTCGGCGTACAAAATTAATCAAGATATAGGACGGCCTGAACTTGCAACTGAGCAGCATCATCTTCTATGCCTTTAGAGGCAACCGTTACTGACTGACTGATCCATCCACATTCAACTCAAACCACAGAATGCACGCAGATATCATGCAGATAGTTTTTATGACATAGACATGTGCTAAGAAAGGATTTTTCAAAATTCACCCCCTAAGGGGATGGAACGAAAGTTTGTATAAGGAAACAAAATAATATCGATTCGCCAATAACCATACCGGATAATTTAGTGTGATTACACTAGAACAGTGGTAATATTTCAAATATTAAAAATAAATGTTCAAGGGGCCTGCAGACCTGACTCACGGGTTTTCAAACAAATTAAATACAAGAATATTTCTGTGGACTTTAAACTGTTATTTGTATTTCTATAATTCTAAATTAAGACAATACAAAATATTCAACGAAAGAAAGTAAAAAACAGAAAAAAAATCACCATTAATAATTACCACTACATTAATAATAATTACCCCATAACCATACCATAAAACATCATTATGACCTATCCAACATCAACACACGCATAATAACACGCCTACAACTTGCACGCTACGGCGGTGTATCGCATGCCCTGCGCAAACGCAGCGGACGGTGAAAGGCGACAGCGTTCCGCCCTGAATGGTGCGCCAGCGCAAGTCTGCTGGCGGTTTCGCTTTTACTAGCATAGTAGGAGTTTTTCGTACTGGTTGTTGCAAAGAAGATACGACCTTTGACGATAAGGTTAGCGCAGTGGCTGAGGGTATGGCTTCTGCGCCGTTTGAGGCGAGTTCAATGCCCGTACGGGAAATTTGTATGGCCTACAGGTTCTGTCGGGTTTAATTGTTGAAACAATATAGGCAGCCTCGATATGGAGAAATTCTTGATGTGAAAGATTTTTCTGAAACTTCCGAATTCTTTGGTGGGGAAAAAGATAGGCTAACGACTCAGAATAAATTAACCGACTTAAAAAAAAGGAGCAGGAAAGGAAGTGGAAAATAACTTTTAGTTTTTGAAGTCGGTGGCAATAAAAAACAACAACAACGAGAACCAAAGCCAACTTCCAAAATTGGAGATATTTTTCTCTTCGTAGTTTTTGAAGACGGTTATCTTATTAAAATTTTATTATCTCGTGTTTGCGTTACTGTGAGTCTGTGGGATAGTTTATGAGTTTGCGCATTTTCGAGTAAAAGCTAGTCTGTCATAAACGTATCCCATGGTCATCTGCCACATCCACAAAACGTAATAAGTGGCTGTGCTATTTTTCCTACCAGCAATCATAGCAGCAAAGAAACCATACACGATTTCATTCCGTCACCATTTTACAACCACATTATCGCCATTGTAAACTTGTCACACGCGGTTAATTTAGTAGAAAAGTATCAATTAACGGACAAACAGACCTTTACGAGTCCGACAACCGTAACTAAGTACTGGCAGTCATTAGTGCTTAGTATCTAGGCTAGAAAGCTATTGTGCCATCTACCTTATAGACTGACGTCGAAAAACGAGTATAATATATCATATCGAATCGTATGTTGTTAGAAAAACCGGTAAAGTGCGAGTTGGACTAGCACACGAAGGGTTTCGCACCAATGTAGAAGATATATAACAGAATTGCCATTATAGTATTCAGCCAAAAACGCAAAACAAAAAAAAACAGGTCTCTTGTTGTACCCCCCTTTTATTTTTAATTTTTACTATAATTTATTGGTATAGCGGCAATAGACACATTCTGTGAAAATTTTAACGCTCTATTAGCTATTACGGTTCATGAGATACAGCCGGTTGACAGACGGACGGACGGACAGAGGGACGTAGGGCGAAGGCTTTGTAACAGGATCCCATTAGCACACTTTGGGTACGGAACCATAAATGTTCAGCTGATTCAGAGCTGAGGTCGTTAATTAGGTGTCATTGTTGACAAGCAGTCATTATTTTTAATGAACTGTAGGCCTGGCACGAAGTGTCCTTACTTGCTTTGTAATTTGTATTCGATTCGAGGCGGTTTTCGAATGGGAAAAACGACAATTCTGCAGCATTTTGGTTTAACATTTAAACGACAAGCACAATTAGTGCTAACCATTGATACGAATAAAGTTTTTCACATTGGAACTTGTCCAGTATAAAAAAAAGAAATACAAATATTTTTTATCTCTGTATAATATTATTTGCCCGGAGACTGGATTAGTGCCCGGTTGATAGCAATAGGCTCGCCCTTATTACATGAGACTTAACCATAACTGGCGAAATGTGGCTGTACACCTCTGCCTAACCCTTCGGGTATTACATGCGTGATGTTAAGTGTAAGTTCTCTAAAGTATAAAATGCAAGCTAGATTCACCTAAATCGTCTGCAATAAATTGCAATTTACAAATGTGGTCCATTTCATTAAAGCAGGCCATCAATCATAATTAAGACGCTTTAACAAGTGTCTTGGTATGTTTCGTACGTGCTGCATGTCATGTCATTGCGTTGACTTACCGTTGATTGATCACAATTCAACGTTTTTAAGTAGTCTTGATTTATTTCTGTGTCTGTGGAGAGGTGACAAATGCCGGTTAATCGCGTGATCCATTTGTTAGTTGACTAGTTATATCCTACGGTTTTAGTAGCGTTAAGTTACGTTTTTGGTTATGCTCCGCGAATTTATTTAGTTTTAATGATATCAATGAGTCTAATTATGCTTGTTTTGTTAAATCTTACCAAAATGCTTTAGAATGGTTGTAGCTCCAAAAGGAAAATCGATCCGAATCAAATATTAAATATTTAAAAAATGTGTCTAGTTTTTAGGGTTTCGTACCCGGAGGGTATCAACAGGACTCAATTACTAAACCGCTGCAGTCCGTCTGTCTGTCATTAACCTCATAATCATCATCATCTGCCTAGCCTTTTCCCAACTATGTTGGGGTCGGCTTCCAGTCTAACCGGATGCAGCTGAATACCAGTATTTTACATGGAGCGACTGCCTATCTGACCTCCACAACCCAGTAACTGGGTAATATGATACCCCTAGGTAAGACTGGTTGTCAGACTTTCGGGCTTCTGACGACCCGTAACGACTGTCAAAGATCCACGTATGACAGCCGGGACCAACGGCTTAACGTGCTTTCCGAGGCACGGAGGAGTCTCGGTATGTAAAGATGGTCACCCATCCACGGACCAACCCCGGCAAGCGTAGCTTAACCTGACGGATCGACCCGTGCGGCTGTTATTACTTAGCCACGAGCTCCTCTCCACACACACAGTTGCAGTGACTCCTCATAATAATAGGTAAAAAAAAACAGTATGTGTTACTATGGCCGCTATAACAAAAAATTTAATAAAGTTAAAAATTAAAAAGATACAGGAATCGTGCTGTACTATGAAGTTTAACTGTACGATGGAAACCCTTCGTGTGCGAGTCCGACTCACACTTGGCTAGTTTTTAGGCATTGTCCTCTGACATACTCAACTAAATAAAATAGGCACTAGGTAGGTATTAGGTACATGTATATCCTAAAGTGTTTAAGTTACACAACCATAAAGCGCTTTAAGGTACAAAATTCAAATTGGAACGTGAGAAACCTGTACCCACCGTCGTCCCAATTCGCAGAGACACCTTTAACACACCCTAAATGTCAAGTATGACTGTTGAACCACGAAACTAATATTACTCGTTTACTATCCTAACTAAACCGCATGTCATACCGCAAACGATAAGTAAAATAATAATAATATCAGCCTATTATCGTTCTACTGCAAGGCAAAGGCCTTTTCATAAACGGAGAAGGCACGAGCATTAATCACCACGCTTGCTCAAGGCGGATTGGCGATTTCAGATTTAAATCTAAAGCTTTGACTGCCGCGTGGGTCTAGTGGTAGCAAGCGCGACTGCTGTGCATGAGGTCTTGGGTTCGATTCCCAGGTCGGGCAAAGTGTTATTGGGTTTTCCATCAGGAATATCTCAATAGCAGCCTCGGAGTCTGGATTTGTGCCCGGTTGATGGCAATAGGCTCGCCCCCTATTACATGGGACTAAAAAACATAACTGGCGAAATGTGGGTGTACTAATGGGTACACCTTTGCCTAACCCTTCGGGGATTACAGCCATTACAGGTGTGATGTTATGTATCTAAATCTATCTTCTAACAAGATATATAAAAGCGAAAGGTCACTCACTCACTCATCACGAAATATCGAAAACCGCTTGACGTATAAAGATAAAATTTGGCAGGAAGGTAGTTCAGAGTCAGTAGACGTCCGCTAAGCAATAATTTTCCAAAACTCACCCCCTAAGGGAATGAAACCGACGTCTAAAGTTTGAATGGAAAAATCAACTTTGATGCGGACGATGTCGCGGGCAGAAGCTAGTTAATTATATGTCTAGGATTCCTTACGTTTTTTTCCTTTACCGATGTCAGTGATATCGATATTGAACTCGCAAACATGCATGTGAGGCAAGCGTTTTTACTGCTGGGCCATCATGTAATTTCACACCGAATAATTGTGTTGTGAAGGATATCAAATAATTTAAAACTGGTATCAAAAAATTAATATTTCATTTTGTTCAGGGAATCAATGGCGGATGTTTATTTATCATCTTAATCATCTGCTTACACTCTAATTATCTATGACAACATTATAGTAACAGTCTATTTATATATACCCATTATTGTGTATAAATATTGATTGTCTTTTGAAGAAAGGATGGTTCGAACGAATGTATGTTATAGGTACGATTTTTATAACGGACAATTTTAACCTTGTCTTGTTTCAATAAAAACGTTGGCCCACGCTAGTAAGTTTTCCTGTATCGTGGGTGCGTTTGCAAACATATAAACTCACATATGTGAGTTTTGTTTAACCCTTAACGCGGGGGTAGAACCCGAGACAGGCAGCGCAGCAGCCTATGACTCACCCATTGCATCACATAACATCACGGCTGTAATCCCCGAAGGGTTAGGCAGAGGTGTACCCATTAGAACACCCACATTTCGCCAGTTATGTTTTTAGTCCCATGTAATAGGGGGCGAGCCTATTGCCATCAACCGGGTACAAATCCAGACTCCGAGGCTGCTACTGAGAAATTCCTGATGGAAAAACCCAATAACACTTTGCCCGACCTGGGAATCGAACCCAAGACCTCATGCACAGCAGTCGCGCTTGCGATCACTAGACCAACGAGGCAGTCACCCATTGCGTCAAATTTATAAAAGATGGTAGGTACATAGGTACTCAACCATATCCTAGAAATATAAAAAATAGCCTGTTTTTGTCCTACTACAAGACAAAGATCTCTTATAATTAATGAGAATTGATAACCACGCTTGCTCAGTGGTTTGGCGATTTCAGACATTTTTTTGTACTTTCAATGTTGCTAGTTACTATTATTTACATGCCTACCTATTTACTTGGCGGTGCGAAGGTGAAAGTCGCAATCAATTGCGGATGAGTCGAGATGCAAGAAAACGCTTGCATTTAGCGTAGTCGTGTTAGTGAGAGGGGTGGGAGGGGGCTATTGTTGCTCTAATTTGACTCGTTCTAGGCTTCGTGGGAACCGGAATTGTAATTTTGTTTCAATTAATTGAACTGGTATCAACACACGTTCAATAAAAATAAATCAATTCATCGATGAAAAAAAATATAAAATAATCATTACATGATTTTAAAATATATGCTCGTTTAAAAACCTCGATTGTCACTTTTTTTTAAACTATCATAGTAATTATAATAATGATTTTCTAATTCTGAACATAACCATCAATAATTGCAAGCAGCGATTAGTTGTAAGGAGCCAACTCTCACAATCGATTACTAAACATCGGTTAAATGTATACTCAGTCTAGCCAGTCATTCGCATCACTACAGAAATTCATAAATGGAAGACAATACGCATAGAAAGGCGGGAAACGTAACGTGTTATGAAAGCGACAGTGACTTTGACAAACAGCTGATTTATTACATGTGTCAGAATTTGTTCACGTTCGGACTTGCTACCTACTTTAGGTTTAGGCTATATTTAGAGTGCGATCAAGGAGTTTTTTGACTACGATTTATAGGTTGGGTCAAAAGAAGGGGACAGGCGACCATTTCGCTACTCGAAACTAATAAAAAAATATAAGCGAGGATGCCATTAAAAACCTAGTGTATTTTATGATAGTTTGACACAATTGACAGTTTTGACAGCTGTCACTTTGATTATAATATTATGAGCTTAAGCTCACTTCATCTCTACAGAGGGAGATTTTTCAGAATGTTGCTGGCTGTTTAATAATTAATACTAATTATTTATGAATGCATGGCTGAGTGGTATCGGATTTTATTTATGCATATGTAACCAACCGTACATCGTACCTACGTATTGTAATTTGCAAATGAATAATTTGCAATTTTTTACTCTTGAATATAAACTATGCATTAATTAACGGGAAAATGATTTCTTCTCTATGTTGGAACTAGCTTTTGCCCGTGACTTCGTCCGCGTAAATGTCGGTTATCGCGGGCGCGGACGAAGTCAAATAAAAAGTAGCCTATGTACTTTATTATATTTTTGTATATAGTATAGGCTATAATCATCACGCTACGACGCGCGGGAGCAAAGCAGTAACCAGTACCAAGCTAGTAATTTTAACGGTGTAACAAAACATTATGTATCATAAAATATATTGCGAATCGAGTGCTTCTATGTCGTGATTACAATCTTGGTAATTAATGGTATAAATTAATTAATTTCCTACGCTTGTTGGAATATAAATTATTATTATGTTAACCCATAACATCACGCCTGTAATCCCCGAAGGGTTAGGCAGAGGTGTACGCATTAGTACACCCACATTTTGCCAGTTATGTTTTTAGTCCCATGTAATAGGGGGCGAGCCTATTGCCATCAACCGAACACACATCCAGACTCCGAGGCTGCTACTGAGAAATGTGCTATTATTATGTTAAGAACGCGTAAATTGTGGTGTACAGCTTTTATTTTATTTGTAACAGTGATGTTATGTGCACGTTATACAGGTCAATTTAAAATTTACACGATACCTGAAAAGGGGTCATTGTACTCATCATTATGAACAACTTTTACTATGGGACCAACCTTGAAATCACGAAAAAAATCAACTGTTGTATACAAAAATGCTTTACAACACGATCATAATGTATGGAATAGCTGTTTTTATGTGTGTACAAAAACTATGTTTATATATATTATCTACTAGCTGTTGCGCGCGAATTCGTCCGCGTAAATGTCGGTTTTCGCGAAAGCAGAAGAAGTCGCTGAATAAAAAGTAGCGCAGAAGAAGTCGCTGAATAAAAAGTAGCCTATGTCCTTTCTTAGGGTTCAAACCAACCTCGAACAAAACTTGATCGAAATCGTTCCAGTAGTTTTTGAGTTAATTCGTTACAAACATATAAAAACTCAAATATTTATTCAAATATTAGTGTATAAGTATGTAGACCATTACTGTTAAACACACATCGTTCAACACGTAAGTGATAACAAAGATGAAGATGTAACAAAGATGCAATTCACGATGCGCAAGCGCATACGACGACACGGTTACGAAAATATCACTTTACTATGAGAATATAATACATAAGCACTATTTACTTATTGTATTACAATAGTTCACATTTATTGTTATCTATAATAGATTCTCTAGTTCCTTGGGAAAGTATGTAATATTAAAGTAAATAATGAATTGTCCCACTGCAGGGTAAAAGGCTCTTCTCATACAGAGAAGGCACGAGTATTGATCACCACGCTCGTTCAAGGCGGATTGGCGATTTCAGACTTAACTTAAACCTTTATTTCAGGCAACTCAGGCCCATAAAACACAAATACATCAATAAATAAGTACAATAACACACACACACATTTTAGACTGCCTCGTTGGTCTAGTGGTAGCAAAGAGGGACTGCTGAACATGAGGTCTTGGGTTTGATCCCCAGGTCGAGCAAAGTGTTATTGGGTTTTTCCATCAGGTATTTCTCAGTACCGGCCTCGGAGTCTGGATTTGTGCTCGGTTAGGTTATGCTTCGGTGGCGATAGGCTCGCCCCCTATTACACCACCCACCGAACTTAAACATAACTGGCGAAATGGTGAGTGTACCTACTAATGGGTACAGTACCTCTGCCTAACCCTTCAGGGATTACAAGCGTGGTGTTATATTATGTTATGACTACACACAGCAAAGTATGGGGTAGGTATGCAAGTTACTAATACCATGTGCAATACATCGTAAATGAGTTCTACTTTTCTCACATTTCCGAGGCATAGGCAAAAACTGCGCCATCATTAAAATCACATAATATATGCAACGTAACATACTCTGTAGTCTTCTATGTGTGAAGACGGTGTTGCCAGGTCAAATCGATCAAAATTAAAATAATCAGATAAAGAACTTCTAACTCTTAATATTTTTTGTAGTTTAAAATTAAAAGAGCTTTTTAATTTTATTTTAGAAACACACATAAGATTACGCCTATAATCCCCGAAGGGTTTGGCAGAGATATGTTACTTAGGGATGTATGACATTTGACTGCCTCGTTGGTCTAGTGGTCGCAAGCACGACTGCTGTGCATGAGGTCTTGGGTTCGATTCCCAGGTCGGGCAAAGTGTTATTGGGTTTTTCCATCAGGAATTTCTCAGTAGCAACCTCGGAGTCTGGATTTGTGCCCGGTTGATGGCAATAGGCTCGCCCCCTATTACATGGGACTAAAAACATAACTGGCGAAATGTGGGTGTACTAATGGGTACACCTCTGCCTAACCCTTCGGGGATTACAGGCGTGATGTTATGTTATGTGTTTTGTATGACATTTATTTTAAGATTTTAAAACCGATTTAAAAAGTTTATCTTTCTACTGAAAACAGGTAATTATTTTCCTATCTCCGAGAGCTTTCATAATATAATTTATATTATGAAACAAAATAGAGGTGTACCCGTATATTAGAAAATACTTAGTATTGATTCGCTCGGATGACCCTTGCCGACTTCAACATAATAATAATATGTAGTTAGAAGGAGGCTAGGCAGATGATGATGAGCATGAAAGATCAATAAAACATGGCGATAATCATCTAAAAGATATCAATATATCGTCAAGATAATGAAACCTCCAGAAAATCCAGATAAAACAATTTCAAAATTTTAGTTTGGCAACACCAACTGGCTTATAACAATGACGTGAAAGTAAAAGCTGTCATAAGTCGTGTGATCGAGTCACGGAGGCGACATGAACCAATATCACGAGCCGTTCGATACTGGTTGCTTGCAGCTTGCAACCATTCATAACACTTTGCTTGCCTACGGTAATGTTCGATAACTTCGGTACGAATATTTGTTAACTTGTTTTTTTGGTGTAATTAATGATAACGCTTGAAAACGTAAACCTTGAAAAAGAATCATCCAAATCGATTCATAATTAATTGGCGGAGTAATCGTAGAACAAATATACAAAAAAAAAAAAAAAAAACATACGCGTCGAATTGAGAACCTCCTCCTTTTTGAAGTCGGTTGAAAAGAGAAAAATTGGTCCTTCGAGACGCAAAATAAATGGGCGGCTGTTTGAAAATTTCAAAAATTCCCAATTACTACTTACGCAGCCAAGATCTTCTCTCTTGGTCTTTCTCTTAACTTTTTCTCCATACCAAGACGAAAAGAGCCTTTTTTTTAATGAGACAGTCCCGCCTCAATAATCCCAACTACTGCAAGTCCTGAAAGCCAGAAATAAATAATGGGGACAGGCAGAAAAACCCCGAGGCAATGAAGGTCGATAGGTCCAGAAAAACGTCACAAGTTTTTAATTCCCGGAACAACAAGCACAAAAACAGCGGAGCATTTAGAAAAACATAATTTCTTCTTATCAAGCAGGCGATATATTGATAGTAGAACAGAGAAGGACACAAAAGGACGTTTACAATTGGGAATTGACCATAACTATGACACTTCTTTATATAGATAATCTTTTTTTTTTAATAAACACACATCATGTGCTCTTGAATAGTAGGTGTATGATTACTCGTTGGTGTATAACTATTTACCGGTGAACACGACTAGAGTGTTGTGTCGTGTGATGCACGTGCATCCGGGACAGGGGGGCGCACGTGCACTACCGTACGCCGTCACTGTGAGGAAAAGGTGTTGAGCGGAGCGGGGAGCGATTATTTGAAAACACTTTTTCTAATCATTTGATTGCATAACACGTAGACATCATGGATGATAAAATTGGACTATGTTTTGTTTAAAGACTAAAATGTATTCTAGTTTTACTTGACTGATAAGTTCAAAGTAATACAGACTTATATACTTGTTACTGAATCTGTACTAAATATATAGCTGAAGTTTGTTTGTTAGCTTTTTGTTTAAATAGTCCAATTCAAATAATTGTTTATCTAATAGGCAGCTATACGCTATATCCTTAAATGGTTTAAAAGATATTTTAGCATTTCCTAAAATAGGGATTCATAGGGAAATTCACGTGGACGATGTCACGGGCAAAAGCTAGTATAAAATAAAGTAGGTATAGTTTTTTGCAAGTGCAAAAGATTACAGCCTCATGCGTTTGTGTGAAACACGAGAGAAGCGTGAACACTGCGTGAATAAAGATAGCGGTGTGATAAATACAACAAAGGGTAAATCTGTGCAAAGCAAACATAATACAGGCGTGTAAGCCCCCACGCAGTACTCATGCTTACTGCGGTGCGCAGGCGCAGAAGATATCAAACAGAGCTAAGATTTGCACGAACATTGACATCTTCCTTCAACGATATCCTTAGATAATATATCGTACGATTATGCCAATGTCTGATATATAGAAAATACATTACATAAATAGAGATATAAAATCTAATCTTTCATAGCGAATGTTACGTTTTGTACTTAACTAACAAAGGTTTGTCACGTATAAACTTTGATAACTGACTTTATGTTTGTAACCGATTATAAAATTTTAAAATTTTTGTTTTTAACCGATTATAAAATTGGTCTTCCGATTCTGGTCCTTCTATCAATTTACTAGAAGACATATTACATATCTTTTAACTACGTATACTGCATAAAGTAAACTATTTAGAAGTCAAAATGAAATCATTTATTACACGACTGCCCCAAAAAAAGGAGTGTTATGTGTTTAGGGTTAATGTATGTATGTATGTATATATGTGAGATTCTTTATTCCACCATAACTTTTAAACGCCTGAACCGATTTAGATGTATGGGGTATCGTTACAATCCTTGCATCGTTCCGAGTAACATAGGCTAGGTGAAAACTATTTTATTCAGTCGAATACCTTCATAGCTTAGAAGTCCCCCGACTGCAATGAAAATTTCAGTTTTTTATGTTTGGTCAGTGAGTGAATCTTGTTTCATTGCTTTTAAGATCAGTATTTTCACATAGCAGTCGTGTTTTTTTAATTTTTTAAATTATTTTATCGATTAGAAAATTAAAAGGCACTTGAACGTCATATACCTTCTAGTAAAAATAATCTATTCGCTACGTCCAAAATATGGTTTCATATGGAGAAGAATGGACAAGAAATATAACATAACATCTCGCCCGTAATCCCCGAAGGGTAAGGCAAAGGTGTACCCAGTAATACACCCACATTTCGCCAGTTATGTTTAATTTCAAGGGCAAGTATGGGCAAAAAGTCGCTACTTAGAAATACACAGAAACAACAAGAAATGCAAGGAATATACAGAAATTACATCATTAATCATTATAAGTGTTCAATAAGGAGTCGGTCAGTTAGTCACAGAAAAAGTTGAAGCTAGTTGCTCGTTCTAAAACGTAGGTAGATTCTCTATGGAGAAGAACAAGCAAGAGTCTACGTCTATCACTATGTCCGCAGCCGAGACCAGTAGTCCAATTTGTGCGAGCCACGCTATGCGTGACATGCATACTAATAAGGAACCTCGTTTATTATATCTTTTATTTACCTTCGTATAGGTGACATGGTCTCTATAATCGCTCCATTGAAATTTAACTTAATCATGCTTAGAAGTAAATGAACTTCGAGTGCTTGGATTGTTTTATAATGGATCGCGTTTCCTATTCATTAGAAGCATGCATATCCAGCTTAACTTGATATAAGCTAAAAAGTATTTATGCTTGTTTGTTTTTTTAAATGCACTATATTTCTGGAACTGCCAGTCGGACTGGAAAAAACATTTTGTTGATAGTCTTTCTCATCAATCTTGCTGATGATTTTGATAGGTGAAATCTACTTAAAGTACCTACTAGCTTCTGCTCCTGTAGTTTTTTTCTCCCGAGTTATATTACGTTTTCGGTTACTGCTCCACTCCTGGGTGTCTTAGCGTGATATTATATAGCCTATACTATTCCTCATGAATCTGGCTATCATATACAAACGGCGCGTTTGAACAAACAAACAATCTTTTCAGCTTTAGGTATAGATTGTGGCACTCAAATACAGGGTAATTGAAAATATACCCGGAATCTAAAAAGGGGTCATTGTACTCATCATTACGAACAACTTTTACTATGGGACCAAACCTGAAATCATGAAAAAGAAAACCAGCTGATCCATAGATTTTGATAAGTAACAGTTTTGTAGGGAACAGCTGATTTTTTTTTCATGATTTCAGGGTTGGCCTCATAGTAAAAGTTGTTCACAAGGATGAGTACAATGACCTTTTTTAAGGTTTTGGGTATATTTTCAATTACCCTGTATACATGACTATAAAATTATTTTGTCCGGAAAAAACATTACTACACTAACATACCCGATTTGGTAGAATCCGCACTGCAGTGCAACCAATCAATTTCAATACTTACTTATACGGATTCGATTTAAAGGTGAAGGCTAATCTTCTAAGGTTTCCTTTATTTATACTGATTACTTCTATTTTACGCTCAAAACTAAAATAAAACTCAGACTGACGTCATCATTGTCTGAAAAAAGCTTAGTTTTTGTCGATGACCGTCTAGACAAGATAAATTCAAAATCATTGGTACAGACTTCTATGTATATTGTATTTAAATAAGCTGATAGCACGCCTGTTGCTAAGTATATAGGCGTCTCTTATGTAATCAATACATAATTGGTTTTGTTTTGTTTAAATTCTTAATGATTTTGTTCTTAAACGGTTGCATGAGCTATTTGGTTTACAGACAACGATAATTGTCGTTCTGCCATTCATTATGTTGTTATTTGGTGTTTACTTTTTGTGTCTAATAATTTTGAAACCTATTTAGAGTGAGCATGAGGTCTTAGGTTCGATTGTTAATGAGTTATTCCATGAGGAATTTTTCAGTAGCAGCCTTTTTTTTCAAGGTGGTAAGAATTCAAATGAGCTCTGGGTGGGGCAGAAGGGACTGTCAGACTTTTAATACTGACGGAAAAAGCAAGCCAGTAGCAGCTTTGAAGTCTGGATTTGTGCCCGGTTGATGGCAATACGCTCTATTACATTGGGACCTCAAAATGACTGTTGAAATGTGGGTGTATTAATGGGTACACCTCTGCCTAAAGCTTCGGGGATAACAGATGTGATGTTATGTAATACTTAGTATTCTTTATTCTTTAAAATGGTGCACTTCATTCAAATTCATACCTAGTTGAAGTAGGTACATATTAGTAATGCAAGTAGGTATTTGTTTTAATGGCTTCAAAACTATAACGTTAACCTACATACCTAATGGCATTGTAATCGCACTGTGTGGGCTGTGAAACGCTGCAGCCATTGTAATTTTACTTTTAAGTTTAACTATAAAATAGAAAGTTGGCTGTATGGTTCGATTAGATGCTATTCTTGTGGAGAAATGCACGTTTTACAGAAAACGATGATGGCCATTTGGCTAGTAACAAAATTTTAAGCGTGGTCGCTGAGCGATTGGCTGTAACGCTATGTACCTATGGCAGTTTCAATTCCCGCACGAAAGAAGTATTTGTGTGGCGTACAGATAGTTGTTCCTGGTCTGGCAGGGTGTGTATGTAAGTTTATATGTTTGTAAACGCACCCACAATACAGAAGAAATTCCTAGTTCCCACATTTAAAAAAAGTAAGGTTCGGATGATACAACCTTGTGACAGCCGGACGGACAGTCAACGAAGCCTTAGTAATAGGGCCCCGATAGGCCCTTTGGGTACGTAACCATAAAACGTAGGTTAACTATGTCAGATCATAACTACTTACTCTTACTAGGTACTTATTCTGTTGTTCTCTGAGTGAATTCACAAGGAATGCTTTATTTGTTATTGGTTATGAGTTACAATTAAGTTAGAATAAATTAAGGCGCATTTACCGAATTGGGATATCCTGTAATGGTAGATGTAAGAAGATAAATAAATAAATAAATAACTAAGGCCCACTGTTAGTTGCTAAAACAAGGTAAGTTACAAAATGTCATTTAAAAATGAACCCTAGACCACACGCTCAGTAGTCGCACTTTGTACCCAAGAGACCAACAGGGCAGTCATTAATATAAGGAAGTCAGAAACAAACAACATATCCATCAAAATCAAGCGAATATTGCAAAAACGAACAGACAAAAACCACTTTTTTCTGGTATACATGTCTAGGCTAAACTACTGCTTAATAACTTACAATTAAACTGTTAGATGATTGTTAGTTAATTGGGGATTTGACACCACCAATCATTTGACATACTTTTTATGAACTGTTAAAACGCGATTCTCCCATAGAATTTGTATGGCAGTAGAAAACTGTGGCGTCATACTTTGCCGACTCAATGATTTAACTATTCATTGATTTCATAAAGCAACTAAAAATCTTATTTCACAGTTATTTGAAAATTTATTGGATTTTCAGGGTAAAAATTTAGTGATTATTTAAAGATGTTTTCTCTTTGTGTTAACTGCCAAATTGCGAATACTACTTCTGAGGAGCTCATGGGTCAGTAAAAACACTCGCACGAGTCGATCCATCAGGTTGCCGGGGTTGGTTCGTGAATGGTTGACCATCTTCACACACCGAGACTCCTCCGTGCCTCGGAAAGCTCGTTAAGCTGTTGCTCCCTCTATCATACGTAGATCTTTGACAGTCGTGTCGTCAGAAGCGCGCAAGTCTAACAACCAGTCCAAGGTGTATCGTATTACCCATTTACTGGGTTGTGGAGGCCAGATTTATGCAGTCGCTTCATATAAAATACATTCAGCTGCATCCGGTTAGACTGGAAGCCGACTAAAAGAAAAGGCTAGGCAGATAGATTAATTGATGTCAACTACACAATTGGGAATATTAGTACTAAAACTACTTCTAATGACTGAGTAAAGTGATGACTTCAGACCTAGAGGGCGTTGGTCGATTCGCCATAGTTTTGATTGAGTAGGCGAGTTAAGGCGATGATACCGTCAAGGAGACATTTTTTTTTTGTGAAAGTGTTTATGTATGACTAGGATTTAATTTGATAAAGCATGTATTAATTATTCATAGACAGTTAAGCCGTAATCAGTAGAGAGATGTAGTAATCATCATCTGAATGACGTAGAATAACCTTTTTGTAATATTTTTTCTTTAAACAACTGTGTAAATCCTGACCCTGTCTCAAAAAAAAGCACTACAATTATAGAATTGTTTTCTTTGTTGTTTGAATTGTTTTCTTTTACTAATTTAAATTCCGTACTGTCTCTATTTACAACTTGATAGTATTTTTCTTTCTATCTTATATCTAAAACTTTAAAATCTTATAAAAAATGCATATTTCAAACCATCAAGGTTGAAATTATCCCACGCAAACAAATGGGGCAATCACTTTCTTTTGAACCACACACGTATTGGAACTTAGATTACAAGAGCATAACGACGTATTGACGACCTGGAGTAAGAAACACAAGTCGCTGTATAAACACGTTACGTCTACGAAGATCAGGAAGTAAAGATAGATTACAAGTAACTACATATTTCATATCATCTGTATGCGATCATAGCTCAACGTATGAATTACATAAAACATACATAATAGCTCGTAGACGTCCGTGAGTCTGTAACGAATGATCTTCAGGGGATAGCGGTGTAAATACTATGATACGAAGGTTGATTTCATCGTGGTAGGATGTTACGTTCCGTGTAGTAATCGGAAACAAAAATATCTAACTGTTGGGATTTAACGATCACTGTACGACATCTAAAGCGACAAATATTGGCGAACCGTATTAAAAATTATGTGAATTGGATAAGAAAGAAAAAAAAATTGCCAAAAAAGAAAATGGAAAGAAAAGACTTGATGTTCAATAGCCTTGCCAGCAAAAAAGCCCAAAATACACTCGAAAGATGCAGAAAAAAATGACACTTAAGAATTTCTGAAGAACGATTATAGCCAAAGAAAAATTAAAGACAAAAACGATGACGTCTGTCCATTGGTAAAAAATAAAATTCCACACATAAACAGCGCCTTAAATGCAGTTTTTGTACGTCCACCCTCTTAAACATTAGTTACCGTTACACTTGAGGCGTCACTTCCAAACAAATATGGTCGAGCAGTGACCGGGTTTCCATATTATACACGACACAGAAAACTTTTAGGTAAATGTGTGCGACATGTGACAAGTTTTGTCATTCCTTTGTTAGTTTTAGCAAATGATTAGAGGTGAAATGTAGGGTACGAGTCTTTGTAGTAACATTATTTTGTCCGTGATAAGTAGGGATCGGAAATTCAGATGCATATTTACCTTAGTTCATTATTTTGCTAAAAAAAGTATATGGTACGATTTCCAGATAAAAATGTTTTGAAGAAAAAAAAAAGGGCTATTTCGGGATCGCATAACAAATGCATATTTAATAATCGGTCCCAACGTAAACTAATATAGTACCTACCTATATCTAGCCATTTTGAGATTAAGATTTTGTAAGTTTTCACGTAAGTTCATAAGCATAATATTGCCGCTAAGTAAGTATTTAATAAGTAATGTCATGATAGCCGTTACAAGTTAACGTAAAATAAAATGTAAAGTCAAGCTCTTTGACAGATAAAATGTCAAGCTACCATTTTTAATATGGCGGTTTGACAGTTTGCTAAAAATGGCGGTAACTGTTCGATAAAAGTTTATCTAACGATAGTGAAACAACACCTTAATTTACCCCAATAAAGACCCGAAAAAAAAAACATTTTTTATTTGAGTTCAGAAATGTAGGATGTAAGTTAAAACATGATTACAAAATCACTGTCTCCCAGAACTGTCGATAAGTTCTTTATCTACTGATAATCCTGTAACTACCGTAACCAAATCCAATTCTAGACTTCTACGAAGTGCTGACAAACAGTCGGCGTCGTATCCAACACACAAAAGGTTTCATATGATTAAAGTTCAGATACACGCATGACTCACGGTCACCTAACTGTACCACATACAACATGAACGCATTAATCTTTTATAAAATCACAATAGCACAAAATGTCCGACTCATCGCGTCATTCGATACTTCCGCCAAACGCTTTATTAAAGCCCCATCAGCTAACGCAGAAAATGCAAACAGAAAAATTGCCAGACCATTCTGAACTTTATCACTTTCCAATAAGAGACGTATTAAGTGGTTTATAAAAACAACAAAGTGCCGGATGTGGGCAATGGAACGGTTGTCGGGTTACCTGACATGCGGGTCTTGGGTACACGGTAAACCACAAACCATGAATTGTTGCTTACTTTGTGCAAGTGGTCCCACGATCGCTTTAATGGAAAGATTTACCCTCGGTTTAAGAATACGTATTCAATCATATCTGTTGACAAATCCCATGACCATTTAAATGATTGGTTGTTGGGATTCTCGTTAACCAATCAGACCAGCTAACAGGATTTCACATCGAAATTACTGACTTTTGAACCTAGATTATAAACTCAGATCGATATGTTATGGTTAGCTATGGAAATACACGGTGCTACAATGCCAAATATTATTCTGAATAAACACATAACATAATATCACGCTTGTAATCCTCAAAGGGTTAGGAAGAGGTACTCATTAGTATCTACATCCACATTTCGCCAGTTATGTTCAAGTCCTATGTAATAGGGGGCAAGCCTATTGCCATCGACCGGGCACAAATCCAGACACCGAGGTTACTGAAAAAATCGTGATGAAAAACTCAATAACACTTTGTCCGACCTGAAAATCGACCACTAGACCAACGAGGCAGTCTAAATCATATTTTAACAGTAAGTATTGGTTGGTAATTCCATAAAAATCAGGCCAGTTGTTTTCGATATAAGCATTACATTACGTAATTTATAATTTCCCTTAATTACTGTTTCTATGTAAGTATTCTTAACATGAATTATAATAATATCGATCATTTCAACGTATTAATGTTGCTCAAATTACGCTGTGCTGTTGCATAGTATTGTAAGTATACTATTATGATGAGCATATAATATGTTATTACACCATGCTTACAAAACAAATTTGTGTAATAAGTACCTTAATGAAGTGATTTTGAGTTCTAAATTGTTTGGCTAATGTTCAATATCATTATAGCTGAAGTTACTTGTCAGATGTGGAGTAATATCATTGTTGTCTGCCTTTTTGGTCGCTTAGTTGCTAGCGCGATTGTTGAGCTAGGGGTCGTGGGTTCGATTTCTAGGTCGAGCAAAGTTATAAAGGATTTTTTCTATTAGGACTTTCTCAGTAGCAGATAGTTGGTGGTGTGTGTCAGATTGCCGTCCCATCTGACTATGAGAGTGAGGGCAGAGGAAGTGCATCTATGTTTATAGCGTACACACTAGTTCACTAGGTACCTATAGTATCTCCTGTGTACTTGACTAGTCTCCATTGAAATTTTAGGTAGTAGCATATTTTCCGCGACTTCGTACGCGTGTTTTTTCTTATGGATCCCTAATTTTATGATAATAAAATAATGCTTATGTCACCCAGGGATAGTGTAGCTTCCTAACATTGAAAGAATTTTTCAAATCGGTTCAGTAGTTTCGGAGCCTATTCAATGCAAACAAAAAAACAATGAAATCGTTCCTCTTTATAGTATTATTAAAGTATAGAAGTACTTATGTATTGATTTCTTTGACTAACAAATTTTAAAAAGTTACGTTACGAGAAGTTTTTTAAAGTTAAGTTAGTTAGTTAGGTAGACAGTTTAGTTTAGTTAGGTGGATTTTACCAGGCCTCTGAACCTTTATGAAACTTGCCTATTTTCTCCAATAGTCTAGATTTTTTCCAAGTACAACTATTTTAATTTGGATCAAGTTTAACACAATCTGTGTCAGTCAAGTGTACCGAGCATTGATCTCTGGACCACACAAAAGTGAATCTAGTTTTTCAACAATAAAACGTCCCCGATACGAAGTTTTTGTGGGAAACGTACCGTGAAATGGATTTTTTTATAAATGCAGTTTAAATATACAGCGGATGAAGTGACAGTTATGGTATCGAATTACTGCCTATAAGAGACTTTTTATTGGGATCTGTAGTTTAAAAGAAACTGTGTTTTTTTTCGTTGTTGGTACGTGATGTATAAAAATAGCTTACCTATAGCATGGTTAAAGATTAGCCTGTCAGTAAGGATACCAGCAAAGCTGACTGCCATTTTTTTGTGCTCTGTGGATTTCCTCGTGCACTTCTTTTGTTGTGGGGTGACGGAGGGGCATACTCTTACCAGCTAAAACCACCGTAGTGTTCCCTAGTCTCTGGCCGAGAGGGGGGGGGGGGGGGTCGCGGCCTATAACCGGGATTTGCATAAGCATTTACCGCTCCAGACCAGATTGCCTTGAAACTACCCCTTTTACATATTTGAGTATATTGAAGGAATTAAGTCAACACGTCATATTGATCTCCTTTGAATAGAATGAGCTTATTTTATCTTCTTCAGGAGTTCCATTACTGTTTAGGTTCAGGGCATTTCATTCATCCATTCCATTAACCCCAGCCCAGTCCCTGATAACCCGTGAATTCACCAGATCCGTTTGACGTCAGCTAATGACGTAACTTTTGTCCGAGTTTTGAAGTCGTCCAAATTGACGCAAGGATGGGGGGTGAAGACGTCAGAGGCGACTAACCTTAACCCGCTTTACTGTCGAAGTTGTGGGAAAAGCGACGCAGGGAACTAAATATAGTTGAGGACTGAACTTGAGTGACCCCATAATGGTAATAAACGATTTTGCCGTAATGGATTGCTGTAAAAGGGAGCTCGCTAAAGGTCATAGGCCCGCGCAACGTACGTGTCAAAGTTGATATATTATCCCAAACAATTTTTTTTTTGGGATAGAGCACTAGCCTGTGTGCTATTCCAGACTATAGTCTATCTTTTTGTCAAATATCATTCAGATTCATTTAGCCGTGATTGAGTAATGAGCATTCATTATTTAAACTTTCGCATTTAGTAATAAATAGGAAGCAGAAGAAGCGGAAGCGGATAGGAGAAGCTTGAGAGTTTGACAACCAGTCTTACCTAGGGGTATCGTGTTACCCAGTTACTGGGTTGTGGAGGTCAGATAGCTCCATGTAAAATACTGGTACTCAGCTGCATCCGGTGAGACTGGAAGCCGACCCCAACATAGTTGGGAAAAGGCTAGGCAGATGATGATTTAGTAATAAATAGGATTATCAATATAATCTAAGAGTTGCTAGACGAAGCTACTTAAGAATTGCAACAACCATGCAGTTGCGATTCTGGCATTTAAAAACTACGCCAAAGAATTGAGTTTTCTAGTTGCCATTCAATAGTTTCAGGATTAAGGCTTGATCTATAACATGAAGGCTTATATGAATATTTCAATGAAGATATAGGTATTTGCAAGTCTTCCCTTTCACCTAATGAGCCCATTTCCCTTTCAAAATATACTTCCTGCCAAATTCCAAGGCGTAAAACCTAGTCTATGTACGATGCTACTATGATATAATATCAACATATCTGCAACATACCTCGCGTCACGTTCACGTTTAATTAGACTGCGCTCGCGCAGTGAAAGCGAGCGGAAACGCACACAAGATGGCGGCCGGAATAACAATGGTGTATTAATATCTTGTGTGGATGATTATGAAAGATTAATTTGTCGGATTTTAATGGCGGTTACAGAATCGTTTGTCTTTTGTTTAGTAGGTGATGACAGTTTATGTGTTTTGATGATGGGAAACTTATGGAAAATGGAATTTGAGGTGGAAATTGTTGAAGAGACTGTAAAGTGTGTCAAGGCTTAGGAGTTCTTTCTAAGTTTGGCTTACAATGGAACATTCAGAAGAGAGTGTATGTGAGGTTTGAGCTCGATTTAGTTTATTTGGATAATGTTCATTCCTTTGCGGATTTTATCATATTATTTCCATTAAGTCTTAATTATTGTTTCATATGGCCAAAACTTACAGGCCATACAATGTGGCGATGCTGCCAGTCTTATAGACTCTTGTCATAATGACATCGACGAGGACCAGTCTTTTGATACCCAAGAGTTCTCCCTCGTCCACTTTTTTTATTTTTATTTTTAGACAAGTAAAACCATTTCAGAAAATGATCATATCTATAGGTTACGAGTCTGTAAAATTCTATACTGTCTCCATCTTTATCTTCGAGTCTAAAAATAATGGAATTTTGTACAACATAATGTATATCGCAGTTTAAATGTGAAACTTGCGCAATGTGCATGTGGGTTATCAAAAATGGCTCGTAGCCAGACGTAACTATTATCTATTTTCGTTTAACATTGTCTGTGCAATCTTGTGCGTTCGTCACGTTTATACCTTACGACTTTTCATTTCAGAAGAAAAACTTGGTCCTTTTTGTAACAAATAAACTCAATTATTTGCTACAAGAAGGACCATTTCTTTTTTTTATTAAAATGCATATAAAATTCCTTTTCAATTTTCAATCGCACATCCGACATTTAATCCATTAGCCACCGTGTCAGGCAAATAATTATGCTTTAAGTTAGTGGACCTTTAACATTTTTGGCAATATTAGATTAGAATATTCTATTTGAAGATATCTTTTATTCAGCAAAAGAAATGTAAAAACGCAACTTGTAAAAAGCCCTGTAGTAATGTAAAATTGCACTGTTTTTCGGAAACAGGGCAATTTTAAAGTTCATGTCACGTTCCATTCTCTTTAGTTACATATTTCACAGGTCTTTTGTGTGTGTTATGGTAAAACTTGGGCGGGGTCATAGGTCTAGTGGACAACTAAACATAATTAATTGTGGTAGATTTAATATACATTTAAACTTTTTAAACAATGGCACTTCCCTCCGCGCGCGCGCTCGGTGCAGTGGCGATTTATCTCGCTGCTAATTATAAATACGTTTTTTGTGTTTTGTGATCGATTTCCGGCTCGTGAGTTGTTTCTAGTTGTGTACTATTGTGCTAAGTGCTGGTATCGTAAGTTTTTATACGTGTTTATTTCCATAATTAGTGGTAATTCGTTAATTTCGTCAATTATCGGTAAGTGCATTTATTTTCTTCGGTGTGAGGGTATCGCGACATAATTTATTCGTCCGTTATTTTATCGTTTTCTTTTCTCCTTATACTAGTTTATTGTTTACTCTAATTAAATATGTTATCAAATAACGATGATCCACCTGATCGTGGTGGGGATATTTTTCGGAGAAATACAAAAACACCCAGGTCGCCGCCCGCGCCGACCTCCGCTAATACCAAACGTTTGTACAGCGATATGTCTCCGACTGTCTCGCCCGAAGATAGATCAAAAAGATTGCAAACATCTGATTCTTGTGAAAAGTCCTCGCCAATATTAAATATCAGTAATTCGAGCAATTCTCACCACCAAAACAGTACCGACTATTGCGATTTAGTTTCTGAGGCATCGGCATATTTGTCTAAAATTAACGATCTCGTCAATGATCAAGGGTCCCGTATTAATGTTGCGAATAAATCTGCTATCATGGACATGACTCAGCGAGTTACGGCCATTGTTTCGATGCTAGCCTTAAAATCATCGTGTAATGAAACGAAGTTAGCCAATACGGAACGCGAACTAGATAAAATTAAATTAAATCCCGGTGTCAATGTTGCGAATACGAGTAATGATAACAAAAAATATCATATGCGGATTCTTTAAAACTTCGCTTGCCTAAAGTAGCTCCAGTGATGGAGACGCGCGCGCCGTTACCGTGTGTCGTCGCATACCCCACCGCCGAGCGCTCAGCTGATTACGCGTCATCGTCGGCAACTAAACAAGCCCTAATGAAGGCGATTAAACCTAGTGATGACGGTTTTCAAATTGTAGGCGTTAAAAAAACCGCTAAGTCTGGCGTTGTACTGCGTGTCGCTAACGAAAATCAATTAAAAAAGTTAGAATCGGTCGATGCCATAAGGTCCGCTGGATTACGTTTGGAGAAACCAAAAGGCCGTAGGCCCCGCATCCTTGTTAAAGACATCCCATCTTCAATGGAAGACAGCGCTTTTTTGGTCGCGTTATACCGGCAAAATATTAATAATGAATTAGCCATCAAAGAGGATGATTTTATAAAATCAACAAAAATCATTCGTAGGCGCACTACTGAAAATGGTCGGAAATGGATAGGCATTGAAATTGAATCTGCGGTACGAAAACACCTAGTATCTACCAAGGATAAGCTATTCATTGACTGGGCTACGTGCCGTTTTATTGATGATATCGAGGTAGTTCGGTGCTTATATTGTCAACAATTCGGTCACGTCAAGAAACACTGCACCAATAAAACACCTGCATGTGCTAACTGTTCGGAGGCACATGAAACAAATGATTGCCCCCATAAGGACAATTTAAATTACAAACCGACTTGCGTGGCGTGTAAACGTTTTAAAAAACCGTCTGACCATCGTTGCGGGTCTGAAGATTGTTCCACCTATAAACTTAAACTTGAGCAACTTATCCTGAACACTAATTACTAATTTAAGATGGATAGTTTAAAAATAGGACAATTGAATCTTCATAACGATAGGGTTGCGACTTCCGAGTTAGATAAATTAATCATCGATAACAGTTTAGATATAGTACTTGTGCAAGAGCAATATCAAAACGCGTGCTTACGTCACAAAGTAGTACAGCTGGATTCCAAAGCACGAGCCGGAATTTATGTAGCGCGTTCTGCTAACTTTACAGTAACATCTTTGCGTAACCTCATGACGCCTCACTGTGCCGTTGCGGAGGTTTCATCGGCTTCTTTCAAAGTTTACGTTGTGAGCTGTTACTTTCAATATTCACATCCTGTTGCTCCTCACATACATAACCTCCGTCACGTCTTGCGGTCGCTCGCGGGCTGCAAAGTCATCGTTGGCGCGGATGTTAACGCGTCATCGTCCCTGTGGTATGGCAAGGTTCGGGCCACGGATTCCGAACGACGCTGCGCTGTTGAGGACTTCATTGCTGAAATGAATCTATCGATCCATAACACCCCTGATGCACCACCTACTTTTTGCAGCCAAATGGGCGAATCTTGTATTGACGTCACACTTTCTAGTGTTGACGTTCGCTTAGTTAGGTGGCGTGTCCTACCGGACGCGTCTTGTAGTGATCATCGCCTGATCGTGTACGAATTTGTTCCTATGTTTACTCAAGGTCCGTCCCATATTACGGGTAATTTTAGATATAAGTGTAAAGGCGCGAACTGGGAATTTTTTAGCTCGCTTTTTGCTTGTCACGCCAAAGACTTCACTCACGACGGACTATCAGCTGAAGAAAGTGCTGAAATTATGTCAGACACTTTTACATACTGTGCCGACATCGCCATTGGTCGCGGATCTATGACCAATATTCATAGATGTGATTGGTGGAGTGATTACTTAGTTGAACAGCGTAAGTGTTACCGTAGAGCGCGTAGACAGCTTAACAAGCTTAAGAAACGTAAGGTTACCGGAGACTTGTTTACTTCTGCTTTAAATACGTTTAGAGTTGCCAAGTCACGCTACAGAGCATCGGTGGAAAAATCTAAGGGTAATTTATTGCGTAAAATTGTAGAAAAACTAGATAAAGAAGGTCCATGGTCTCCTTTGTATCATGAGTTTAAAGCCAATAGATCGGTCGATCTTGCGTATATTGAAAACATTAAAGTAAATAATAAACATACCACCGGTATCGAAGAAACAACGGAAGTTCTACTTAATACTCTTATACCCGATGATTCAGCGTTCAACGACAACGATTACCACCAGCAGATCAGAGCGTGGGCTGCTGTGCCTCCTGAATCACCAGCGTCAGATTTACCATCCACTGACGAGTTCATAAATGTTATCAGGAGACTACCACTCAACAAATCATCGGGTGAAGATAAAATTTCAAATAGAATGATTATAGAAGCGTGTAAAACAGCGGGTGACGCGATCTTAACTGTTTATAATCGATGCATTGCAGAAGGCATTTTTCCTCGTATATGGCGACGTGGTTTTATAAGAATAATTCCGAAAAGCGGCGATAAGCCCCCGGACGATCCAAAGTCGTATCGACCTATAACCCTACTACCATCTTTGGGTAAACTTCTGGAGCGCCTTATCGTACCACGTTTGCTTCCAGATGGACCGAAATTTCATAACAATCAATTCGGTTTCACAATAGGAAAATCCACCGTCGACGCGGTGCTTTCTGTCCGGCAAACTGTAAATTTGTCAGAACATAAATACGTGATTGGAATCTTCCTCGATATTTCTGGAGCTTTTGATAACGCATGGTGGCCTATGCTACTACTTAAAATGAAAACTCGCGGCTGCTACAGAAACATCTATAATCTTGTTTGCTCTTACTTTATAAATGGCTCCGCGAAGCTCAAACTTGGACATCATTCCGCGTCGAAGCCACTAACCATGGGATGCCCTCAGGGTTCGGTTCTCGGTCCTTATTTATGGAATTTAGGTTTTGACGATTTTCTCGCGATTCCACTTCCATGCGGCTGTTCACTAACCGGTTACGCGGACGACGGCCTTCTGCTTATTCAGTCAAGTACTCGGGCTGGGCTTGAGAATTTGGCTGACACATGCCTACGTTTAATATCTCAGTGGGGTGTTCGAAACCGTTTGACCTTTGCACCGCAAAAAACCTATCAGCTTATTCTAAAAGGTAATCTTAAATCATGGCCTAGTATTAAATTTAATAACGTTTCAGTTAAACGTAAACAATCCGTGTGCTACCTTGGTCTGGTCTTAGAAAAGAACTTTACATTTATTGACCACATTAAAACAGTAGGAGAAAAAGCCAAAAAGAACTTTTATGCCTTAACGAGAATTTCTAAAGCTACCTGGGGCCTATCTTTCTTAACTCTAAAAACTATTTATGGGGCTACTTATCTAGGTTGTATGTGCTACGGTGCACCTGTTTGGGCCGATAGGGCCACCATAGGGGCGGTACGACGTAAATTGCTTCAAAGTCAACGGTTAGCTTTAATATTTTTATGTAAAGCGTATAGGACCGTTAGTACTGAAGGTCTACCAGTACTTGCAGGTGTACTTCCAGTCGATCTCGAGGTGCAGCGACGTGCTGCAATGTACTATTCCGCACGAGAGACCATGGGCGCAAACTTTCTGACACAACGTGACAGTGCTAAGATCTCTAGATTATTTAAACCGCAGGCTGACGTCTGGGAGGAACTTTTAACCGAATGGCAATGTAGGTGGGATAATTCTATCAAGGGCCGGCACCTGCATCAGTTCTTTCCATCCGTTCGTGAGCGGCTGGCTAGAACATGGCTGGAGGTGGACCACTGTGTTGCCCAATTTCTCACAGGTCATGGTAACTTTAAGAGTAAATTATTTTCTTTCAAGCTTGTTGCTTCTCCTTTGTGTCAATGTTCTACATCTGACTGTGAATATGAACAATCTGCTCATCACATCTTATGGGAGTGTATTCTTTGGCAGAATGAACGCAATATTATGCTAGATAGTGTACAGGCTACATCCGGTGTTGTTTATTATGCGGACCTTGTAGAAACTAGAACTAATTTCCGTGCGTTCAAGCGTTTTTGCCATACCTATTACTGGAATCAAAAGTAACAGCTCACATTAGGACCCATTAATTTAGTAATAATTGCAATCCGTGGTGCTTGGCAATCTGGGCTTTTCCCAGTTGCAAATGTCCCTTTGTGCCTATTGGCCTAGTTCTGTTCTGTCTCCTGCTTGTATGGAGGGAAGTGGAAACTATTATTTTTCTTACTCCTCCGCTATTCTTTTCTGATTAATTTCGTTGCGGGACCCAAGACAGTTAATCGTTTCTCTGGGACTCGTCGAGCTTCATTGCCTCGACGCTTTTCTGGTGGCCTCCACTGTTGATTCTGGCTTTCAGGAGTTGCAGTGGGTGGGAACAGTGTGGCGGGCTTGTCCCAATTAAAAAAAAAAAAAAAATGGCACCAGTTACATTTAGGTGTTGTATTATCGGTAATAATAGTAGTAAAGTATTAAAGGATATTCAGCAGTGTTATTCTTTAAAAATCAATGAATTGTTGTGGAGTGATTGTGAGTCGAGCTGTCAATCCTTAGCGGATGTATGACAACTCACCTCATGCTCAATTCACCTAAATTTACCGAGTGAGATTTTACAGAATTAGCCACCAGTTTACCTTATTGCAAAAAAGAATATAGGACATAAAATATTCTGTAAATCGTCAGAGTTCTATGAAAGCATACATAATTATCATGCTGAATTCTAATGTAAAACTAGAATCAAGATAATAATTAGTTAGTTAGCCATTTTTAATTACAGTACAAACGTCTTTCTTTACACATTTACACGGAAATCAAGTCAATGAGTTACAATTACGTAATTTGCCGTTCCATACCATGAAAACACGCGCGACCTCGAAAAATAACATATTTTTTGTAACTATAAACATTTGTAAATACGTTACACTAATTAATTAGTTGCTTGTGCTATAATTGTAAGATGCACAGCAATTATTTGAAGATAACAATCAAGAAACTGTGATAATTTAAAGTAAGTAGGGTAGGGAAGAGGCTACTAAGACGGCGGGGAAACTAGCGATTGCATTTACAATAGGACATTCGACTTTAGACTAAAAGTAGCTACAAATAAAGTTCTAATTTGTGTGAAAAAGGAAGATGAAGATGGAAGTCATAACTGTACTGCTAACAGCATCATTACAATCACAAATAAACTCTGTATTGCAAACGCCACTACGATTACTTAAGCTCATTACAAAGCTGAAGGGATAGTTTGTATTCTTTCTCTTTGAAAGCGCTAAGCTTTGAAACTGCTAGTCGGATTCAGAAAATTATTTTACTCACAGAAAGCTACGTTATTGAGTGCGATATTTTATTATTAACAAAAAAGGTATCATTACGAAAATTCACGTGAACGGAGTCGTGGTTAAAATCTAGTTTATTGAATACGACTAAGGTATATTTGGACATTCAAATTCCGTCTCATTTAATAACAGCAAACAGAGAAGCGCCAACAATATTCAAGTTATTTCTGCGCAGTTTCCAACAACCGCACAATTCAATTTTACCGCAAGCATTGTAAACACAATTCCTTCTAATGAGTCGGCCGCGGTTCTCGTGGCCTCAGTTATGAAACCATATTGCTAGTATCACGTATCTCTGTTGTCATCACTGTAATACGTAACAGTTACTAGTAGAAGTAACAATTATAAATTGTTAATTCAAAGCTTTGATGGCGCATTGGTTATGACGCCTGCCGGTCGGCCTCTCATTATTGGGGCTAGTACTGATGTGAATTTTTCAATTTAAACGAGTTAAAAAACATCGTAAGGAAACAAACTATTTTCTTCAATTTTTTTTTTTTATAGAATTGTATAGCTGTCTGTGTTGCTAAGCGCTGAACTCGAGAACAACTGGATCTATTTGGCTGATTCTTTTTATGTTGTGTTTGTGATTTAACGGATAAGGATTTTAATACAAAAAAAAAAATTGAAAGATCCTCTGGAAATGTCAGAGATATGCACTCGTGCAAAGTCGGTTTGATAGTAATAAATCAAAGCTTGAAGTCGGTAATCTGGTTTGAGCAAGCGTGGTGATCAATTCTCGTGTCTTCTCTGTATGAAATGTAGTACAATAGTAGGCTAATATTATTCTTCGTAAAAATTCAAAACTTTAAGAGACAGTTACCTACCTGGATTTTTTGCGGTATCTACTGATATTCGAAAGGATCTGAGCAAAAAATCTTAAGGACAGCTGCGAAATCAATCAGCTGGCATTGAAAAAAATCGGATCATAAAATGCATAAAGCAACTTTTTTTTTCATTGGAGATTGTATTTCAACATTGAAACATTAATATTATGAAGCAATTATATTGAAATTCTATAAATAAAGAATGGTTTATAAATACATTCTTATTGCAAGTTTATAAAGGTTAAGAACGTATTAATAATTAAGAAAGGATATGCATGTATTTAGTAGATTACTTAAATATCAAAATATTATAATATACTATAGAATACTACAGAATAATTTCAAAACAAAAACTACAAAATGAATAAAAATAGCTTTAGTTAATTTTGGTAGTTTTTGAAAGCGGTTGTCTTTTTTGTAAAAAGTTTTTTTTTTTCACTTTTTACTAACTACTTCCAATCATCCAAATCCATGGTAGTGTACCTATTGTGAGTGCCGATTCCCTTGTTCACAAACTAGACTAAATTTAGAGAATTGACATCTCTTACTAACGTACAGCGAAAGGAAAGGACGGTGACATTCCGTGACATTAAAGAACTAAGTTAGCGATGTCAAATTAGTTTTGCCTTGAACTTTTTCGTATTTTTAATCCATACGTTTTAAGATGTCAACTATAATTGTATGGATGTGTCAGATTGACTAAATTTGACAGCTCTTATTTATATTAGTCTCTTTCTTGTTTTATTGGACAGAAAAAGATGGAAATAGTCTAATTATAGTTTAGTTTGTGACCAAGAGAATCGGCACCATAATTTATTATTATTTTTAAAATTAAATACTAACTTGTATTTGTTTCAGGCTTTTGTAAACAAGATTTTTTATGCATGTGCGTTACGTTCACGTGAATAAACAGTTGTTCTTTCATTCTTCTTTCTTTTTATAAATATAGGGTAACACTAAGTAAATTAAAAGGCAAATTCGAATAAAAAATAAACTCTGAATTATTTTCAGCAATTGTTGGAAATATTGGTAAACATACTTAAAAAAAACCACATACAGCCGAACATAAATATTCTCCTCTTTTAAAATCAAAATTAAAAAAAAAACGGAAGCAGTATTTTTGAAAATAATGTAGCTACAATCACTGCTCCAGCAACAATTGGATTGTGTGCGAAAGTGAAAGGAAGCGAAGGGCCAGTAGCCGGTACAATACTGACCTACCGCGATCATGGCGGGCGTGCACTCTCGGAATGTAAAGCTGCTCCTTCCAAATACATAACTAGGGAGTACTTTGCTGATTTTTATCGGGCCCAGTATACTCCCCTGCGGGACACCAAGAGTTTTAGATGTATTTTCGAATAAGTTACGTCTTTGGTCACTGCTTCGCTCCCGTTGATCGTAGCGTGATGTTATATAGCCTTTACTATTCCTCATGAATCTGGCTATCATATTATACAAAAAAAAGCTATTTGAATTAGGACTTTCAGAGATTACCGCGTTTAAACAAACCCATAAACAAACCAAAACATTCTCTTTAACTTTTTATATTAATATAGATGACTTGTTATCCTAAACTGGACAAAATTTCACAGATTTTCACTTGTCATAAGTATTGGTATTGGAAATCTCTTCAGCTTATTGAAATCTCGAAAATGTGTGTGAATGACAGCACTCAGCGATGAGAGTTCCTCTTTATCAATGTTGTGGGACAGCACTTAATTATTCGCGTGACATTTTGATTAAAATATTAATTTTTCAGATTGAACGCCTATTTTTCTAATTTCATGGTTTATGAGTTTTATGAGATAAGAATTTAGAGATTTTGATTCACGTTTCTGCTTCTTCAAGTTAGTTCGATTTATAAACTAATATTCTTTATCATCATCATTGTCATATCAGCAGTAGTCCACTGCTGAACATAGGCCTCCCCTACAGATTTCCAATAGGACCGGATGGAAGCGGCTTGCATCCAGCGCGATCCCGCGGTCATAAGATAAAAAAATGAGTTTTTGTTTGTAATGGATAAACTCAAAAACTACTTAACTGATTTTATAAATTTTTTCACCAAATGAAAGCTACTTTATCAGCTAGTAACATCCATACTAATATTAAAAATGCGATGCAACTCTGTGCGTCTGTCTGTTACGTTTTACGTTTTCACGTCTAAACCAGTGAACCGATTTTGATGAAATTTGGTACGGGGTAAGTTTGAACCCCAATAAAGGACATAAGCTACTTTTTATTCAACAATTTCGTTTGCATCCGGGAAAAAACTAGTAAGTTATATTTTACTTTCAAAAGAATTACGGAGCCGTAAAGAAAATCCATACGAGTTTATTTATTTACACTTTATGCAACAAATGTACAAAAGGTGAGCTGTCAATCTTTAGCACTGTAGATGAGTTAGTAGCTCACTGCAAGCTCGCCTCACATAAATTAACTGAGGGAGAATTTCACAGAAAAGACCCGGCAGGTCAGTAGGCTTACTCTTGAACAAAATCGAGAATGAGATTAGAATCGACATTACATGTACATCCGATCCAGTTTCAATTCCAATAAATATAAGAAGACATTTATTTATAGAATAGGGATGATGACTAAAAAATAATAATTAGTCCATCTTTTAGAACGCCAGAAAATAGTAGATACGTATTTTTTCTTTTGCTTCTAAAACTTAAAATAACAAAGTTACAGAGCGGCGAAAGTTCGCGCTACGTCATTATTTAGTAAAATTTTTACGAAAGAGTGACGTCACGAGCCCCTACTCCTGAATTTGAATGTGCTGTATCTTTGTCAATATTATTCGTATGGACAAATAAAAAAATACGTATCGAGTATTTTTCTATAATCTAACTGACGGACTAATTAGAATCTTGTTGTTTTAACCCAGGAGACTTCCCTATTAACGAGTTATTTAATATTTAAAAATTTGGTAATTTACGTTTTTATTTGTATGGCAACCTCATGTCAATCGCTGTAGTCAAACATGCAGTCGATTCAGGTTCGGTTGATTCGGTCAGTAACTTCTTTCCCTGTAGGTATGTGTTCAAAGTTCAACATAGTGAAACTGGTTGTTCAGGTGTTCGTGAACAATAGGCTAGCAACCTGTTACCCTGTGCAATTATATAGCTTACTTTAACACTAGAACTCAGTGTTTGTAAAAGATACTTTTTACAAAGCATTTCCAGGTTAGGTTGCCTTTTGATATAATAAAGCTAAAGAGTTTGTTTGTTTGGTTAATCTCTGGACCTGCCAGTTGGATTGGGCAAAATATTTTTGTATATGATAGCCAGATTCATAAGCATAGCATAGACTATATAACATCACGCTACGGGACACGCGAGCAGAGCAGTTAACAAAGATGTAACTTAATGCGAGTGAAAAAAGCACGCGGACGATGTCGCGGGCAGAAGCTAGTAATACATACAAGTACTATAGTGATCTAGGTAGGTATATTATTTTGTAATTCAATAATAGTAGTTTTTGTTCTTAATAAATTTGTTTCTACCATTACATTTCCCAAAAGTAAAACATCCCATTTTCTCAGCGTCAGTTCCGTTTTAAATCCATTATCCATTAAAATTATCTTCTTCAAGATCTGATCTGCGAATGCTGTCTGACGTAACGAGCATGGAACTATAAATAAAGGTGTAAATTACTTTATATTTAACTCTCACATAACAAATAACGACGTCCTCCGACTAACTTTTACGTAACACGTAGGAAATCACTTTGGAGCTCGTGTCAGCCTCGCGCAGAATGATTGCAAGAAATGTATCGTAAGTGCAACAACAGCCAAAGATTAGTACTGCAGGTACCTTTGCTTGTTTATCATTTTTATTATTTTCTGTATTATTGTTAATGATATCATGAAACGATATGTTATCAAGTGACTAAATGGGTTTAAATTCTTTAATAATGTCTCCTACTGTTAACAGTTGTTGATAATTTTAAATTATGTTTCTATTTGGTAAAATATAAACCACAATTAACGTTGTTTGTTTAAAGTTTTATTGAAATGAACTTCCACAAGGCCTGTGGTTGGAGTTAACTGACAGAAATTGTCACGTAAGGAAAAGGCGTTATGGCGACCTTACCTCTCTTTCTTTTAAGAGGGGGGGATAACCGTATTTTGTTTTTTGTGGCCATGTAATTCATCATCATCATCATCATCATCATCAACATATCAGCCGTAGGACGTCCACCTCTGAACATTGGCTTCTCTTACAGATTGCCAAGTAAATACGCTTCTTAAATTGTACTCATTACCTACTTTTAAACTAGTAGATCCCCTAAAGCAAGCGACTGTTTCATCAGTGGTTAGTAGTGTAATTAGACAGACGGTTTCGTCTCTTTTAATTACCACGCCAGCTTCATGTGGCCGTGCTATAAAATTTAATTGCTCTTTGATTTCGCTTCTAATTGCATCTAACTTAATTTTTAAACAAAGCCCTTTCTATAAAAATGGAACATCTATAGGGAATCCTTGGCTGTGTTTGTTTGATCAACCATAAAACCTTTAGCCTTGGCCAGATTTACAATGACATAACTGTAGCTTAAAGTTATGACTCAACAAATGCTCTAATCTAGATATTAGGACTGTTTACCTAAAACCATAATAAGGTCGTAGCCGATTAACTTTCTACGAATGTTTACTCTATGACCGCCGAAGAGCGCAGCCGTCGCGCCGCGCTCAGTTGCGACTCGGCTATGGCGCAGTATACACGTTATAATTACTGCGCGGTTTTCACTGAATTGTTTACGTGAATAAGCCTGTTTCCTTCTTCATTGTTACTACCGACTATTGTTGACGCGAGTGTTAAATGATCAGTTTGTAGTGTGCTTGTGTTGTGTGAAAAATGGCTAACTTGACGCTTCGGTACCTGGATGAGTTGTCCTATGTTTTGAATAGCCGAAGGCATTTGGCGAATCAGGCGAAAGCATCTTCTGTCGGGGATTTGCTCAATGCTGAGGAGGAACGGTTCACACCGGTATGTTATGACACTGTCGCACTAAGATTTAATTAGTTACTGAGAATTTTGATCTGCACGATCTGAAGCAAAACTGACACTGCTGACGTTAAAAAATTCCGTTTCACTGAAAAAAAAAACAAATACGTACTTTTTTTTAATGACGTTTTCGTTTGAAATTTATTTGGAATGGGAACGTGGTTAAGGTTGGATTTTAATGCTTGCGATTAGAGTAGAAGATTTTAATCAGTTGATTGCGACTTGTCGCAGAGATCAAGGTCAAATTAATAATTCAGTGATTAGTTTTTCTACGTTCAATCGATAGACTGAGCTATTATTACGGTTGGAAGAAAAGCGATTAATGTTTTATTTATAAATAAACTAACTTATGCCTGCGACCTCGTTCACTGGAACATCAGTGTTTTATTTTAACGGGATTTTTTTTTTTTTACGGAACCCTGATTCTTTTTCCCTCAAGTAAGTAGCCAAAGTCTTATAACATCAGCTATCTAGCTATCTACCACTGAAAGTCCAATTATAAATCGTTAGCCGGAACATACAGACAGACTGACACACAAAAAAATAGTTATAGTATTTTTTGTGTACCGCATCAACTTGTCATATTTATTTTGTACAAAGCTCCTTTTTGACATTACAAACAGACACGTCAATTTTATTTACATGTATAGATATACCTAACTACCATACCTAATGTAGTCACGTGTTATGATGACATTTATGATAAAATGCCAAATGCATTTAAAATTTAAATATTTTAAATGCATTTATCATTTTTATTACATTGGACCTAACTAATGTCTATTTAATATTAATATTGGTCGAACATCGAGCATCGAAAGCGAGTATGCGACATTGATTTTGTTATAATAATAAAAATAACATGATTCGTGAAAGGAAAACGAAAAGTCAAATGCGAAATGAGGTCGCAGAGGAATGCAACCTTTTAAATGCAATCCAATAAATTAATTCTGTTAAGTCTAATGAAATGCATAACGTCACAATAATTGATTGCACTTTGATTACTTAAAACAAAGTAAGTAGGTAGGTAATTACTTACTTTATTTTATTAGGGAAACTAGCGTAAATCAGTGCTTGTGAAATTACAAATTTGAAGGTTATTTACAAGTTTTCGTCGTAATTTAAGTTGGGATGTAATGTACAAAATGAATCGGTCTAACATAATAATACATACATACATAAACTCATGCCTTTTTCTCATGGCCTGTAGGCCGAAACTACAGAACGCCACCTGCTACGATCCTTTCGCCTCATCTACGTTCATACATCTCGATATACAAGCACGCCGGTTACGAGTACTCCGTACCTTAGCTTTCTGGAGAACCTCTCCTGCTGAGTGTAGAGGTCTGGACCTCTCAGCAGTTGCCGAATACCCATACATAGATTGTTTACAGCAACATCTTGTCTTTAAATGTAACTGACTCCATTGTCTTTGCTCCCAAAACCCAGGGCGGTGGATATTCATGAGAATTTTCCACCCTGGTAACAAATAAAAAGACCAAATATGTCGGTTTACAGTAATTACAATTACAAAATAATAACTTGAAGAGTTAGAATAGGTATTAGAGAAAGTACAAATCGAAGTTAAACGTGTAGAATCTTTCACAGACGTCATTCGGTGTTTATACAAGGTATGCCAATTACCGTTGTAATTAATTATCCCACGCCAATTGTCATCACACTTTATACTCATAAGTTAGAAGATGAAGATTATGATAAAGTAAACATTCAATCGTTTACTTTTTCATTATAATACATCTGCGTGAGACGCGTCGATTAACTCGTGTCCACATTAGTTTTACTACAAAAATACCAGCCTATTCATATTCATATAATTTTTTTGCTATTAAAGTCCTACTGCAAGGGTAAAGGCCTCTTCTCATACAGAGAAGGAATGAGCATTGATCGAGGCAGATTGGAAAATTCAGACTTATATTAACTGTAAGTCCAGGTTTGCTCTCGATGTTTTCCTTCACCGATGTCTCAGATAAACTTTAGAAGTACATATAAATTGAAAAAGTCGCATTGGTACTTGCTCATGCCCGGTTGCGAACCCACAACCTTGTGCTTGAGAGATGGACGCTTTCAAAACTAGACCATCACAACATTAGTTTTAAAAAATTAAATTCATGGAACTCCCCTCTAACTTCAAATTCAATGTAACCACAGACAATGATTTAACATAGCAACCTATTTGCTTATTGCAAAAAGAGTCTTATAGCGCAAAGAGTTTGAATCGGACTCAGATATCGGATATAATGGGAACCGGTCGCGTTGTGGTTCAACGCTTCGGCGACCATTCATGAGAATCGGCTCTGCGACCGTTCTATGTTTATTCATAAAACTATTCGTATTAAAGAAGATTGGATTAGTTTTAGCATTATTATACAACTTCTGATGTTAATTTAATGATGATTAAAAGTAGACTTCCGATAACACAATCCAACTCGACGTAAAATTTATTGTTTTCACGACTAGTTTTCCTATTTAATTTGTATTTACATGTGATGTTTTGACTGCCTCGATGGTCTAGTCTAGTCAGGTCTTGGGTTCGATTCCCAGGTCGGGCAAAGTGTTATTGGGTTTTTCCATCACGAATTACGCAAGGCAGCTTCGAAGTATGGGTTTGTGTCCGATTGATGGCAATAGGCTCGCCACCTATATGGGACTTTAACATAACTGGCGAAATGTGGGTATACTAATGGTTACACCTCTGCCTAACCCTTTACAGGCGTGATGTTATGTGGAAAACCCGAGAAGAAAATCTCTGATGGATATCAAAGCTTGTGCTACTAGTTGTACAAGTCAAATTCTGTAAAAAACGTGGTCTATTCTGAAGTCTTAAAAAACTAAAATCTAACTTTTTTTTGTTACCTACTTTAGCTCAAACTTGGCTTTCGTGTTCTTCGTATTTTAACGATTTTTTTTCTTATTCTTAGAATATACTGCCAAGAATTGTATTCGGGTTAAAATTAAAAATAGTTTCTAAGTGTTGCCATTTTAAAATCGTAGCTGGTTTCCGCAAAACATCGGAAATATTTCAAACATCAGTAATTTGTTAAAAACCGGTCACGTTCGAGTCGAACTCGCACTCGGGTTCCGCACCATCGTACAATATTTAAAACTACAGGTTTCGTGTAACCCCTTTCTTGGAACTTTCCATCAGAAATTTCTCAGTAGCAGCCTCGGAGTCTGGATTTGTGCCCGGTTGATGGCAATAGGCTCGCCCCCTATTACATGGGACTAAAAACATAACTAGCGAAATGTGGGTGTACCAATGGGTACACCTCTGCCTTACCCTTCGGGGATTACAGGCGTCATGTTACGTTATGTTATTATTATTATTTGTTGCTATATCGGCAATAGAAATACACATTGAAAATTCCAACTCTCTACCAACTACGGTTCATGAAATACGGAACCGAACCTACCGAATCCTAAAAATTTGTGTTCCATTGGTGTGAAAATATAACAATAATGGCTTACAACATGATCATACCGTCTACTTAATTAAATTTAGACTTTATTACAACAATTTTACGGTGTATTTTGCTGTAATAGAGATTTCAAGTGAATCTTGTCGTGTCTGGAGAATGGATTGATGACTTTTTTTTTATTGCGAGACACGAACGTTTTCGCTTATTTTTTTTTTAATGTACAACGGTTTCCGAGATTGAAATACTTTATACCGAGTAACACCGACTTGATTAAATACATCTGATGTTGTTGAGCTGATTGAGTTTATTTATGACTGGCTTTTGCCTGCGACTTCGGCCGCGTAAATGTCAGATGTCGCGGATGCAGGCGAAGTCGCGGAATGAAAAGTTGCTTGTGTCGTTTGTTGGGGTTTAAACTTACCCGTATTAAATTTCATCAAAATCGGTTCAGTAGTTTAGTCATGAAAACGTAATAGATAGACAGACAGAGTTACTCTCGTATTTATGTGTTAATACCAAATTAAAGATGCAACACCCCTAAAAGGCCTAACCTCTATGGTGAAGAACGACCAAGACCTCCACGGACACTTTACAATTAGGATTTCTTATGGATTTCATTAGGCTTCTACATGTGAAAACAATGCAGATAGACCTAAAACAATAATAAAAATAAATGTAATAAGAATAAAAATATAAGCTATACAAATGACCATTACAAAGACCGCATTTTTCCATCAACAAGTCCTAATGTAAATAGTTCTGCTGTTGACTAATGAAGCAACGTTTGCCAAACAACTGGAACGCTTGCCCCATTTGTATTTAATTCTCATACAAACAAAGAATTCATAATGATGTTGTAATTTACACAAACATATAGACAGAAGTTTTAATTGTAGACAAAGTGGGACAGCTTGATGATGGTAATTAAAAACTAGTTGATTATAAACTTGAATACTGTTAAACTTTCATTTATACATCTGAATACTAATATAATAAAACTGAATGGATTTTTTGTTTCTTTAAACGCTTCTCTGGAACTAACCTACCTCGACTTTTTAATTCTATTCAGTAACTTGACAGTTCAAAGAAACATAATGTTACCATAATCAAAGTAATAGTGTTGGGTATTGAAAGATTTTGCGTAAAGAATGAATGATAGTAATGGTTTAATTTAAATAAAACTTTAAATATTCGTTTACCTATAAAATGTGAAATATAAGAATAATTAATAATTGTTAGTAAAAATAATATCCTCATTCTATTTTCTTGTAGTAGGTACACACAGGCACAAGCAAAATAAAATTATGATCAATATTTTGAGATGAAAAAAGTTAAAACATTATTTGATAGACTAAAGTTAAACAAAAGTAAAACATTAAGCGTATACTTTAGTTTTTAAATAAAGTCCTGGTCATAGGCTAAAGTCTAAATAGCTGTTAATTTGATAAAGTTAGCTAATTTGTAGCCAAATTCTCCCCTAACCAAGTGTTTAGACTCATTGTGTGAAAATGTTGAGTCAATATCTAAGAACTGCAGCTAAACCGGACATAAGGAAAGTGCTGCTGTTCTCTTGAGCATATTTTATACTCCCTAAGGCATGGCCGGTCACAACACATTCAATGTAGTACGAGAACGTGAGGCAACGGCATAAACCCTCACGGAATTATAAGCAGACCATTCATTAGGATTTTCCAACTTTCCCGAATCAACATGCATAATGTCTTGGAGCAGAGGCGTATCTAGTGTGGGGCAATTAGGGCACGAACTCCAGGTGCCTGTCGAAGGGGGGCCCAAAAATCGTCAATTAGTGAAGTTAAAAAATCCTCATATACCTACTACAAAATCCATTTGACACTATCTTCAGTTTAATTTTATTAGGGTAGATAAGAGAATTTATAGTACAAAATAAATTCATAGTATTGGTACCACAGGATCCATCCTAAAAAATACCATGAATTGTATTCAACAATGACGTTAACAAATGGCGATGGATACCAATATTTTATTTGTCAAGAATTTATTTTTATTCAATGCGTTAACAACTAGGGAAAATTCCTGTTTAATCTGTTTACTCATTTGTTATTATTCGTTCTATTTTATTGTGCGATTAGGTACTTTACTCAGAATCAATTCGTTTCCATTTGTACTTTGATTTGTGGTTAATCTTTTATTATGTTTTTTTTTTTTATTTAGATGTGCTTAATTATTTTGCAGGATCGTACTTATTTATAGTAGGGAACCGCCCGGCTTCGCACGGGTGCAGTTTTAGTAGTTTGGGGTAGTTTTTTTTAAAAACCTTATCCGAGAAATTACAAACACAACAAAAAAGAATCGGCAAAATCGGTCGAACCGTTCTCGAGTTTTGCGCAGAGAAACACAAATAGTCTTTTGTTTTTATTGATATAAACAAAAGAGAAATAGAATAGATTTTTATTTTCTTACCACAAAGTATAGTTTAAAGTTAACTTAGCCTACAGATTCAACACCTAATGAATCAAGGCTAACGAACAATCAGAGTCTAGCTTTCAAAAGCGATTCTTTCATCAATTTCCATCGACTAATAGACAATAAACTGAGCGAGCGTAAAATTTTTATAGTCAACTTTCATTAGTCGACGTCCGGCTGACTTCCCGACCTGCCGTATTATAATTGGCTATGACTTGCATAACCTGTGACGTCAAAAGACATGTGGTTACGTCCAGGGCCGGATTAGCCATTTTGGGGTCCCTACTACTACTTTACCGTTTTTAAACATTGCATCTCAATACAATTTTATTCATAATTACACATTTTTTTTAAACCCCAAACGGAAAAAAAAGTTAAAGGAATATTTTAATTTTGAATATTTTTTTAATCGTTTTTTCATTAATAATTTGTTACATACAAATCATATCTAATTGTCACTTGAAGAAACGTTTTCAATTTCTTTTTTCTCGGGCACCCGGGGCCCGTAGCCGATGCGGGGCCCATAGGCAATCTGGCCCTGGTTACGACTGTCATATGTTGTTGGTCCTCCGTGCGCTTTTGATAGTAAATATAGCGTAGTGTATACATTCTGTGGTTACTGTAATATCTACTATTTTGTTTTGTATTTAGTCAAACCGATTTTGAATGCGGTGTTTGATAATAATAGATGTACGATTGAAATTGTTTTAAATCGCAATGTCAAAAGTTGTTAACGAAGTATTTTCAAACAGTCGATATATTAAAGACTAGCTTCTGCCCACGACTTTGTCCGCGTCAAAGTTGATTTCTCCATACAAACTTTGAACCCCCGTTTCATCCACTTAGGGGATGAATTTTGAAAAATCTTTTCTTATTGAATGCCCACCTCACACAAAGAATATACCCTCAAAATTTCAGGTCTCTACGATCAGCGGTTTAGGCTGTGCGTTGATCTCTCAGTCAGTTATTCAGGACAAAGCATTTTATATGTATAGATAGAAGAAGAGTAGAAACTGTTCTTTGGTTTTTTCTTCTTGTAAATGTTTAAATTGATTAATTCTTGTAATAAAATTCTTTGACAGTGTGAGTTATGAAATGAATTCCTCAGTGTAAACCCAGTTACTTATAAAACCAGTAAACATTTTATTGATAAGGCACGTTTCAATGCGTGAACAACGTGATTATTTCTTTAGCATTATCGTCATTTCTGTGCGTGTCATTATAGTTAATTGTAACCTTTTAAAGGCGGTAGTAATTAAAAAAAAAGGTTTTTTATATTTCGGTTTTAGGTTACGTAGTTCTTATCGTCAAATCCATGAAGAAACGGTAACACTACGTAAATTAACCACTGGAAGTGTCATAAGAAAGCATGACAATGGTGCCGATTATCTTGTTCACAAACTAGACTAAATTTAGAGAATTGACATCTCTTACTAACATACAGCGAAAGGAAAGGACGGTGATATTCCGTGTCATTATAGAATTAAGTTAGAGATGTCAAATTAGTTTTGCCTTGAGCTTCTCCGTATTTGTAATCCATACGTTTTAAGATGTCAACTATAAATGTATGGATGTGTTACATTGACTAAATTTGACAACTCTTATTTACATTAGTCTCTTTCTTATTTTATTGGACAGAAAAAGATGGAAATAGTTTAATTTTAGTTTAGTTTGTGATCAAGGGAATCGGCACCAATATGTTTATTTTTTCAGTTACTTTTAGATTTTAGTGAAATTTCTATGAGACCAATGTGAAAGGGCTAATTTTTCAATAGTCAGATAACTTATATCCAGAGAATAAATTAAAATGGCAGTTTGACATATTGTTTAAACAAAAGCTGTCAAACCGCCATATTTATCCCTCCGACCTCCGCTATGAGTTATCAGACTATTGAAAAATGAACTTTAAATTGACAGAATAATGTCAAATTATTTTAAAAGAGTTCGATCATAGCCACAAATCTGAATAAAACCGTATTTTGATTAATTCATTAACACATTAATACATCACTAAACCAAACATTTCAATACATAAAACACAGCTAAACATAAACAAGCGAACTGTCAAAGTGATGTGACAGCATCCGCGTAGAGATTTACGCAGTAGCCTTTACTGCTGATCAAAATTCAACCTTACGTGTTTATAATAAGGTTGGCAAGTTGGCATGTTTGTCAGATGATAGCAGGAAATTGGGGGGAGCGACAGGATGGCTGCAATTGAATGAGTGCCCTTGCTGGAAGATCATCCTGTTCGTTTGATTGCTTCTCGGGCCATTGTTTGCTGGCCGTGACTGACGTGGCCACATGTCATATGGGCTGATGTAGATGGTTATATTAAGAATTTTAGAATAGGTTGTTGAGGTAGGGACGGGAGACGTTGTTTTATTTACTTGCTTCTGCTATTGCCTTCAGTTCAATTCATGTATCTATACTATCAATCTATACCTACTAATATTTTAAAGAAGTGAAGCTTGTGAGGTTGTAGGGGGGAATCTCTGGGTTTTGAAAATTCTTTTACCAGTAGAAAGCCACGTTATTTGCGAGTGTCATATTAACTTGACCAATAAAAATGTTTACCGCCTAATGAAGTGGGAACGGGTCACCTCGTTGCAGATTAATTACAACTAATCTATACAATTTTTTAATTAATATAATACAAACAAACAACACAACAATGACAACAAATAGACACACAACAATGGAAATATTGGATTAGGACCACACTACTCGTTCATGGAGTTTTGTCCAATACTCCATGAAGTAGCACATCATGTCCAGTCAGAAACAATAAGCTGTAGAAAGCTGATGGGGGTGCCCCGTATGCAGCACATCAGAAACGCAATTCTTTTGCGATGTATCGCTTGAAAGCCATCCATTTGAGCGTCTACAATAACCTGAAAGCGTTCTTGAATTGGACACGCAGGGCACTGTTAGTCTTCTACGCATGCTGTGTATTGTTGTCTTTAAACCAAATATCTTATTCAACGTTACAAAGTGGCTAGCGGGTTTTTGATATTGCTATTACTTGAATACAATCATCTTGATGTCCATAATTCTCAACTTGAATCTTATCTAGATAGAATCTTTCCAGGAGACCAGAAATGCGAAAGATTACGATTAAGAGTCAGTTTTAATGTAAACACGCCAAAATTTCATTGAAATCATCACAAAATGGTCGTAAAGTTTATATTGGAGCTCTGTGACAGCTTATAATATAGGACAAACTTATTGACACTAGTCCTGCTGCGGTTAAAGATAGATAAGTATGTATTATATGTAATTTTCTAACTATTATTGCATTATTTATAATTCATTCGGTTTAACCTAACTATCTACGTCATAGTTATTTTTTACTAGTCATTTTGTTATACCTAATTAAAGGTTACCTTGCAGTTTCACAAGCTCGAAACAAAAACAACCGATTTTGTCCTATATAATCTTAATATACATATATAAATTACGCGTCACGTTCTTTGTCCGGGATGGACTCCTAAACTACTTAACCGATTTTAATCTTTGCACACCGTATGCAGTTTGATCCAAGTTGAAAGATAGGAAAGTATTTATCTCAGTTATTGGTCTTTATATTTTTTGATTGTAAACCTGAGCCACAGCAACGCGTGGACCGGTCAGCTAGTAGTGTAGTATAATAAAGCAAAATCGCGTGAAACAAAAATAACAACTAAATATTTTAACAATAATTATTTAATAATAGACAACTCATACTACGCTAATGACATCCGTAATTATAAACTCACACTTCACCAAACTCAATAAAAAATAATTCCTTAACAATCAACAAGGAATCAATTTCATTTTTTAAATTGCCTATGGTAAATAAGGAAATCGTTTTACAAAGTCTTTTCGCATGCAAACGCTGATTTTTATATTCTCTAATTGAGTCTGAACATGTTACCACCGTTATGTCCAGTTATGTAATAAATTCTATGATCTATAGTAAAGAAATCTTAGTTAATATGCTTCACGCAACATTGGGTTATTGCGCGGTAGACCTCGGACGTAAGAATAGCTAATGATAGATCTGTGGTTTACCGTTTAAGTTAGTCTGTGTATTGTTACATACTTAATTTTGATATAGTTAATAGCAATATTTCTTCGAAGATTTCTTTGACAATAAATTTTGAATATGATTTATGAATATATGCTCTGACACTAGGGTGTGTGTGTGTCGTAAGACCTTACTGCCCACACGATAAAGAAGAAGAAGAATGTTGAATATGCTTGTTTTGCTGTAAAAGTAAAAAGTAAAAAAAAGGTAAAGATTCAATTGGAGACATGGTAGCAGAGCTGGCCTTGTTAATAAGGGAAATTGCCTAGATGTTAAAAGGTATTAAAAAGATAACATGACATTACGCCTGCAATTCCTGAAGGGTTAGGCAGAAGTATAAAGTCAAAGTTAAAGTCAAAACATTTATTTCAATTAGACTATTTACAGGCACCTTTGAATTGTCAAGGAGTCGGTCAGTTAGTCCGAAAAATGAAGCTATTTGCTCGTTCCAAAACGGAGGCCTCCTATGGAGAAGAACGAGCAAGAAACTTCACGGCACTCTTTTTAAATTAGGTATTTACAAAATTCTGTTTACAATATTCTTGTTGATTCTATATGTGAAAACAATGATGATAAATATAAAACAGTAGTAAAAAATACTAAAAATAAAGATGTAAACCATAGCAGTCAAGAGATGACCAATCCCAACTGACAGCACTCGTTCACGAGCATGACCCATTAGTACACTCACATTTCGCCAGTTATGTTTAAGTTCCATGTAGAAGGGATTAAAAATGATAATGATTCGTAAAGTGTATTAAAAGAAGTAAGTTTTGATAACGAAACAAGCGATGTTAATTAGAAGATGCTGTAAATTCATATCAGTTCAGTCGAAGAAAAATAAGAAAGAAAAATAAAGTTTTGAGGTACTAAGGTTTTACTTACAAATTACATAGCAAGTGATATTATACTTACGTTTCTCAATATGCTTCGTAGTGTATATAAATAACCAAATGCCCAATATAACATAACAATCAATGAAATGCGATTCCATTGTAGTTACCAGTGATATCGTATTTCGATGACCTTGTGTCATGAAATAGGCAAGTTTCGCAATATCCCGGGTTATGCCTATTGTTATATAACGATACTGGAAATATGAAATAACGTTGGACATTTCGCCGAAAATCTAATTTTCGACCAAATGGCCCTTACATATGGTCGAAAATGTGATTTTCGACAAATGTCCGTTACGTTATTTCATATTTCCAGAGCTGATAGTGTTAGTTCCCATGATAATGGTCGCAAATATTCCTGTTTTGATAACAGTAGTCCGGAACTTTAATTATTTAATTGTGGAACGTTGTTTATTTAAACTTTATGCAACAAAAAAGTACAAAGGCGGTCTTAATAACGATGGCGACTTTATAACGTTAGATAAAGGCAAGTTATTTTTATATAAAACCAACTAGCTTTTGCCCGCGACTTCGTACGAGTAAATGCTGGACCCTCGTTTCATCCACTTAGGGGGTGAATTTTGGAAAATCCTTTTTTAGCGGACGTCTACTAACTATAAACTACCTCCCTGCCATCTTTATACGTCAAGCTGTTTGTATTTGTAGTGAGTGACCTTTCGCTTTATCTAGATAGATTTATTCAAAAGTACGTGTATTGTTTTGTAAATCAAAATGCATTTATTTAACAGATGATATTTAATTGACATTTTAATGATTATACATAAAACGGCCATGGATTAATTACATTAGTTAAACTCGGATTGCCGTTCTATCGGACTTTAAGAGGTAGTGCATCTGTGTTTGCACACTTGTGCACTATACTATAACCTACGTACTTAACTAGTCTCCATTCAACCTGGCCGTCGTGCCCGAAATTCAACTGAGAGAATATTATTATTTCAGAAACGGTCCTTTTTCTCTTCTCTAAAGGGGAACAAATATTTCGGCTGGCTCCACTTGTAACTGTATTTAGTCGATTCCATTAAAAGTACCTCTAACTCTAATAGACCTTTCAGATCACGTCTTAGAATTCAATTTCGTTTTGTTCAATTTATTGGATTTCTTACTTACATTATGTTACGAATTTCTATTTTTAGAATGATTCGTTTCACATCTTTTCTGGTAAATACATATACAGGGTCATTGAAAATTTACCCGGAATCTGAAAAGGGGTAATTATTATTGTCTGTACAACAAATAGTTCTTTTCACCGTACTAACTATAAATCTAACATAATTCTAGTTCTATACGGGGTCATTAAAAAAAAAACAGCTGTTCCCTAGTAAATGTTACACGACACGATCGCAATGTATGGAACAGCTGATATTTTTTCATGATTTCAAGTTTTGTCCCGTAGTAAAAGTTGTTCATAATTATGCATATTTTTCAACCGACTTAAAACAGGAGGAGGTTCTCAATTCGACCCGTATGTTATTTTTTTTTTTTTGTATATTTGTTCTACGATTACTGCGCCAATTATGAATCGATTTGGATGATTATTTTTTTGTTTGAAAGAGTATAGTTCGGAATAGGTCCCATAGGAATATTGTCATGATCTGATGATGAACTTTGGAGATATGGAACGGAACTCCTTAAAAAATCACAGCAGAACCGCCGTAACAAGAAAAATTGCTTTGTTTATACGTGTAGTCGATGACTGACTGAAGGAAGTGGGGAGGGGGTACGTCAACCACTTTCCAAAATTAAATATATCGTGTGAGGTATTGTTTGAAAGGGCTTTATGTAAGGATTTCAAACTTTAACACACAAGCACTAAAAAGTGAAAAATAAAAAGCTTTTTAAAACAAAATTATGACCGCCTACAAAAACTACAAAATAAAAAATAACTTTGGCTTGGAAGTCGGTGGCAATACCTACATTACAAGAAACAAAGCCAAAGCCGCCGACTTCCAAGCTAAAGTTATTTTATATTTTGTAGTTTTTGAAGTCGGTCATCTTTTTTTGTTTTATTAAAAGTTGGTACGGTGAAACAGGCTATTTGGTTTACAGACAGTAATAATTACATTGCTATTTTGTGTTCTCTTTAGCTGCTGCTCTGCATGTCGCGGGTTCCAGTACCGCGTGAAACAAATATTTGTGTGACCTAGCTTTACGTTGAAGTTTTTGATTATTGTTTTTAATTGACTGAAAACTTATATAAAAAGGATATAGATGATTTCAGGGTTGGTCCCACTGTAAAAATTGTTCATAAGGATGAGTACAAATAACGTTTTTCAGGATGTCAGTGACCTGTATAGTACAGGTTATTTTCTGAAAACATTGTGGTTCTGTATTTGTCTTGTTCTTATTATTTCAAACTAACTGCCCCGGCGAACTTCGTACCGCCTCAATTATCATTATTTTTTCGCATGTTTTAATAGTTATTCTCCGATCAGACGAATCCAACAAATCATAGATCATTAAAATCGGTCCAGTCGTTCTTGAGTTATAACTTTGTGTAAATAAACCGACTTTATTTAATAAATTAGATTCCTTTCAAAGTTAAATGTTAGGGAATCAACAATATTGTTACTAGGTACCATCTTTTGTGGACGTGAAAGAATCCGAGTAACATTTCACTAGCAAGAAACATGAATATCTGAATAACTACGAGTACTTTCAGAACGCTTGCTCAATGAAAGTGTTGCTGAAATCATTTCTTTTTTTTTTTGCACTACTCTTTGTTGATCGGCAGAACTGTTTTTTGTCGTGTCATTCGTCTTTTGTAAGCGAAGTCTGACTGAGAGCGAGATTGTGCTTCGAAGTAATATGAGAGTCTTTTTCATGGAGTAAGTTTTATAGGTATTTATTTGAAACTAGCAAACCTGTTCTAAAAAAATCTTGCATATAAACCTTGTCCAGAAAATTACGATTCTGACTATTCCGCTGGATTTTCCGAAGATTTTTTTTATAAGAACCTTGTCTAGAAAATTACGAACACAATAGAAAAAGAAACAGTCAAATCGGTTCAGTCTTTTTCTAGTTTTGCGCTTAGCAACACATTTAGCCATTCATTTTTATTTATATAGATAGTTTACACACTTTTTTGAAAAATATCTCAATTTCATCTTATTTTCTCTTATACAACTAGAAAATATTCTTAAACTAGCTTCCACCCGCATCATCATTCGCGTCATAGCAGATATTATTCCAGGAGAACCGTACAGTTTTCCAGGATAAAAAGTAACCTGTGTGTGTCATTCCAGACTACAATGTAATGAATGTGGCTATCATCTACAAAATTAATTTTCCCAATCGGACTGGTAGAACCGGAGACTTTTTTTTTGGGACTAGCCCGCCATACTTTTTCTATCCACTGCAACTCCTAAAAAGCTAGAATCAACAGTGGAGACCTCGACCTGGTTCGACAAGTCCTGGAGAAACGTTTCAACTGTCTTTGATCCCGCACCGAAAGCGAAGGAGAAGAGTAGAATTTCAGAGTTTAGGCAGTTAAAACAAGTAAACAAAATATCTATTCAGCTTTATTATGTTAGTATAGATGTAAATGTAGCGAAAAGACTCCTACGCAGTCGGTTTATTACTTTATCTTCGCTATTTTTATACGCATAGGAATAATTCATGTCTGGAAGAAAATCTCATATTCTTTTATTTCATTTCCCCGTTTGCCTATTTGTTCTGGAATTGTCTTTATAGTTTGTATGCTATATTAATATTATGATACTAGATTATGCCCGTGACTTCGTTCGCCTCAATTTCGGTTATCATGGGATTATATTTTATTTAGCGCGGTACTTTGTTTTTTTTTAATTACAAATATAGCCGAACTTACTCCGTAAAGCATCAGTTATTTGCCAGTGAAAGTCCCGTTAATATCAATCTAGCCGTTTCGGAGATTAGCCGCAACAAACAGACAGAAAGAAAAAAAAAAGAAATATCTAACAAACATGTTGTCTCTTTCTCTCCGTGTCTTTCAATCAGTCGCTTTCTTCAGTGGTTTAAATGTTTCAGTGTCGTATTCGCAACTTATTTTCATGACAATCTGACAACACATAACCTCCAAATTATTAAAATGGTTGCATTCGTATAAATCAACATTAATTATCATTTTGTCCATTCCATATAACTCTAGGTTATGGTCAATATATTCAGATTATTCTAAGAGAAACACCGACTTAAATAAACGAATTAATTAATGGCTACTAAAATTCGTCTGCTAGCATTTGCGTAGATCTGATGTTTATACATTAGCTGTGACCTTAAACGTGCAGATGAGATATTTTAATGATCACGTTTCTGAACATTCTATTATTATAAAGTTTCTTTTTAGGGTTCCTGAAAAGTGCCAACGGGAACCTATTACTACCTCTTCGCTGCCTACAAGCACGAATCCACCGTTGTGGGTAGTGGGTACCCCCACAACCCTTTGCGAAAAGAACTTAACTTTGAATTTGTTATGTTATGCTGACATAACATAACAAATTCAAAGTTAAGTTTTTTGTTAAAAGTTAAATTGAATATTACACCTATTACATCTTTTAATTTCAATTTAATTGATTTGCAATCAATTTATTTCTAATTCAATTTAATTTATTTTCAATCAATTTATTTTCAAATCAATTTTAATAAATTACGACTTACATAATTTGAAGATAGAATGTTACTAACAAATTATGTACATTAGTCTGAAATAAACGAATATTAATTTATTTAATTAATTTTATAAAATAATTGAGTATTAAATGTAAAATTTTGATATGCTTTCAAGCAAACTATCATTGAAATCGGTCAATAATTATGAGTCTAGATACTCTAATCCAATTTGCGTGGTTGAGTCCAACTCGCACTTGGCTGATTTAAGTGGCTGTGACCACATCCTTATTTGAGGGTTGGATTCTCGCCTGTCTGCCGTCCGCCTGTCTTTCAGCGGACTGTATCTCCTGAACCGTAATAGTTAGAAAGTTGTAATTTTTAGAGTGTATAAATAATATTTCTATTGCAACTATAACAACAAATAATTTAAAAAAAGGGGTCCCAATATGAGTGTTATTTTTTGTATACATAACATTATAACATCACGCCTGTAATCCCCGAAGGGTTAGGCAGAGGTGTACCCATTAGTACACCCACATTTCGCCAGTTATGTAATGTTATTTTTTGTGTGTAATGTTAAATATTGTACGGTGATACGGAACCCTTCGTGTGCGACTCGACACGCGCTTGTCCGGCTTTTTATGAATTTATTTCTCACAGAGTATACTTAGTTTCAGTAATTGTCCTTGAATGTAATTTTAGATGCAGCGTTTTGTTTTCAACCAGCGATTTGATATTGTTGAGTTGCTAATGGATTTTTGCTTTGCTTTTTTCCGAGATGGTTTTTAAGCAAACTTGAGTATTCTTTTCTTTATTATTCATTGCATTTTTGAAGATTCAAATACTTCTTTTTTTATCGACATGCAAATAACATAACATAACATAACATCACGCCTGTAATCCCCGAAGGGTTAGGCAGAGGTGTACATTAGTACACCCACATTTCGCCAGTTATGTTTTTAGTCCCATGTAATAGGGGGCGAGCCTATTGCCATCAACCGGGCACAAATCCAGACTCCGAGGCTGCTACTGAGAAATTCCTGATGAAAAAACCCAGTAACACTTTGCCCGACCTGGGAATCGAACCCAAGACCTCATGCACAGCAGTCGCGTTTGCGACCACTAGACCAACGAGGCAGTCATGCAAATAAAAGTTACTATTCTTCATGAATCTGACTATCATATACAAAACATTTTTTCAAATCCGACTGGCAGTTTCACAAATTAGCGCGTTTAAAGTAACAAACAAAAAATCTTTTCAGCTTTATAAATGATTTTTTTTTATGATAAATTCTCAAATACGATTATCACAACTACTCAAATCTCATTGAGACTACAACAATACTTAATATTATAAATGCGAAAGTAACTCTGTTTGTATTTTTGTTACACTTTCACGGCTAAACTACTGCACCGATTTTAATGAATTTTGGTACGGAGTCAGTTTAAACCCTTTTTTAACCGATTTAAAAAAAGAGAGAAGGTTCTGTGTTCGACAGTTTATTTTTTGATGTATTGAAACTAAGACTTTGCCTGGAATTCTCGTAGGCGAAGCCACCGGTAAAAGCTAGATAAACCATCAAATATATAGCATAAGTATTGAAAGAGACTTTAAAGTAATTCACAAAACTGATATACAGTCATACATGCAAAATAGATAAAGTAATTTAAAAAATAGCCAGATTGGTATTTGCCCAGATTTGAATCCTCAACATTATCGAGACTTAGGCGCCTAAGCCATCACGACATGATTCCTCATAAAGACATTAAATCCAAAAGCAAAGACGTTTGTCGACACTTCGACAGCAATAGCTAAACAGATTTTAATGTTTCATGTAAACATAGTAATTTTAACTGAACAAAATGAAGACCTTTCTCTTGGCACGACAAACTAATTGCAAAATGATACGTCTGGTATCACAGATACCTGTGAACCTCGCACAATGAGTGGCGGTAACAAACGGTAAGATAATGCATACTTGTTTGCTCAACAGTGTCGCGGAGGAGTTGTAAATGGAGTGTCAATGTGTGAGTGAACGTTGCGATATAATCAACGAATGAAACGTTGCACATCTACACTGATTGAACGGTCAAAATCATTGTATGTGTGTGCATGAGAATATTAATCTGGGTAACTTAGGAGAACCGCTAAACAGTGGTTTTCTTATGTTGTGTCTTTAGTCGCAATAGATTAACTTCTGTGTCTTTTTATTAATTTTGCAATTAGACTATTAAAAGACACTTTTTAATGTGGCTTAGTGTGATGAGTAATACGCGTAGTTAACAAGTATATGATAAACGCTTTTGCATCCCGTTCAAGAAAAGTCAAAGTCAAATCATTTATTTCGATTAGGCCATTATAAAGCACTTTTGAACGTCATATACCTACAAGAAAAAAAATAGAGTTGAATCTAGTTGCCCCTGTCCAAAGGTAGTTTTATGGAGAAGAATGGGCAAGAAACTCAACACGAGGTCTTTTAAAATCAATGAAAAAGAAAGTCTAGTTGTCTATTCCAAAAGGTACTTTTGTATCAATCTAGATAGATCCATACATAAATAAGATGTATCTTTATAAGTCCTTCAGGAAATAAGTATATGTCATGATGCAACGCCAAATGTCAAATAACTCAGTGCATCGCCAATTCAATGCAAGAGGACTTTATGCTTTGCGTACGGTCATAGCATTCCATTTACTAAGTCCTCTGTGGTTTGCCCCGACTATTGTTATTTTTGTACAATTTGCGCAATACGGGAATTGAATTACTGAGTGTTACAGTTAGCTGAATTTTAATGCCAAGGTGTCCCTAATGACATTTGCAAGGTTATGGACGCCTGTTGTTGAGATAAATAAACGTTTAAATTGTTAGCCAGAAAATTTACATTAAAATTCAACAACTCAAAGTGCTCTTCGTTGTATTTCGGTTCTGTCAAGAAAAATGTTAGTTATTTATTTCCGAGTAAATTCGGTAGCGAAATGCCGGGGTGGCTTAATAGAAAGATATTTCGGATGGATGGATAGTTGGTTCTGTATCGGGCAAGTACTAATGTGACTTTTTTAATTCGTATTGTAATTTCTTTGTTTATCTTGGACATCACAGACATCGGTGAAAGAAAACATTTGTGTAAATCTTCCGTGAATTTTCTTACGGATCTCTAACATTTTGAGAATAAAATAGCACTAAGGGAGTACGTTTCTTTCTACAAAACAATTTTCAGAATCCGACCAGAACTTCCGGAGATAAACGCGTACATACAAAAAAAAACTGAAAATCTTTTCAGCTTTTTAATAATAGCAGTACGTAATACAGTTGTATGTACTTGTATGATGCATAACTCAACAGTGACAAACATAGCATCTTTCACATGCTGAAATTAAGAGCGGAACTTCATTAAAGTGTTCTTAAAAGCAGTCATAAATAAGATTACCGGTTGGAGCGAACAGACCAGTAGGTAGGTAGTAGGTACTCTTGTTTTCTGCAGCACTACACGTAAATTACATTATCGGGAAATTCAGTTTCGACCCACGCGGCTCTGCCGATATAGGCTTCCTATTTACGTCTATCTGAAGTCCGTAAATCTATTTCCCTATAAGATGTTTTTGCTCTTGATAAAATCTAGGTCAGAGGTGACAGAGACAAACTCTACTAAATAGCACTAGTAAATGGGCCATCGTCTGATCAGGACCACTCGCACTCGCACTGAGTGTCGGTGGGGTCTCTTGAGGTATAATCCTCCATTTTACTAGGTTATACATATTTGTAGCGGCAGTTATAAATTACGTTAATCTGTGTCAATAACACGGGATATGATCGGATCTCTTGAAATATTTCCCTTAGTTTAAAATGTACTGAGTCTGGATTTGTACCTGGTTGATGGTAATAGGCCCCCTATTACTATTGCTACCATTACCTACTACTATTGGCTTTAACTTAACAGGCGAAATGGTTGTACTAGCGGGTAGGTACACCTCTGGCTCACCCTTCGGTGACTACAGGCGTGATGTTATGTATGAACTAAAACACAAGAGAAATAAAGTTGAAGGTTGCGTTATTGCGTGCAAGATAATAAATGCTGCGCATGATTACGTAAAACTTAAAGAAGGTGTACTAAAAACGGTCTGTGTGCTAACCTAAAATTGAATTGGAATTGTTAATATAATTAAATGGACATAGGCGATATTGTGTATATTTTGCTTACGATGGGTACCCAAGATATTGGTATAGGAGCATAATAATGGCAATGTGCCAATCTTATAATCGTAAATTTGGTTACTGAATGATGTACTAGTAGTACATTCTATGCTTGCAGATATATACAAAGTTTGAATTTATTGTTACTCATATTTTTTCTGATATCCAAATGAGTCTCGGTAAACAATTTACGTCAGAAATATTTTTTGATACTTCTCCAACAGATTATGGGTATCCAATTAACGGCAAGCAAACTGTTTCGATACCCAATTGTCTCTGGGTGACCAACCCGCGAGATTGACAGGAAACACAACAATAACAAAACATGATCAGTTCAAATTCTCTTTCTTTTCCTTCCCAGTAGTATGTGCTTAGGTACATTAACATCCATACCCAACACAAATGATAATGTAGGTACAATCATCGAAAGAGACAGGTATTCAGGGTCGTCAGTTAAAGTTGAAGTTTTCTTAGAAATCGATGAATGTTTTCAAATGTAATTTAATGCATAAAGTAGATAATTCACAGTTCATTAATTAAGATAAGCTCCAATCGAAGACATCCATCGGTTTTTAAGTAAACTTCAACTATACAGGGTCATTGAAAATACAAAAATACAACTCGATCGTAATGTATGGAACAGCTGTCTTTTTTTTCACGAGTTCAAGGTTGGTCCCATAGTTAAAGTTGTTCATAATGATGAGTACAATGACCCCTTTTCAGGTTTCGGTTAAATTTTCAATGACCCTGTATATGACTACCCAGGATACCTATCTGTTTTGTTGACTGTACATTAACATCCATACCCAACATGGTCATGTAGGTACAGGCATTGTCCATTGTTCGTGCCTGATCACCCGACGATTTATACCGTCTTGATCATGTTACGATATTAAGGATTCATTAAAACTTTATTGTTACCCTGCTAGGTCTTTGGCACCGATCCTACAATTATTCTTGGTAAGCATTTTTTTTTTTGCTGTGGGTGGTCTGTGCTAGGGCATATCTTAGACATCACTGACATCGTTCCGTGCTTCGGAAAGCACGTTAAGCCGTTGGTCCCGGCTGTCATGAATGGATCTTTGACAGTCGTCAGAAGTCCGAAAAATCTGACAACCAGTCTAACCATACCCAGTTACTGGGTTGTGGAGGGCATATAGGCAGTCGCTCCATGTAAAATACTGGTATTCAGCTGCATTCGGTTAGACTGGAAGCCGACCCCAACATAGTTGGGTAAAGGCTAGCCAGATGATGAACACAGTTTACCAAATAACAATTCTTTTTTTTTAAAACATTACAGTAGGTATCTTAAGTACCGTAGGTACTTACCTACATATTTTTAGAATGCTAGATCTGCCTTTAACCAGTCCAGACCTTCACTAAATATAAACTCTTTCCCTTATTTACTTTTCTTGGCTGGCGAAAGACGATAGCCTCAACAATATATGTTTCATATAAAATATCGCTAGGGCGGTGAAAAAGAAATAAACAGTAGGTACCTCAAGTAAATCAAAAATAACAAAAGTAAACTACGTAAAATATATTTAGTCACGTGATGTTAATTTGCGTCAAAACAACAAGCCAGACTGCGTCTGCGCATGTTATAAAAACTAACCAACGTGTTTACTTTCACGTCGCAAGCGCCACAAACGACTTCCACAGTTTACTTGTTCAGCTGCAACGGATTGCGTCTCGCTTTTTCATGAGCGTTTTAAAGGGATAGAGAGAGATGGATAGAGGAGTTTATGACGATTTTTTATGGAATGGAATGTAACGTTTTGCATTTCCGTAAACAAAAATGTATACAGTTTTATTTTTAGCTGCTTTGAAGTTCACAGTTATTACTATAATGGAAACGATATTCCTACAAAAAAATATGACCACAGTAAAAAGGATAAATTTACCAAGCGACAATTTGGTCATGTTTAAAACCTAACCATATTAGGTGTCTGTGTAGAGAAAAAGTTATGTTTAGCTGCTTTTAAGGTTCACAGTTATTACGGATAATGGAAATGATATTCCGACAAAAAATATGACCACAGTAAAAAGGATAAATTTACCAAGTGACAATTTGGTCATGTTTAAAACCTAACCATATTAGGTGTCTGTGTAGAGAAAAAGTTATGTTTTCTAAGTCTGTAAACTCTCTTTTTCTAAAATAAACTATTCTAATAAGTAAATAACTCAATGCTTCCAACATTATTTAGTTGGAAGCATTAAAAACCATATCATTTTGTGTTAGTCTACACACCTAATAAAGTAGGATATACTACACAACCAAATTGTCGCTTGATACATTTTTCCTTACCACCGTCGCTATAGGAGACATGAAAACAGATTCTATTGGGTTTGGTCTGAGATGAGAGAGTTTAAGAGACAGAGTCAAATATTCTGTCATAGGAAAGTACAAATTGCTGGGCCCTCAAGCAGATGAGACGACAGACAAACATTTTGTACACATAACTTAAATCGAGAATCCATTGATGAATTAGGCACCACACTATATCTGTATTAAAAATAAAACTAAAAATACATTTTTTGCCTTTATGAACAGGGGGCCAACCACAAGCTCTTAAAACAATATTATTCTAATATTACTTTGCCTTCCACACTGTTGGATTTTCAACGCTCGGATCAGCGCCGAAAGTTGAAAATGCAACAACAGAAATTACAAAGTAATATTAAAATAATATTGTTATAAGAGATGGCGGTAGGCGCCCAGGAAGATGGAAATAATTAAGTTGATAACAAAGTAGATTTTAAGGCGTGAGTTTAAATGTATGTATGTGTGTATTTTAAATCATTATATTTAAATTACATAATGAGGTTTTTAATGCTTTCCTCTTCTTTGCCGACAGCGTTAACTGACTTCCTTTAACTAACGGATGCTAGCTAGAAATCTTATTAAAACGCCTTTTTTTGCCTGTGGTATGATTCATTAGTAATGATAGACGATGCCTTTTGTACTATTAGCTATTTCCTGAATTATAATATCCGAATTGATCGCGATGGACACCGTGAGAATAACCATCCCTCCTCTTCCAAACTATGTAGCAGTCCGCTTCCAGTCTAAATTAAAATGCATTTATTTCATCATGTATAAGCTAACAGTTTACACCAAATCGCTTATAGGTATCTATGCTAGTTATACAAATTACATACTTAGGGGCTATGTATGGATAACCGGATGCAGATGAATACGAGTATTTTGCATAGCAACTGCCTATCTGACCTTCATAACCAAGTTACTGGGTAACACGATACCCCTTGGTAAGAATGGATGTCATTTTTGGCCTTCGCACGTAACTACTTTTAGGCCTTCGCACTATATGTACTGACTTTCAAAGATCTGCAAGTGACAGCCTGGAGCAACGGCTTTACGTGCTTTCCGAGGCAGCTTCCAAATTCCGGCCTGCTACTGAGAGATTTCTTATGTAAAAACGCAATAACATTTGGACCGACCTAGGCATTCAATCCAGGTCTCTTTGCTTATTTATTTATTTAAACTTTATGCAACAAATGTACAAAGGCGGACTTAATGCCTTAGGCATTCTCTAACAGTCAACCAGAGGCGGTGAAGAGATAACATGGTAGGTGCAAGCAATTTTTATGAGAGTAAAACAACAAAATCAGAGATTTATAAAAATAAAAATAAAAAAATACTCAAATATTTAACATAATAAAATAAAGTGTACACAAGTACAAAATAATTAAATTCTACATACTTACTATAAAATGCTATATAATATACAAGCTTGCTTTTAGCTTAGCAGTCATGCTCGCGACCATGTGATCATAGGGGCAACCACCGTGGCAGCAATTGAAGAGTAAACTTACTAAAGTCAGAAAGAAGTCTACCACAAACTAGACAGCAAGAATCTATTTACCACCCACGCCATGCCATTACGAAGACTTTCCAAGATAGAAGAACACAATTTCCTTTAAATTTCTCTTTGAACCAAGGAGGCTGCTCTTAAGTCAGTATGGCTGAACCCGCCCTTTGTATTCAATGTTTCACAAACAGATTGTACACATCAATGATTTTAATCGCGTGTTAGCAAGATCAAAGGATATTCCGACAAACATATTATAAAGTAGGTACCCATCTACCATCTATACATACAAGGTGCAGTCTTGCATCTTTCAGAAGATTGCCATTAAAACATAAATAATCAAATAACATTACGAAACCTGGTCACATAACATCACGCCTGTAATCCCCGAAGGGTTAGGCAGAGGTGTATTCATTAGTACACCCACATTTCGTCAGTTATGTTTTTAGTCCCATGTAATAGGGGGCGAGCCTATTGCCATCAACCGGGCACAAATCCAGACTCCGAGGCTGCTACTGAGAAATTCCTGATGGAAAAACCCAATAACACTTTGCCCGACCTGGGAATCGAACCCAAGACCTCATGCACAGCAGTCGCTCTTGCGACCACTAGACCAACGAGGCAGTCAACCTGGTCAATAATTCATGAATACTTTTATTTTTAATAATAATAATTCCTTTATTCCAACTGAGGCCCATAAATTAGAATACATAAATAAATCTAACAACTATAAACTAATACATATAAAAATATAAACTATTGTACATGAAGTGACGGCGTCGTTTTGCGCTGCTTAGTGTCTGCTGGCTGTTCATATTTATTTGTTTTGTTCTCGTTCAAAGAACAGAATCACCTTGCCTGTACCGCGTGTTCACAGCAATTTAAACCTGAGCAAGCTACTGCACTTAAGACCGCTTACTGTACAGAGACTTGGTGGATGTAGATCTACGGTCAGCTAGCGATGTAAGGGGGATAAGAGCTATAGTCACCACGCTTGGCAGACGGATTGGTAATCGCCGGTAGATTTTATCAGAACCTAACGCAATGTTGCTGCCCTAGTGCACTCCAAGATTTTGCAATGCCTTTATACTAAGGTTTAAAGAATAAGGGCATTAACATGGATCGGGAATGTCCAGGTCTAGGTAAATGTCTAAATGAGCATTGTAGTTTTGTTATTGTACTTATCGTAATTTGCAATAATAATGATTCTACTTTACGTATGTGATTCGATTAGAAAAAAATTGTGTGTTGATAGCGAGGAAGTTACCTACTTGGTTATTTCGTATTTCTGTCAAAATTAACAAATACCTATACGGCAAAAATTCTCCCGTTTTTCGAATCAATTGTCTACTACGATTGATTCGAAAAACGTTAAAAACTAATATTATAAAGAATTTGTGAGGTTGTTGGGGCTAATCTCTGGATCTACTGAACCGATTTTGAAAATTCTTTCGCAAACTGGAAGCTACGTTATCACTAAATGCTGCAGGCTATATTTTATAAAAAAAAAAAAAATCTCAATAAAACTGAACGATATCATCCTAACTATCCTAACTAATATTATAAATGCGAAAGTAAGTTTGTTTGTTTGTTTGTTACCATTTTACGCCTAAGCCACTGAACCGATCATCCTGAAATTTTGCATATACATTGCCAGGTATGCAACGAACATAGGGTACCTTTAATCCCGAAAAAAAGTAGTGTTTTCTAGGGAAATCACAATAACGTTTTTATGATCATAGATGGCGCCACGTGACGTTTCGAATCATGATTTTCACTAAATAATTGAAATGACAGGACATGCATGAGTAATTTTTCCGCGACTTCGTCTGTGTCCGCGATAACCGAAATCTACGCGGACGAAGTCGCGGGCAAAAGCTAGTTCTTAATAAAATCTCTACAGTTTCAATACACTATCCAGTGCATTCGAGGCCGTCCGTTCACTCGCTCTTTAAAACCCGCGCTCCATATTGCACCACACTGTATACAAAGTACATAATACACGTATTATTGTTATTATATTGCTACTTTTAAAAGTTATTATGCCAATTCATGTTTAATTGATAGTATAGCCAATCAGGTCACGAAGATTATTCAGTCTGTATTACATTAATAATTATAGATTTGAGTTGAGATTTTTGTGTGCAATCTTTGTATAGTTAACAAATGAGATAGTGCAGGTTCTTCAGATAGAGTTAAAGTTGTCTTAGATGATGTCTTCGATTGACACGTAACTAAAGTAATGAACTTTTTATTGGTGCCGATTCCCTTGTTCACAAACTAGACTAAATTTAGAGAATTGACATCTCTTACTGACATACAGCGAAAGGAAAGGACGGTGACATTCCGTGACATTAAAGAACTAAGTTAGAGATGTCAAATTAGTTTTGTCTTGAACTTTTTCGTATTTTTATCCACACGTTTTAAGATGTCAACTATAACTGTATGGATGTGTCATATGGATTGACTAAATTTGACAGCTCTTATTTACATTAGTCTCTTTCTTATTTTATTGGACAGAAAAAGATGGAAATAGTCTAATTTTAGTTTAGTTTGTGACCAAGGGAATCGGCACCATTATCTACTTTTTAAATTAAATTACATTTGAAAACATTCATCGGTTTCTAAGAAAACTTCAACTATATCTGATGATCCTGCATACCTATTTCTTTTGTTGACTGTACTTACATGCAGTAGAGTGTGGACAATTCAAAAGTGGTTTAATTGAAATAAATGTTTTGACTTTGACTTTGACAAAGATAATAAAGAAGAAATACTATGCAGAAGTGAAAAAAAACGCAGGATATGGTTAAAAAATGTTTATTTGTATAAAGTAGAATCCATCTGTTAATATACCGGCCTATTACTGTCCCACTGCAAGACAAAGGCCTCTTCTCATACAGAGAAGGCACGAACTTTGAACAAGGCGTTTGCTCAAGGCGGATTGGCGATTTCAGACTGTTAATTATAAACTTTTCAGATTTCCCTCACGATGTTTTTCTTCACTGATGTCAGTGCTATTTTAGATTATAATCTATCTCTGTGCCTTTAATCCAGATCTGTTCAGCCGTTCTGGCGTGGTTGACTAACTAACATCCGTCTTTAACTTTCTTTTAATACCTAGTAGTAAGATGTTATGGCTAGCAGAAAAAGCAGAATAAATGAAAGACAAAACATGAAGATAAAAAGAAAACAATGTGTGATAAATCATTTCCACTGCACGTGTTTCAGAGGTTACATCGTAATGAGATAAAGACGGTTCGCTGGCCAATCTCGTCCGGCCAATCTTTGTAGCTATTATCACAGATATAGTGAGAGTATAGAAATATACTCGACTCTGCCCGCAACTTCGTCCGCGCGAATATCGTTACCTGCAGAGTTTTTTTTAGAGGACTTCTAATTCTTTTTCTAAAAAAAAAGTAGCATTAGGTACTGCTTATAACATCAGCTATATGCCAGTGAAATTATCGTCAAAATCAGTCCAGCTTTTTCGAAGATTAGCCGGAAAAACAGAAAAACAATTTTTTTTTGTCGTGTTTTTGGTATAAATAGGTACACGGAATAACAGTAAAAATGCAGTCATTTTTACTGTTATTCCGTGTTGTTAGAATAACATAACATAACGCCTGTAATCCCCGAAGGGTTAGGCAGAGGTGTACCCATTAGTACACCCACATTTCGCCAGTTATGTTTTTAGTCCCATGTAATAGGGGGCGAGCCTATTGCCATCAACCGGGCACAAATCCAGACTCCGAGGCTGCTACTGAGAAATTCCTGATGGAAAAACCCAATAACACTTTGCCCGACCTGGGAATCGAACCCAAGACCTCATGCACAGCAGCCGCGCTTGCGACCACTAGACCAACGAGGCGTGTTGTTAGAATATGATCACAGTAATATTTTTTTTTTTACCACAACTGCATGTGTTGATGTGACCATGTCAAATAGAGGTCCTATATCTCAATAATATGTCCACACTAAAATGCGTAGCAACAAACCGTTTACTTTTCACTAGTAATATCCAAGAATTTTTCATAATCGATGCATTACTTAATTATTACTTTTTTTAATCATTTCGTAACAGCAATTTCTTACAAATATGCATGAGACGTGCCATTTTTTCAAAGGAATCACACGCGGTTATAAGTGTTTTCGTTGACAGAATAAAGGTTATATTCGAGTACCGAGAAAAGGCTTAAAACATTACTTAGTTTCCCCGTTTTTATGGAGGTTATTATGTACCGAAATAAGACCTATTGTGTGCTGTTACATCATTGGTTTGCGGTTTACAATTTCACCGAAATTTTTGTGTCATGCTTTGTTATAAGACGTTGCCGCCAATTGCTGCTTAGCCAGCTGGTTTTTAGGGTTCCGTACTCAAAGGGTGTGAAACGGCTCCTTATTATTATGATTCCGCTATCTGTCTGTCCGTCCGTCTGTTATATTTTGACCCGTAATAGGTAGACACTTAAATTTTTTCGTGTGAAGAGATATACATAACATATTTTACAGAGTATGTGTTACTATGGCCGGTAAAATTACTATAAAATTATAGACCTGCATATAAATTTAGATATCTTTCATGACAAGCCGTACCTATTATTTTTGGAATATTAAAATGTATCCTTTAATATTAAAATTTATTCTTATTAAAATTTATTAGTTTCAGTTACTAAAATACAAAAGCGAAAAAATCATTAATTAAAACAAGGAGTCCCCATACAAGAACCGTGGTTGTCTTAGTGTTATTTTTTCAATAATGTTGTTAAATATCGTACGATGGTGCGGAACCTTTCATGTGCGAGTTAGACTCACTCATGGCCGGATTTTTAGAATTTTGAATGGTAAAGTTTAAACTCATTGCACGTTGAGGAAGTGTCATGAATTATGATAGTTAGATTGCCTCCCATCCGCCATTTTACTTTTGAATCACATTTTGTTTTACACGGATGTCCTTATTGTGTAAAGGTGTAGATTTTCATTCATTTTACAAGCTTTTATTTACTTTGACATGTCCAGCTGTGTCTGTGGATAATCAAATCTTACAAGTTTTTGAGCCACTTCTCGATGTTCGATTGAGCTGAAATTTCTCGTAAATGTTCAGTTTGCTTGACAATGCAGTATAATTTTTATTTTTTAAAAGAATCTGTTTTTCGTTACGCCCTGTTTCTGCATTTCTTTTTTTGATAATTCATTACTTGCAAATCAGCTAACGAATTCTTTAGAAGCAGTAGGTACCTTGTAGTCGCTTCGTCTTTGATCTTTCCATTTTAATATATTATTATGTAACATAACATCACGCCTGTAATCCCCGAAGAGTTAGACAGAAGTGTACCCATTGGTACACCCACATTTCGCCAGTTATGTTTAAGTCCCATGTAATAGGGCGAGCCTATTGCCATCAACGGGGCACAAATCCATAGTTCCATACTCCGAGGCTGCTCCTGAGAAATCCCTGATATAAAAACCAAATAACACTTTGCCCGACCTGGGAATCGAACCCAAGACTTCATGCTCAGCAGTCGCGTTATTATTATTATGTATTTATGCATAAATAGTGTTATAATACAAAAAGTATAGTTTTCAATATAAGGGAGACACGGTAAAATGCTGATAACTGTTAATGCTCTACAGTTAAAGACAAGTTATTGAATATTGAAACCTTGGTGATAATTAGAGTTGAACCAACCGGTTGGTTATTTAATGCACGCGTCCAACTTGATCTTGATAATGTTAATAACAGTTATTATCTAATAGATAGATAGTCGTTTGTTCAAGTCTCATTTTGTTAACACTGTCTATGGGAATTTCTTATTGTTTTTTTTTTCTAATTTCACTTTTACTGCTGTCTAGAAAAATGATTAGATTTTTATGACTGCTTGCAAATGACTTGCTTTTAAAGTTGGGTTTTAATTCTTTTGTCTAAGCCAGGGGTTCCCAAACGGTGATCAAAGGATCGTAGCAGGTGGCGTTCTGTGGTTTCTGCCTACCCCAATGGGAAAAAGGCGTGAGTTTATGTATGTATGTATGTTATGAAGCAACAGAAGACCGCCTCGCAGTGTTAAAGTTGTTGTAAATTAAAAATTAGAAAAAAGACTACTAAAAGTTTATGCACTCCTAGTATCTTTTTACCGATCTCCTTGTAAAACTCATGCTATCGTAAATTCACAACGATAACACTGTATAAATAAAGATTAGCTATCTCACTCTCTCCTACACGTTGAATCCCTAATTTATCGCCAATCGATAGTGCTATCTTTATCTTCCCATCTACTAAGCCTTCATTAATCAGTTTTGCGGGCAAGCCTCTCCAGTGTCCTTTCCTTTTTAGTGCCTAGTAAGCTTTATCTAAAATTCTGCGATCATTTCTGTAATGTTAGGGCTGTCATCACCTAAATTGTCGACGCCGGACAAAAACTTCAAAAACCCCGGACGTTTGGGTGAAATTGAGTTTTTTTCTCGGACAAGCCAAAACACTTTTTGACAACCCCTCCCGGACGTTTCTCGGATGCCCTCTAAACTAGGACAAATCCGGGGAAACCCGGACGGATGGCAGCCCTATGGTAATGTTTTTATCTATATTCTTTCGCTAGATGAATAACGTTTATTAGCCGTCCTGTGAGTAAGCTAAAAATAGCGATTAACTTTACGACCCTTCGCAAAATGAATATCGGATTTTCTCTTGGTAAATTAATCTGCCTATATGGTTTTTGGCAAAAGTTGTCTATGTGTCATCATAGATAGCTATTCTGATTATGACTGTCTTCAGTTACTATATGGGGTAGGTTGCAGCTTATTTATTAGGTACATCAACAAGAAAGTAAATCAGGTAAATAAGTAAATAAGGTTTTCAGTCGGTATTCATCTGCCTAGCCTTTTCCCAACTATGTTGGGGTCGGCTTCCTGTCTAACCGGATGCAGCTGAATACCAGTATTTTACATGGAGCGACTGCCTATCTGACCTCCACAACCCAGTAACTGGGTAATATGATACCCCTAGGTAAGACTGGTTGTCAGGCTTTCGGGCTTCTGACGACTCGTAACGACTGTCAATGATCCACGTATGACAGCCGGGACCAACGGCTTAACGTGCTTTCCGAGGCACGGAGAAGTCTCGGTGTGTAAAGATGGTCACCCATCCACGGACCAACCCCGGCAAGCGTTGCTTAACCTGACGGTAATATAAAGCCTTCATAGACAATAAATACATTGACGTTGTAGTGAAAAACTAAATAAAAAAACAAAAATACCAAGGAAATAAGGACCTCTGATCTCCGCCATGTAACCATGTGTTTTTTTCTTGGAACAAGCCCGCCGGACTATTCCCAACCAAGCAACTCCTGAAAGCCAGAATCTACAGTGGCGACTACCACAAAAGCGCCGCACCAAAGGAGCTCGATGAGTCCCGATGGACCGATTTAACTGTCTTAGATCTCACAGAAAAACTGCCTTATTAGATCCACGAAATTACTTAGAAAAGAACAGCGGAGTCACTCATGATTTTGATTTCTTACTAGAAATAAAAGTCATGAGTCTGCTAAGTTCTCGTATGGAAGGACTAATAATGACTATCATAATGAAACCCAAACGCGATGAAACACCAGGGGCATCCCAGTAATTAAGGTCTACCGTATGGATTGTGTACGTTGCACGGTGAGCGATGAGTAACGTGTCGATTACAAGCTAAATGAGTGTGATGACCTTAGGCTGAACGTGCGCTTCCTAGTGCGTCGACGTCGATCGAAAGGCGGTGTGGGCTTGTTACAAAAAGTTGCTATTTCTGATGACTGTAGGCGTTTTTTCAGAATAGAATACGTAGAAGATAGCTTTTTGTGTTATTACTTGCTGTGTTAAAAAATAAGCCCCATAGACGGAAGTGTTTTACTTGTTAGATGAGGAAAATATCGTAAGGAAATCAGGACTTTATGCAGTGTATTTTTAAGTTTGAAATCACCAATCCGCCTTCGGCAAGAATGGTGATCAGTACTTCTGCCTTCTCTGTATAAAAAAGGTCTTTGCTCTGCACTCTGCAGTAGGAAAATAACAGGAGGTATTAGTATATTTGTAAAAGTAATAGCTTCTGCCCGCGACTTCGTCCTCGTGGGTCGTAGCGTGGTGTTAAACCTATACAATTCCTCATTAATATGGCGACAAAAATATTGTTTTCATATCCGACTGATAGTTTCAGAGATTAGCGCGATTTAACAAACGAAAAATTCTTCGGCTTTATTATACTTATTAGTATAAATAGGTATGTATATTTACTGGTGGCAACAATACATATATTTCTGTTGCATTGCGGTTTATGTATACCTGCCATATTTAGCTACCATCGAAATTCCGCTGTCAGCATGAATAACGAATTTAAATATGTTATTCAGAATAATGAATGACGTATCACGATAGCTATAATTAAGGAATTCGTCGAATGACTTCTCATCTTTACTATAATCTATACTAATAATAAAACTGAAGTGTTTGTCTGTTTAAATGCGTTAATCTCTGGAATTGCTACTCGGGTTGGTCAAAATTATTTTATAGTTATCTTTTGCCCGCGACTTCGTCAGCATAAGTGTCGGTTATCGCGGACGCAGACGAAGTCACAGAATAAAATATAGCCTATGTCCTTTCTTAGGATTTTAGACTTACCCCGTAGCAAATTTCATCAAAATCGGTTCATTAGCTTAGTCGTAAAAGCGTAACAGATAGACTATGATATTACTACGAATACGATAGGAGATGCTATTTTATTAAAAGTTAAAGCAAACAGTACTAAGAAAGTGGATTTGTTGAACATGAAACTTTGTAGTCTGGTACTAAGGAAATCCCTGAAGAAATCAGTAGAATATCTAGATTCAGATAAAATTGAACTAGACTACAATACATTTTTAATGTTTTACTGCAGCGTCAGGAAGTAAACTAGGAGATGTTACGTATTTATAGTGCCTTCGTTGGTCTAGTGGTCGCAAAGCGCGACTGCTGAGCATGAGGTCTTGTATCGGCCTCGGAGCCTGGATTTATGCCCGGTTGATGGCAATAGGCTCGCCCCCTATTACACGGGACTTAAACATAACTGGCGAAATGTGGGTGTACTATTGCGTACATCTCTGCCTCACCATTCGGAGATTACAGGCGTGATGTTGTTAAAAATTGAAGAAGTCTTAGCGTGAACGTCGTTTATCAAGGGATTTTTTTTCCGCCGTTCCCTAATTATTTTACTAAAATAAAAGTACCCTTAGTTACTCCTTATAACATCAGCTATCTGCCAGTGAAAGTATCATCAGAATAGCTCCAGCCGTTTCGGAGTTTAACCGGAAGAAAAAGACAGATAGGCAAAAATGTTTAAAATTGTTTTTTTTTTTCGTGGTTGTGCCGTGTTATTTTGAGATTATAAACTGACACTTCAATTTTATTTATATGAATAGACTTTCTAAAAGATTTCGACACTTCTTGTTAGCTCCGTCATTGCATATTTTACTACATTTATCTTAGTTTAGTAACAAACTTATACTAACATTAGATAGAACACTTACAATAGTAGCTTTGTCCATTGGGACTCATTCCAAAAATATCCCTTTCAAAAAACCTTTAGAATTTTGCACCGCGGTCGTATCAGACATGTAGGTGAGAACTATACACAGTTGTGGAGGGATTTCCTCGACGACCCGCTAAATGTCAAGGTCGGGGTGACCTTGGCGCGTTGCAGCATCCACCCGCCCCCTCCCTCAAACCACAGCCGAGGTCGGTGAGGTCGGTGTTGCCAAAAATAGAGCGATGTAAGCGTTTAGTGTAGTACTGAAACTGGTAGATAATTGCTGTTAAGTTGGCAAGGTGAGCAGTTTGTTATTTCGAGGCAAAATTGCATTTAAGAGGGTTTGAGAACATTTTCAATTAAATGTTTTACAGCTAAATTCGAGCAAATTTAAGTTTTCCATATGCCTATAATATACTAATACCCTCTACAAAGGTTAAACAGTTTGTTTGTTTGTTTTCTTTTTTAAACGCGCTAATCTTCGTAACTACTGGTATGATTCTGAAAATTCTTTCACTAATAGGAAGTTACGTTATTGCTAAACGTTATTTGATTAGCTGACAACCGCACCGAACAGCTAAATGCATCTAGACAGATACTTATAAACATCATAAACACCACGCCTGTAATCCCCAAAGGGTTAGGAAGAGGTGTACCCATTAGTAAACCCACATTTCGCCAGTTAGGTTTATAGTCCCATGTAATAGGGGGCGAGCCTATTGCCATCAACTGGGCACAAATCCAGACTCTGAGGCTGCTACCGATAAATTTCTGATGGAAAAACCCAATAACACTTTGCCCGACCTGGGAATCGAACCCAAGACCTCATGTACAGCAGTCGCGCTTGCGACCACTAGACCAACGAGGCAGTACACAGACAGATATTTATAGACTTAATAAACAAGATAAAAAAAAATATTAAAAATAAACCTAAAAAAAAATGGTATCATAAAGTCCAGTCCGTCTCCTGTAAAATGTGCCCAAAAGACTGGCGGCATTGCCACGTTGGATGGCAATGCTAAGCCTCTGGCCAAGGTAAAGCCAGCCCTTGGGTCACGAGAAGTGTCAACCAACCATTTGCTATGAGCACATGGACCCCACTACCCGAGGGTTTCCACCCGAAGCGCAGTACCGCAAATCATTATTATCTCAAAAGCATTAAACAATGATGACTTCTTCCTGTGCATTGTAAAGTGTTGGAAGGAATGTCAAACAATTTGATCACTTCTACGCAAAACGGTGGAACAATTGGAGAATTAGAGCTTGTATTCAATGAGAATGACGTGGATGACGCCATATTGTGAAATTGAGGCGGATATGACTGTTCTTTAAAAACGTCGTTGTCCTATTTGATTACCTGACCTTAAATTGTTGCAATCGGTCCATTCATAATACCTGGATTTTGGAAAAAAAAGGATTTTTACTTGTGAGTTAATAATGACTCAGATATTGCCTGATAGATGATTTAAACTAATATTATGAACCTGAGAAGTTACTGTGTTTGAACGCGCTAGTCTCTGGAACTGCTGGGCCGATTCCGAGAATTCTTTCGCTACTAGGAAGCTATGTTTTCCTTGGGTGTTATTAAAACTATAAGAGAAAGTATTTGTGTTTTGGTTTCTGTTGAACAAACTCAAAAACTATTTACTGATTTTAAAAAATATTTCACCCTTGGTAAGCTATATTATCAGCCAGTAACCTAGGCTATATTTTATTTGCAAGAAAAATAAGGATCTGTTAAGAAAATCTCCGCTCTCATACCTAAAACAAGATTTAAAAAAAAAACCTATTTTTTTAACATTTGCAGTACCAACCATGGTACGTACTTAGATTTGTAATTATTCTCTTGCGAATGTTTTTTGTTAAAGATAATGTTACCAGTGAACGATGACGGATGTAGGTAATTATGTAAAATGACCCGTATTTGATCAACAATACAATCTTCAGATGCTTCACCTAACAATTATGGCAACACAATTGGCTAGCGATATTTTCGCACACTTTATTTTTGCAGCTGGCAACATTCCCCGGCCCTTGTAAGTAGTTGCCATTTGGGGGATGATGGATGGCCCCCCATCTCCTGTCCAGTCATTCGACCCGTATTTTGGGAACTCAAAGGAGGAACTACGTAAAAGACTGTATACAATAACCTGTATTGTTATGGAATTTTGCAATGTTTAATGCACATTGAAAGATAGATGCATCTTTTTTTTTTATCTGGCAGCACAGGTGCGAACAAAGAACGAAAATTTGGGACGAACAAGTTTTTTTTTGTGGGACGGAACTTTGTGGGCCCAATGCATTATAATATTGTAAATGCGAAAGCAAATCTATCTACGCAACAACGTAACGCAACGAAAGCTTTCAAAACGAATATTTTTTTTCCGTTTTTGTTACTTGGGTCATTGATGCTCCGCTCCTATTGTTTGTAATGTGATGTTGATGCCTTGAAACTTTGATGTCTTCCTCAATAAATCGACTATAATAATAATTCCATTTATTTAAGGTAATTTACACCCATAGATTATAAATACAGAAATCAATTTAAATTAAAATAAAATAACATAACAATAAAATTTATTTAATATTCTAAAATTTACAAATTACAAAATACATAAATTATAAGTTACAAATCCAACACAAAAATATTTTTACAATTAAAACCAGTAGTTATTCAGATTAGCGCGTTCAACCAAACAAACTCTTTAGCTTTATAATATTATTAGTATAGATTCTTAAAGTCAGCCCACATCAGCCATCGCTTATACTTTGTTAACCGACTTCAAAATAGGAGAAGGTTCTCAATTCGTCGGAATATTTTTCCTAAACCGTCATCACTGACTTAATCTTGGTCGTAAACTCAAATCTGTATATGGTCATCTTGTTTTTGATGCTGCGTGTGCAGAATATAGAAGACACAGTGTTTTAACACGCCCCTTTTATGGACGGGATGGTTGATGGCTTATATTGTTAATCGTATATAGATGGAATTAAAAAAATATATCCCTCCAGATTTGGTTATTTTATTTTATTGGTTGATGACAGGACTACAACATGCTTTTTTAAACGAATCTAATAATATAAAATATAAAAAGGATTTAATTCTGAAGTATACATAGGCAAAGTCTCGGCGCAGGCGCTCTGTTATAAAAACCGCCTGTCAGTCATAACGGCTGAATTTCTTATCATTCTAATTTCAAAAACTGACATAATTTTTAAACTGTTTAATGACGTTGTGCATTTTAAAACCAGCCAGAACCATTACATTATAAAATCTATTATATACCTTCTAGCTACTGCCCGCGACTTCGTCCGCGTTGAAGTTGATATTTATCCCACGGTAACCGTACATTTTTTATTAGCCTTTATACTATTCCAGACTATAATATATCTCTGTGCTAAGTTTCATCCGGATCCGTACAGCCGTTCTGGCGTGATTGAGTAACAAACATCCATCCATCGAAACTTTTCCATTTATAATAATAGTAAGATTAAACTATAATATTAATCTAAGTACTTATTGGTACGATTTTCTTTTTTCAATCTATATTCACATAAATCTCCAAACTTCTTTAATTGGCCGCCATTTTCTCGGTAGCCGTTGTGAATGACCTTTGCTCCACAATTACATCGGCGCGAAAGCAATAATAACTAACGGTGATCGACAATCGACCTTGTTGTTAATAAACTAGTGAATAAACGGCTAATTACATTACTGGTCGGGTAAGATGGCCTAACTGGTTTTGCAGTAAATGATAATAAAAATTAGGAGTGAGGAATATTCATAATGTTACCGTCTAGAGATGATAACTGTGATATGCTGATGCTTTGATCGAAGATTGAATTATTCAGTAGCAGCTCGGAGTTGGAAGTTGGTGGTGTGACTCCTCCACTTCTCGTTAACCACAAAAAGTCGTTGGTCCTGGCTGTCAGCCGTTACGGGTAATCGGAAGCACTAAAAGTCTGACAACCAGTCTTACCAAGGGGTATCGTGTTACTCAGTTACTGGGTCACGGAGGTCAAATAGGCATAGCTCCAAGTAAAACACTGCTATTCAGCTGCATTCCATCAGACTTGAAGCCAAACCTAACTTAGATAGGAAAAGGTTACCTAGGAAAGAGAGGGAGAGGGAGATAGAAAAGAGGGGACAAAGTGTTCGAATATGGTATGAGCTAGCCTTTTACCTTCAATCGGCACAAAATACATCTAGATGTAATACGTAACACGACAATAAAATTCCATTTGACTTTTTCAAAGAACCACTTTATCCAATAGAAGATCTCAGAACATTCCACTGGGACATTTCATTTATCTAAAGTAAGTACAAGATACTTTTATGTCTTAACTTTCAAAGAGACTGTGATTACAGAAAATCTCTGAGAGAAAAGGAATACGAAGAAATTCTTCACTTTAGAGATGAGACGCGAAGACGTACGTGAGTGGATTTTTGTATGTAATGAACCACATTCAAGTGAAGTACTCGTAAACACAAACTCTTATAATTTATATGAATAGAATACCGCAGTCTATAAAGTGACGTCATTAGGGAGTTGAACTGGGTAGGTGGAGCCAAGATAAGGTGGAAGGAAGTATGCAGAAAATGGGAATGGAAATCGAGCTGAATAGCGATGAATGAAAATACTTAGTAGAAAGAGTTGTAGATTAAGTTGTCATGAATATGTTGTTGTGTACCTGTAGTGATACTTAGACAAGTTTTTGAAGATGTTAAAAAATACTAGCTGTATATTGGGACCTTTTTCTTTATAGACAAAGTCAAAATCAAAACATTTTTTAAATTAGACCATTAACATGCACCTTTGAATTGTCAAGCAATCGGTCAGTTAGTCCGAAAGTTGAAGCTAGTTGCTTGATCTAATACAAGAGACGAACGAGCAAGAAACTCCATGGTTACTCTTTTCAATTAGGTTTTTACAAAATCGTGGTTACAATATCCTTGTTGCTTTTACATGTGAAAACAATGAAGCTGAATATAATAATAAAATCAGCTTATTTTTGCCCCACTGCAGGGCAAAAGCCTCTTTTCATACAGGCACGAGCATTAATTATCTCTTAACCGTTAGATTTTCGCGCCAATACTTTTTTTCATTAACTGTCAATAAAAATCTCTAGCCTTAATTTTCGTTTTTAACTTTTCATCAGAAAATCTGGCGCATTACACAGCATTTTTTTCTTTAATTATCCTTTATCCTTTGCATAATTCATCTTTTCATTGCACTTTTTCCTCTTGATACTAAGAATATTCTTAGATAACAGTTGAGCTAGATAACTGCATAATGTTTTGCAAAGCCGTCACGACAACAATTATCCTAACTGCCGGTCGACATGAAAACCTCTTAGCAACTCTACGAGACAGTTGCAAAACAATTGTTTGATAACGGTAATTGTACGGTCGTCGCCAACTCGTAATTATATAATTAGGTCATGGAAGATCAATTAGGTATGATGGAAAATGTAGCTGCTATTATATACTGCTAAATGGTGCTAGATATTTCGATAAAGTAGGCAGTAGCAATGCTGCTTTAGTAGGAATGGTTGAAGATTATCAGTTAGATGATGATGTAATAATAGAGGTGTAAGGTAAAGGATACTAACAAATTACATTAGTAGGTATTCCAAAAATAGATATTCCCTTAGTGAACACCAAATTCTCTTAAATATAAATTATGTTAGAAGGAATTTCAAAAATTACGAAATTGTTCTATTTTGTACAATGCACATCGCTAGACAAAAAATGGCGGATTGGCACAGAGCTAATTCAAAAATAGAACGAAGAAATGTTGACGATGAACGGTTGTAAATTCACATTAATTTCTTCAAATACAATACAGTCATACGATAGTCTGGTTAGATAAAAAAAAACGAATAGGTATATATTTTGGTTATGGCGTTCACCTTTTATGCATGAGGGTGCAGGTTCGATATTAGGCATGTACCTACCAATGTGACGTTTCAACTTATGTAATTTCTAAGTTTTATCTTGGATATCACTGACATCGGTGAAGGAAAACATCGTGAGAAAACCTGAGCTTATCATTAATATCGTTTTAAAACCGTCTACTCGCCCTGAACAGGCGTGGTGATTAATGCTCGTATCTTCTTTTTATGAGAAGAGGTCTTTGACTCTTTGCCATGTGGGACAATAATAGGCTAGTATTATTATTATTATAACGTATTTTCCATCTTCAAAGAAAGTGTTTGCTTGTAGGTCACTAATTCTTAAGGGTTCAAGAAAAGATTTATTCTTAGATCTAACAGGAAATCTTCAAGGGTACCAACCTAGTAGTTAGTCCCACAACATTAACATTTAAACTAAATAGAACCTCCACTTCCACCAGGTTATAAGAGGTACACGTAGGTACCTCGGTAGACAGTACCACATACTTCTAACATTGCACCTTGCTTCCAAACAGGTTGGTCTCGTCGCGAGGATCCCGTTAGGCCCCCATGTAACAAAATATACCTACGTACTATAGTGAATAATACAGGTTTTAATTGATAGCCTCCATCATGGGTTCGTGGACCACTTTCTCTTCACTTGTTAATATGTGCTTTTGATTAGTTTTCGATGGTATTTTATAGGTAGCTCTGACTGATTTTGAATTTGGTACATCATTCTTATTACAGACTAGCTTGTGCCTGCGACTCTGTCTGCGTAAATGTCGGTTATTGGCAGTGTTTTTGTTTTGGGCAGAATTCTAATTACTTTTCTACAATAAAAGTAGGCTGTTACTCTTTAGAAGCTCAGCTATCAATATCGGTCCTCCCGTTTCGGAAATTAGCTGGAACATACAGACAGACAGAAAAAAACATCATTTAGCAATAAGCTGTTATTTGGATATTACAAACAGGCGCCTTAATTTTATTATGGCTATTTATTTGTAAGTATGTATAATGTTTTTAGATCAATACTGATTTTTTTCTTCTCTTTTTTCAGGTAAGTCATCAATATACTTAATTATATTACTTACTGGCGCATATTCTGCAATACTGGTGAGAACTTAAATATCAGACTCTTCTTCTGTCAATATAGGAATTGGGGACATATAAAAAATATTGGTACCTAATATGATTTTTATTACGGGTTCCAAATTTTTGTAATCTTCTTTATCGTGTGGGCAGTAAGGTTTTACGACCCCACACACCCTAGTGTCTGAGTTTCTAAACCGCCTCAAGGGCCTCTTACATGGTTTGAGTGTGACAGTAATAGGCTAGTATAAATCCAGGTTTTCTCACGAGGTTTTCCATCACCGATCATTTTCTTAATAATAAAATTTAATCAAGGATAACTTAGATTCCTATTAGCGAAAGAATTTTCAAAATCGGACTGGTAATTTGGAGATGAACACAATAAAGCAAACAAATAAACTCTTTAGCTTTATAATATAAGAAGCACTACTAACTGTTATTTTAGCTTTAAGCCTTATGTAATACCTTTATACACATTATGGTATGCAAATAAATAAATATGAATATGAATATGAGAAGAAGAGAAGTATATACATAGGTTGTACTCATACCTATCTTAGTTTCGTAATTGGCTGGCTTATCATATCAATTATACTGGACACTAATTTAGGAAAGGGGGCAGAACAAAATTATCCTTCCCTATAGACGAATTTGGGAGAACAGAAACAGGTAAAATGCAGGAAATACCATTCACGTAGGTAGAAATATGCAATACAATTGACAGCAGTAACGCAAAGGTCAGTGGGGCACCTGGCTCGCTGTCTGGGTGGCATCCTAAAAATGTCAGCGATCTAATTGGATTCCGGACATTCGTGGAATTGTCGTAATATAAAGGTGAGAATAGACTAGAGCATTTTCTCAAGCATTTCTGTGTAATGTAACGTTCTTACGAATGGTACAATACAGGTAAAAGCTCAGTTTCCAAAGCAATTCCATGTAATGTAACATTCCTGCGAATGCTCGACGTAATGCTCACATCGAGTGTGCATTTAGCCGTAACATGTCGTTGTACCTTGCGTTCATTCTTTCTTGAAACGTCGGAGCTACGAGTTGCGTGTGCTTCGTTTATCTTGATGAATTGCTCATGCAACGGCTCGACGAAATGTTACACCAATACGCTCGTTGGTTTGTACAATTATTGTTGTGACAAAACGGCGAGCGTGCTCGTCGTCTGGTTCGTGAAAGGTGATTCACTAGAACATATCATAGAGCGGCTCGTTGTTCTGTTACAAGTAAGTGCTCTAGTCTATACTCACCTTTAGGTACTAACTTGGTTCGGAGTTTCGTCGTATCTATGACGTGTAATGACGTCAGAACTAAGGAGACACACTTGGAGTCTTGATTCCAGCTACAGTCATTTGAGGGTGTTATTAACGTTTCATAATGCTGCAAAACTTTGTCGTAGCTAAAAAAGAAAAATAAATTGTTTATTGAACAATAAAGAATAAACGTATTTATTCTTCGAGACTTTCTTACATGAATTTGAAAATAACGGAAAGAAACCTTTCAAATTACAGTTTAATGTTAAAATACTTGTAGTACCAGCCTATTATTGTACCAGAGAAGGCAAGAGCATTGATCATCACTATTGCTCAAGGCGGATTGGCGTTATCAGCCTTAAAAGTGCAAGTCCTGGTTTCCACACGATGTTTACTTTCGCCGATGTCAGTGATGAACTTAGAAAGAACATAATTATGATTTAGAAAAAGACAGATTGGTAGGTACTTCGTTACGAACACAAAAAAATATGGGTCCAGTAGTTTTCGAGTTTTGCACTTGGCAATTTAACCATTCATGTTTATTTATAGAAGATAGATTCTCAAAACCTAAAATCTAGAAATGAAGTAGGTAGTCAAAGTAAAATTGCTTACAAAGAGAAACACAATGCTGACGAGCAACCTTCATTAACTGAAGAGGTACTTTCGGAAATAGAAGACAGCACAGTGCTACAGTCCAAGGTCGTAAAAATATTGTTTTGTTTTTTTTTTTTTGCCAACCAGTAAGTATTAAGTATGTAGTCTGGAGTTTCTACTTGTCTATAGGCATTGGTATGTTACTGTACATGGATGAATTAGGTACTGTCAATAAAAGTAGGGCTGCGATCATCTAAATTGCCGATGCCGGATAAAAACTTCAAAATCCCCTAACATTTGGGTGAAAAAGAGTTTTTTTTACCGGATATCCTAAAAAAAAATATTTTTACAATAAAAAATTAATTAATCCGGTATCCTCTGACATGAAATGTGTCCGGGATTCACCCGGACTCTTTTTGAAAACCCCTTCCGGACGTCCCCCGGACGCCATCTGAACTAGGACACATTTCAAATTAAAGAAAAACATAGAAAACATCTTGAGGAAACCTGGACTGATACCAGCCTATTACTGTCCCACTCAAACCATGTCAGAGGCCTTTAAGGCAGTTTCTAAACTGACACTATAAAGAAAGAAGAAGAAAACACCGCTTTAAAGAATCGCCCCGTTGCGCATGCGGTAGGCAGTTTCACGCAACTTAGATATCACTATGTGTCTTAAATTCATTGTCCCAGCTGCCTAAACCCAGCGGCAAGATGGCTGGTTCGAATTCAAAAATAACATACAAAAAAAATATTATTGACTAATGTTAAGAGTCACTAGTATAAATGCCTCCTTGAATTTGAAGAAGGTGCAAAATTGCAGCTTATTATAACATCATGCCTGCAATCCCCGAAGCGTTAGGCAGAGGTGTACCCATTAGTACACCCATATTTCGCCAGTTATGTTTTTTTTTAGTCCCATGTAATAGGGGGCGAGCCTATTGCCATCAACCGGGCACAAATCAAGACTCCGAGGCTGCTAATGAGAAATTCCTGATGGAAAAACCCAATAACACTTTGCCCGACCTGGGAATCGAACCCAAGACCTCATGCACAGCAGTCGCGCTTGCGACCACTAGACCAACGAGATTCAACATTCCAGCAGCTTAATTATTCCGTAAAATGCATTTTTAATTAAAATTTAAAATAATTTATTATTGGACAATTAATAATCTACATTGACTGGCGGCAAATCAATGCAAAGTTATCTCTGTCCTACTTCCCAGCGTCTGTCTGTCTGTGTGCTGCGTGGGCGCAGATAAACTCCGATACCTATAACGGTTATTTTGCTAAACAATGCATTTGTTTATTAATTGCTAATCCGTTTTGCGTACCGTTAGGGCTGCTAACATTTTCTTCGACTGATTATAGAAGCAGAATAAGCTATGAAAAATAATTATGCGAGTAGTACCTACGCTGCTCCCTGCGATTATTTTCACCAGTTTTAAGTTACGTCTTTAATCACTGCTCCGCTCCTGTCGGTCGTAGCATGATGTGATATAGCCTTTACTATTCCTCATGAATGTGGGTATTATGTACTATAATATTTTTTCCAATCGGACTAATAGTTCGAGAGATTAGCACGTTTTTACAAACAAACAAACAAAAGACACAAGCAAACAAAAAATCTCATTAGCTTTATTTTATTACTATATGTAGATAATACAGTTGGCAACCTTATGTACCGTAAGTAATCGTAGTCAGAAAAAAAAAATGTGACTTGCACAATGCTCAAACGAATCGAACGAATTTTAATAAGTTACTGCTTATTCATAGATTTCATTGTGACAACAGAACGCGACACTGTGGCTTAGCCATTGGATGCACTGCGTGTTGCGGGTTTGATTCCCGCACGGAACAAATATTTGTTTGGCCTACAGATATTTCCGGGTCCGGGTGATTGAGTATGTGAGTTTATATGTGTGTTTGTAAACGCACCCTTGATACAAACAGGAGAAAATTCTAGCGAAAAAAAAATCTGCTTGTTTTGAAATAACTAGAAGTTTACATTAATCATTAAACTTTTGACATTTCTGAATATATCTGTGTCCGTATTTTCAGTCGTACACCACTAATTTTGAAATATCAAAACTATTTTAACTTTCCCTCGTTGAAATACATATTAAATCTTATTTTATTCGCTATAAAGTATATTTTGCTGTATCATAATAATATTTAACTAGTTGAACACGTATTTGAAACCATTTTAAATTGTATAACCTGGACGATAGAGTATAGTTTCTCTTGTTATACTAGACTTTGGTTGTGTAGAACGCTGTTAAGCTATTTTAGTCTGTAGTGTTCTTGTTTTACGGTGAGTTTTTTATTGTATGTTTCAGGATGAAGTTGTTAGGGTATAAATAAACCGGCAAGTATTTAGGACAGACAGTTTGGCGCCGTACCAAATAGACAGCCACTAGTTTCCGAATTAGATACAAAATCAATGGCGTTCTTTGGTTTTTTATTTTGGGAAGTTGCATTTTATTCCTCTTTGTCTTATTCGACTACGTCAGCACGGGCTGTCCATTCGGGGGCGTGGATCATGCGTAATGTGAATACCGGGCTCCCGACTTATGGTAGCAGGAGGAATTGAGGGGTTTAAGTCGGTTTGCGTCCGAAATAACTCTCTTAACCCTCCATTATCCCCAGGTGGAGGGCATCCATGAGGATTTCCCCACGAAAAAAAGGGGCGTCAGCTGTCAAACGCCGACGTATTTTGAAAATTAATAGTTTTGACGTTGAAGTTGACAGCTAAATTTTTAAAAGTCACTCAAAACAACAGTGACTTATCGATTAAAACTCGATAAGCAACCGGTTCTGTTATCGGTGCCGAGCGTGTGACCTTCTGACATCCTTGTGATCCAACCAGCTGGAAAGCAGCGGCCAAGGCCGCGTTACAAGGCCGGCTAAACAAGCTCAGGGGCCTTATTATAAAGTTACAAGTTTCTGCCCGCGACTTTGTCCTCGTAGAAGTTGAGTATTCCAGAGATACATAACTCAGTCTTTCCCTAAGGTTTTCCAAACAAACTGCCTCTGCGCATTTCGCGTGCAACGACTTCTTGTAGGTCATGGGTCCACCTTATCGCTTGCCAATCCTGAAAATGTTCTTAGTACAGACAGCGTCATCAATTGGTTATCCTCTCGTTTTAAAATTCGTTTATAGGTTAAGCGGTTGACCAGTTGATGAAGCTGTCTGTACCTTTGTGTCAACCGTGCCCCATCATCTGTTCTCTCGAATAAGCCCAGCTCACTGCCCCTTTAGCCTGGCTTTTACCTCTCGAGTGTTCATCATCATCTTCCTAGCCTTTTCCCAACTATGATGGGGTCGGCTTTCGAATGCAGCTGAATCAGAATGATCAGTATTTTACATGGAGCGACCTCCACAACCCAGTAATTGGGTAATACGATACCCGAACTTGGTAAGACTGGCTGTCAGACTTTCGGGTTTCTGACGATCCCTTTGTTCTATACCCTAAATGTTACATTTCTCATATTTGGCAAGATTCTGAGGTCATCGACACGGTAGTCGCGTTTTCGTTCTGAGTTCCACTTAATGTTATCTGCATCTTCGGTGTCTGCCATTACTCACACAGTCACGTGCGCAAACAATGCAAACAACCTGATTTGGAACATTGTGTGTTCTGTAGGTCACACGAATATTTGATTCAGTTGAGATTTATTTTAGGGTATAACTTTATAGCTAAACCGCTTTATTGAGTACTGTTTATGTCGTCAAAGTCAAAGTCAAAACATCTAAGTACCTATTTCAATTAGATCATTTACAGGCACTTTTGAATAGTCAAGGAGTAGGTCAGTTAGTCCGAAAGTGATGGCCCAGTAATTAAGGCGCCAGCCCCTCATTTTTAATGAGGTTGTGGGTTTTAATCCGGGCAAGTACCAATGCGACTTTTGCAATTCATATGTACTTTCTAAAGTTTATCTTGGACATCACTGACGTCGATAAAGGAAAACATCGTGAGGAAACCTGGACTATTCCAGCCTATTACTGTCCCACTCAAACCATGTCAGAGGCCCTTGAGGCGGTTTAGAAACTCTGACACTAGGTTTTGTAGGGTCGTAAGACCCTACTGCCCACACGATAAAGAAGTACGTTTTATGAGCTGTCAAAAAACAGCGCACTTTGACAGCTCATAAAAAGTATAAGAATTGATTGTGTGTGTCAATTCAATTCTATTTTTGAGCTTCGAAATTTAAAAAAGGAAACTATAAGTTATACCAGCCTAAATCGATTCTTTATTTAAACATGTAGTTTTTTTTTGTATTTTAGTTTTTGTTGTTATGTGGGTAGAAAAACCGTTGATAGACATCCTATATGGTATGTGGTACTAACTTTTAACTATCAGTGTCGGACAAACTACCCACAGGCGCCACCCACTCGAATCCTACTAATCTAGGAACGACAAAATCATCAATAATATTGTTAATTAATGAGCGATTGTTTTGGCTCTTAGAAATTTTGTCGGTTATAATATTGCTGGTAGTCGTTAGGGTTGCCAGATGCTAAATACGGAAGCCGAATTGCCAGCCGGTAAAGTCGGACTTTTGAGTAAAAAAGGGTAAAAAATACGGATTTTATAACATAACACATAGGTAACATAACATCACGCCTGTTATCCCCGAAGGGTTAGGCAGAGGTGTACCCATTAGTACACCCACATTTCGCCAGTTATGTTTTTAGTCCCATGTAATAGGGGGCGAGCCTATCGCCATCAACCGGGCCGAACAACGGGGACGGATTTTATGTCTGAATTTTAAAATGATAACAGTAGGTTATAGGAATTGTAATTACCTACCACGTGTTCGGTTACATGTTAAAGCCTAACAAAAGCCGCTACTGAATAATTTTTACCCGGACACATCGAAAAATCCTGAATATGGCTATATTTGGACACCTAAAAACCCTAGTCGTGGCTTATGTGCAGGAAGGAAAGTAACAGGCAAAATACGAAGTAATTAGGTAATTAATTAACCGAACATTTTATTTTCATAACAAGTTTTTTATCAAACTACATTTCGAACATCAACCTTTTAAAACATCCATAAATATCAACAGAGAAAGCAGGCAAGCATGCGAATATCACACTGCCTATTTACGAAACCAATCATCGCACAGATCCAATTACAAGCGACTCTTGCGCAACAATAATTTCATAAATCACGCTTTGCTTTGCCTGCGCCTGCGTACCGGAAAGTTAGATCGACCATTGTACAGTTGACCTAGCAAGGTCGATGATTTATTTCTTAGAAAGGACAACATTTTGAGGCCAGAGAAAGCTCTAGATAAATAATTGATGAATGGGAATCATTTATCAGGTCATTTCAAGTCGAAATATCAAAGGAGGTTAGTTGAAAGGAAGAGATATCTTAGCTTGTCAAAATCAAACACATTAAAGTTTTTTTAAGCGGAACTGTTATTCTTGTGAAGGTCAGTTTGCAAGTAGTTTCTTACTAATGCATGTAAAATTGGTCTATTAGATTATTGTTTGAAGGAAATTAGAGTTCTTTTGTAGGTTATTATACTGTTGAATGGATGGTAAAATAATTTCTGTCCTTGAAATTTTACTGCGGCACAAACGTCCGAACTTTTTCCGATAGTCTTCCTTAAATTAAAAAAGGCGTATTTATAAAGCATTTTTTTTTATTAGCAGTCAATGGCAAATGATTTATTTTAATTAGAGCACTTAAAAAAATCATTAGGTTAGGTTAATAAAGCACGCACTTATTTGATACTAATTGTACGTGAATACAATAATTTATTAAACAGTATGACTTTTATAATAATTTATTTAATGCTTTTTACCCAAGGCCGATAATAATATGTGAAAAAATGTATTTTAATTTTACCACCAAAACAACCGTAGCAAACAACCAAAGAACTACTAGCGCCATCTAGTTTGGCCATGTATAAACTAAAGCATCAGAGCCATCTGTACAGAGTCGTTTGATTAAAACTTGCGCGTAGTTCGTTTAAGCGCAACTACATAGATGGCGCTGATGGTTACTTAAGTCAGTGTAAAGTTTAATCACGTATTTTGTACTTAAAATGATAAACCAGTTTATTATCCTTATTTTGAATAAAAATAAACCATATTTTATCTAAATATAACAGTAATTATGTGTACCTAACCGATACTTAACGTCGCCCACTAAATGTACTTGAATTTTTTTACTTAAATATTATTTTAATTAAGAATGCGTAAGTACCTAACGCTATTTACTAGCTTCCTCTAGCTATTTTAGAATTGATGAAAAATATTATCAAATTGATAAAGCCCACAAGATTTTAACTTTAACTAATATTTACTAAGGAAATATAAATAGTGATTAAATCGTTTCAACGGCCACCCAAACAGATGATCGCCACATCCTCACAGCATCCCCACCGATCGATTCCCATGTTCTATGGGGGATAAACCCCATAAATTATATTAACACGTGCCTAACAGCGGACGTGGGCTAATAATAGATATATTTTTAAACACAAATAGAGCATCTGATAGATTCATTGGTACCATTCAATGGTGTTATGGTAATATGGGAGAATGTCTTATGTTTATTCTTATTTAGTAACATATAATTATGGACTTTCTACAGTACCAATAGAGCAGCATATTGGTTGAGCAGTTTTCAATTTTTCATTGATTTCAGTTTTCAATAAAAATAAGATGACTAGCCTATTATTGTAACGCACGCATACATTGATATACCCAGTCGCGCGATACTGTCTACTGCAACGCAACGGGGCGATTCTGTTCTCTGAAAGAGGTGTATTCTGAACTAATACCAAACCTAAGGTGGGTGTACCATGGAAGGCCACTCTAACAAATAAACAGTTATTATTCGTTTATTTACTAGATAAATAAAACTAACAAATATTTAAGTAATACTTTGTTTTATTACGTAACATATAAACCACTTTTTTGAATTTCAGATTTGATCAATATCGATTAAACTTAAGTTTCATTTAACTCTTCCAAATGGCCTTGCTAGAAACAAGGCTCCTTAGAAGGCCATTATAATAAATCAGTCATTTAACACTAAAAAATAATAAATAGCGATTAAATCTACAATAAAAAGAAATGGTTTATATGTTACGTAATAAAACAAAGTATTACTTAAATATTTGTTAGTTTCATTTATCCAGTAAATAAACGAATAATAACTGTTTATTTGTTAGAGTGGCCTTCTATGGTACAGTACCTTATTTTAACGTCGCCGATTTCCGATATCAATGACAGGAGGGACCGTTCGGCCAAAATAGTAGCGCAAACGATTCACTGCCGCGTCTGTGATTTCCAGTTCGATGGGTGTTTATGTAAATAGAAGGAATTTGTCATCACATGGCAATAACTACGAAATTTTAATAATTGGCCTTCGAAGGAGCATGGCCTTCCATGGTCCACCCACCTTACTTAACTAAAAAAACATGTTTTACAAATTTTTATCCTGTTTTGTTTTTACTTAGGGTAATATCTTTATCAACTTTGCCGCGAACGAAGTCGCGAGCCAAAACTAGTTACATTATAATATCATTGGTTTATCGCTTAATGTCGCATTAAGTTGGTTGAAGTAAGTTTTACAAAGTAAAAATAATGTTTTTCTTCATTTTGTTCAAGACATATTTTGTTTCATTATATTTCAAATATAAACATTGATTGACAGCTGACGTTATATTATTTTATCGAAAGTGGATGTGGTCGTACGGTTTTATGTGCGCATGTCGAGTTAAGAGCACGTAGGTTATATACGTCTCACGGTATTTAATACAAACTTTTAAGTCCAAAAGTACATTAAAAGTTTTCTATAGAAAACATACACATTTATCTGAAAATTAGCTTTGAAACTCCTTTTTCAAAAATGTTTTTAACTGACTAAAAACTGCGTCGTTGGTCTATTATAGGTCTTGGGTTCGATTCCCAGGTCGGGCAAGGCGTTATTGGGTTTTTCCATCAGGAATTTCTCAGTAGCAGCCTCGGAGTCTGGATTTGTGCCCGGTTGATGGCAATAGGCTCGCCCCCTATTACATGGGACTAAAAACATAACTGGCGAAATGTGGGTGTACTAATGGGTACACCTCTGCCTAACCCTTCGGGGATAACAGGCGTGATGTTATGTGACTAAAAACTGAAAAAAATCTGAAAACTGTGACTTTCTATTTTATTATCTAATGAAAAATTCTCTTCTATGTCTGTCATCTTCTAATCAAAGATTAATCCAAGCCGACTACGTCTGCACATGCATTGACATTCACATTTAAGCTTTTCAGGAACCACAAACCCCAACCTTTGGCTGAGAGTTAATTTCTTATGTTATGCCATCATTTTTAACACTAATTATATTTATTCTTTTTTCAGGTAAGTCACCATTACAAACGTCTTTGCTTCAAAACTGGTGAGCGCTGAAAACTTAAACCTTTCTGATATCTGATCTACAATATCTACATACCCAAAAGACAAGTCATTCAATCATATTATTTGGGAAGTTCACTTTGTAAAAAGTTGCAAAACAGTCACAGTAGGTAATAACTTGAGATTTTTTAAACATATTTTTGATTTGATTTATACAATTTATGAATTAATCACCTAGTAGGTAGATCAATGTAGGTACTTGATCATATATTTTTTATTTATTATGGCACTCAACGACAAAGTCACAAAAACATTCATACATATAAGATTTCTTAAATAATACTACAGTGACCTTGTATGTAATAATAACAAATTTTCCCCATATTTTTTATTAATTAAGCCATCATACAACAGTTAACGTTTTAATTTACACCCCTATAATGATTAAAATAATAACTAAATATCATGATTTGACAGTATCATGCGGGCGATACGATTAATACGATATCATTTCGAATTCATTAAAAAAGTGCATTCCCCTCAGTAACCCTTTTAGATTCACCTAACATTAATTTAGAAATTAATGTCCTTTTTATGCAGGTTTGCATGTCGATTCATTGTAATAGCTATTTCGATACTGGAAATATGAAATAACGTAAGGGACATTTGGTCGAAAATGAGATTTTCAAAAATGTCCCTTACATACATACATACATACATAAACTCAGGCCTTTTTCCCATGGGGGTAGGCAGAAACTATAGAACGCCTCCTGCTACGATCCTTACATACTCCTTTCGCCTCATCTACGTTCATACATCTCGTCATACAAGCACGCCGGTTACGAGTACTCCGCACCTGACCTTTCTGAAGGACCTCACTAATAAGGTCAGTGTAAGTCTTCCTAGGGCGACCCCTCCCGGCGTTGCCACTCACCTCTGCCATATAAATACCTTTTGTCAATCGTCTTTCACTCATCCTCTCAACATGACCGAACCATCTAAGCATACCCTTTTCTATCTTTGTCACTACATCTTCTTTTAATCCGCAACGGTCCCGTATAACCTCATTCCTCACTCTATCGTTCAAAGTCCCTTCAATGTCCCTTACGTTATTTCATATTTAGATGTTCTTTCAGTATCGATATCACATTATGCATCTTTGTTTGGCCGCCATTTTGAATTATTTTTATAGAGAAAGCAAATAGTAGTACCTTACCTATACGACTGCCTCGTTGGTCTAATGGTCGCAAAGCGCGACTGCTGAGCATGAGGTCTTGGACTTCATTACCGGGTCGAGCAAAGCGTTATTGTGTTTTTCCATCAGGAATTTCTCAGTAGCAGCCTCGGAGTTGTGTCCGGTTGATGGAAGTAGGCTCGCCCCCTTAGATGGGACCTAAACATAACAGGCGAAATGTGAGTGTACTTCATCTTGTGAGAGTACTAATGGGCAGGTACACCTCTGCCTAACCCTTCGGGGATTACAGGCGTGATGTTCTGTATGTATAATAATAATATACAAAGGGTCTTAGTGAGTAGTGTGTAGTATAAGTTATACACATTGTTATCAAAGAAACTAATTTACAATTCATACAAGTAGGCTCAAAGGAATAAAAAAACACGTAATTACTGTACTTCCATGCAATCTGATATACAAGTCTAGAAAGCATATGTAATTTACTTTTTTATGTTAAACACAGTTTTCACTGTTCATCTACGATGCATATCATGTAATGATGGTGTGGGTTCGATTCTCTGGTAACGCATACATATTGATAAACACTACGCGTCGATAGCCGTCGTGTTCTGTTTCACAGACACGCATCATTTTTATTTGTTTTTTTTTTAGCGTGTTTATTTTTCTGTTACAGGTAGAGTCTATTGCATATGCATTTTATAAACATCACGCCTGTAATCCCTAAAGAGTTAGGCACAGATGTACACAGATTTACCCGCAGTCGCGTAAACAATTTAAAATGACCTGAGACGGATGAGACGGGCCTGTTGGTCTAGTGGTTAGCGACCCTGACTGCTAAGCCGGAGGTCGTGGGTTCGATTCCCACCCAGGACAAACTTTGTGTGATGAGCATGATTGTTAGTTCTGTGTCTGGGTGTGATTTATCTATAATATGTATGTATTTATAAATTATATAAGTATGTATATCAGTTGTCTGGTTACCATAACACAAGCTCTGCTTAGCTTGGGATCAGATAGCCGTGTGTGAGTTGTCCCATGATATTTATTTATTTTATTTTTATTTAATGACGGCCAAAAACAATGAAGCTTATAATAAATGTCAAAATAATTACTTTTTACAAAATAAATATAAATATTATTTATTTGTGAATAAATATTATTCTTTCGTTTTTGTTTTTTGTTATTTTTATTACAAACAGACACTTCAATTTTATATATATTTGTATAGATGTCTAAGTCCGTCCATTTTATGAATGTAGATAAAATATTTACGACCTATCGAATTGATACATTAATGGTGCGCCTATGAAAAGTCATAAAACCTGGGCAAGCAGCCACTTTGTTTAGGTAGGTACTCATTAATAAGAGTAAGTACTCGCGAGTTGATTAAAATGGAGGAATTTTAGTATTTTATTTTAAAACAAGTGTAGTTTTGCGACCTCGTTTTTCAAGAGGTTTTCATAAGCCAAATAGACACATAAACTCACGCCTTTTTTCCATGGGGGTAAGCAGAAACCACAGAACGCCACCTGCTACGAACCTTACATATTCCTCCCTCCTCTTAAGACAAATTATCAAATATAATTATGACAACATATCAATAAATCAATATTTGTTTTTTTAATTGTTTATGTTCGACAATGGTGCCGATTTCCTTGTCCTTCCTCAACTAAAATTAGACTATTTCTATCTTTTTCTGTCCAATAAAACAAGAAAAAGGTAGAAATAAATTAGAGCTGGCAATTTTAGTTAATCTAAAACTTCCATGCATTTTTAGTTGACATATGTCAGAAAGCATTTATTAAAAACGCGGAAAAGTTCAAGGCAAAATTAATTTCACATCTCTTACTTAGTTCTAAAATGTCACCGTCCTTTTCTTTCGCTGTATGTTAGTAAGAGATGCCTTCTCTAATTTTAGTGGAATTTGTGAATACCTTTCAAAAACCGATTATCAAGCCTTTTTAACTGCCTTGTTGGTCTAATGGTCGCAAAGCACGACTGCTGAGCAGTGGGGTTCAATTCAGGTCGGGCAAAGTGTTATTGGGTTTTTCCATCAGGAATTTCTCAGTAGCAGCCTCGGAGTCTTGATTCGTGCCCGGTTGACGGCAATAGGCTCGCCTCATATTACATGGTACTTAAACATTATTGGCGAAATGTGGGTGTACTAAGGTACACCTCTGCCTAACCCTTCGGGGATTACGGGCGTGATGTTATGGATAGCTTTTTTACCATTCACGCAGTTCAAAGAGGGCTCTCTACATATTTTAAAGCGATAACTAGCCTATACCCACTAAGTGTGTGCTCTTGAATGTAAGTATACATGATAGACAGCTGTTCGGTCCAGTCACCCAGTCGCGGAGACCAATTCAAACAATTTAGACTCGCCAACGGCTATAACTAATTGTAGCCAATGTAGCTCAATTAGAAGATGTATTTTTTTGGACACATCTGTGGATTAAAACGTTGTAAAGTGTTTAATGTTTTTGACTCGTTGTTTAAAAAAAAATTTAATGCCATTTTGGGCTATATTAAACACTAGATTCAGCTCTCGAGTTTGTCCGCGTAAATGTCGGTTATTGGTGATTTAATCTTGTATCTCCATACAAACTTTAACCCCTTTTTTCACCCCCTAAGCGGTAGAATTTCAAAAAAATATTTCTTATCGGATGCTTACGTCATACAAAGAACTCACCTTCCAAGTTTCAGGTTTTTTCGATCAGCGGTTTAGGCTGTGCGTTGATCAGTCGTTCAGTCAGTCAGTCATTCAAGACAAAGCATTTTATATGTATAGATTATGGTTAAAAGCATCTCATGCACGTGGTTGTGACTCCGCAACCGAGGTAATAATAAATGCGACTTTTTTTTATTTCATTCCGACTTTCTAAGTCTTTCTTGGACATTAGTGACATCGGTGAAGAGAAACATCGTAAAGAAACCTGGACTTTATAATTAGTATAGGTAAGTCATAATAATGTAATCGCTAATCCACCTTGAGCAAGCGTGGTGAGGTGATCAATGCTCGAACTACCTTCTCTGTATGAGAAGAAGCCTTTTCCCTGAAGTGGGAATTTCATAGGCTGGTATTATTATTATTATTCATTCATAATTGAATTCAAAAGATGAGAATAAGACTGTATTTTCTTACAAAAAAATCTATATTTAAACTGCACATAATTGCATCCATGACCTAACAAAAGTGAACAGAAAATGGCGTAATAAATTGGTCGAGTGTTTGTAGCGTTTAAGTTTAACAATGATATTTATTGTTATACACTTGAGCTAAGTTAAATGGAAAGTTCAACTGTTGTTCGTTCCAAACGTTCACTGTTAACGATTTAAGTACACAAACAGAACCATTTAGAGTTCAAGATTTAACTGTTTGAGAATCGTTAGTTGGCTTTTACCTTTTATTTCTACTAACTACTAGCGAAAAGCTCCGACTCTGGACGAGTCCAGTAGGCTTACTCTTGAACAAAATCGAGAATGAGATTGGAATCGACATTACATGTACATCCGATCCAGTTTCAATTCCAATAAATATAAGAAGACATTTATTTATAGAATTAACGAGTTAACATTTTAAAATTTGGTAATTTACGTTTTCATTTGTTTGGCAAACTCATGTCAATCGCTGTAGTCAAACATGCAGTCGATTCCAATCTCATTCTCGATTTTGTTCAAGAGTAAGCCTACAGTTTACTAAACGTCACATTCGTCTTGTTAGGATTTTCATAGAAAAAAATCATCCGTGACACAAATAGCGGTTTTTTTTTAAATTGTTTAGTCCTCCTTATCGATTTCGATAACGAGGACTTTGAAATAATTTCCTAGCGTGTGCCTTAGTATGATTGTCGAATTTAGTATTAAAAACCCTGTCATAATTTTTTTATATAGTTTTTATACTTAACATCACGCCTGTAATCCCCGAAAGATTAGGTAGAGGTGCACCCATTAGTACTTACACATTTCGCCAGTTATGTTTAAGTCCCATGTAATAGGGGGCGAGCCTATTGCCATCAACCGGGCACTAATCCATACTCCGAGGCTGCTACTGAGAAATTCCTGATGGAAAAACCTAATAACACTGCCTGATCTGAGAATCGAACCCAAGACCTCATGCACAGCAGTCGCTTTGGCTTGCGACCACTAGACCAACGAGGCAGTTCAGGACTTCAAGTTCTTTTTAAGGCTTTTATGTGTAGTACCCACTTATTAATTAGTATGTCGTATGTGTGTATGTCTTTGTCTCTGGCATGGCAACGCACCTGCAATGCCTCTGGTGTTGCAGATGTCTATAGGCAGCAGTGGGCAATAATTAGGACCAGGTGGTCACTACTTGCGCCACGGAATAACAATGAGAAGCCTGCAGGCCTAGCCAAATTACAAACGCTTCGTATCTAATCTCTTTCTACGATCGATAACGCTTCGGCGTAAGCGATTGTAGAAAGCGCTAAGTCGGTAGCCAAGATGAAATGATTGAGTCGATCGCTCGTTCTACGACGTTGTTCGAAAAAACTTATACTTTAGTCTATGGTGAGCGATCCTACAGACGTCAAACTTACGTCAAAATCACAGTTGTGTTTATATTGCGCAGGCGAAACTTTGTTTTTGAATTTTTTAACTTAGATAAAACTATAAAGTGTCAAATAGTGAAATAACATAATGTATGTTTCTTTTAATAATTAGTTTATTATATTAAAACAGTGCGAAATGTCATTTTAAATACCTGTGACTCGAAATGATGAAGATCTTGCTTATCATTGAAGAATACCTTTTATGAAGTGAATATTTTTAATAGGATGGAATCTAGATCTCGAGCAAGCCCGAAACAGTTCGCAGCTTTAATAGAATTCATTTAAAGGTGCGTAAATTACAAATTATTTCGTAAATATGTTCCTTTACTAGTTGAATTTCTATGACACTCAGAGCACGTCTTGAAATTGAGACTAGTTGAAACATAAACAATGACGTGGACCCGTCGTGAACGTAAACATGTACCTACTTATAAAAACAAAGAAATCAATTGTATGGCTTAATCACTAGACCCTTTGGATATCTGAAATATTTGTGTCACCAATATTGGTGACACCAACAATGCGCTGATTATTTGTAAAAAAAAGTCCAAAATTATATTTTAAAAACAAATCACTTCTCGTTATCGCCACAGCTGACTAAAGAGACGCCATTTTTTTAGCGTTTTCTCTTGGGTCTTCGTGATCGCTCGGCTAGCGTTCAAAAACTACGAAAACGTTTCGTTAGCGCTTGTCAAAAGTGTAATTTGGCTAGCATTTGTACGGGATGTAGCGATTAACGTCGTAGAAAGGATCAAATTTCAATCTATCATTACGAACGCTATGTTAAATTGTAAACTTGTCTACGAATTATCTATTCGCTTGTTCTGACCACGTGATTTAGAGTTGAGGTAGTTTAATTCCCATACATTATCATTGTTTTCTACAAGCGTTAACGATTGTAGATTGTCAACTTGGCTAGGCCTGCTGTTTCTGCGAAGGAAGCCACTGGCAATTATTTTTTTTACTATCTTATGCCCGCGACTGCAATGTTTAATTTTCTTGGGAAGAGCCCTATTTTATTTTTCTAAAAAACGCCAATGTCCTCTTTATGTCACCTATCAGCTAGTGAAATAAAATTCCTGTCATGATCGGTTCAGCCATTTCGGAGATTACCAGGAACATAGAGATAAATGGATGACAATTAAAAATATTTAATAGGTTTATAAATATGTATGTAAACTTTAACATAATATTTTGCCATAATTCACGTTGATGTTTCACCTACTTTCAAAATATTATTTCGGAACGCATTTCCTTTGAGGAAATGAAAGCAATGAACAGCCTCATCATAGGATCTTGACATGCACATGCGAACTTCTGAAACAGTGGCCATTCACATGCTCCCATAACACCTGCCATTCAACACTTAATCTTAAATTCTAGCTCATAAAGTTTATATTACGTCGTTGCATCAAAGATATCAAAACCCTTGCCAAATAAAATTATACTGTATTTTGTAGAGAACAAAGTTGATATTGAAATGAGAGATGTAATATTGGTATTCCACATGAATGGGCTTTGTGATGGCGTTAACATTGTTCATTCAGCTTTAGAGTGAGTATATTGTATCGTAATTTTAGGATGAAAGCTATTTTGTCAAGCTTAGCAGCTAAAAACAACATAATTATGTAAACTTATCATCACGCTTGTAGTCCCCGAAATGTTAGGCAGAGGTACACCCATTATAGTACACAGTAGTACCTATAGGGGAGCAAAAGGGGGGGTAAACATTGTATGGGACAACGTGATTAAAAATCACACTGTATTAAAAAAAAATAGAAAGCGTATCGCCAAAATTGACATTATTGCCGAATTGCATGTTCTCAATGATGTTACTGAATAAATTCGTTTCAGATTTATAGTTACGTAATTTTGCGTTGAAATCTACAATTGGGAATATGAAAAGTAAAAAAATAGGGTTTTTTTATGTATTTAAAAACTTTATTATCTATTAATAATAATAAAAAAAACTTAAAAAATTCCTTTAATTATAAACAAAAACACACACACACAACATCACGCCTGTAATCCCCGAAGGGTTAGGCAGAGGTGTGCCCAACAGCACAGGTGTGAGGTGTAAACGAAAAATTGATAAAAATTCAAAAAATATCACGTGACTATAAACGCGCTACATGCGACTATGGTGCTCAGTGACGGCGCACCATATTTGTGACGTCATAATAACTGTCCGATGATTACTTCACCCCTTTTAAGAAGAAGATGGGAAAGAGGGGGTCAGGTAACACAGTGACATGACTGTACCAACTGTTATGAACTGTTTGTTATCCCACGGTAATAAATGTCAAGGAAGATTATCGCCCTAACCTTTTTCAAGTGTGTCAAGGTTATCATTCAGTCTAGTCTGATGTTTTTAGTAGTTACTTGGTTTAGTTTTAGTAGATGATCAATTTAAACGGTTAATTTTAACGAATCTAACATTTTTTAAGCCATACTTACTTTTCGGTGAAAAAGAAAATACTTGCAAAAAAAAAGACAACATTTAAAAATATTTAATCACTTTTTTTTAAGTTACACTATGGCAAAAATATAAGTACAGCTCGCAAAACAGAAGCCATTTATAAAAAAAAAGTTGATGAAAATAATATGTCTAATAATTCAATTTTGTGTTCAGATAATAATATTTTTTGTCTTCACCTATTGTTTTTTTCTCCGTTATGTATCAATATTACATGAGTATCATAGTGAAAAAAGTTACATAACTTTAAAAGTATGTACTAGATAATAATATGATATTTTGTCCTGTTGAAATGAGTATTAATATAGTCATAATATCGGCCCTATACTTGTATTTTCAACCGACTTCAAAAAGGAGGAGGTTCTCAATTCGACGCGTATGTTTTTTTTTTTTTTTTTTTTTTGTTTTTTTTTTGTGTGTTTGTTCAACGATTACTCCGCCAATTATGAATCGATTTGGATGATTCTTTTTTTGTTTGAAAGAGTATAGTCCCGAATAGGTCCCATAGGAATATTGACATGATCTGATGATGAACTTTGGAGATATGGAACGGAACTCCTTGTAAAATCACAGCAGAACCGCCGTAACAAGAAAAATTGCTTTGTTATACGTGTAGTCGATGACTGACTAAAGGAAGTGGGGAGGGGGTACGTCAACCCCCCTCCTACCACTTTCTAAAATTAAATATATCGTGTGTGGTATTGTTTGAAAGGGCTTTATGTAAGGATTTCAAATATTAACACACAAGCACTAAAAAGTGAAAAATAAAAAGCTTTTTTACAAAAAAATATCACCGCCTTCAAAAATCACAAAATAAAAAATAACTTTAGCTTGGAAGTCGGTGGCAATACCTACATAACAAGAAACTAAACCAAAGCCGCCGACTTCCTAGCTAAAGTTATTTTTTATTTTGTGATTTTTGAAGGCGGTGATATTTTCATGTACACTGAGAATATTATATAGTTTTCCCGACTGCATAAAGGCCCGGCCACACCGGAGCGGACAACTTTTGGGTGTAGTAGCGGTTGGCGGGGAGAGAAATGCTGCACTACTGCATTTTTCCCTCGTTGATGAGGACCCTTGCTCAAGCCAGCCTGCGCGCTTCTGACCCTATTGATTTGCATCAGTCCCAATATAATCAAGTACCGATCCAGCCCTTGCTGTTCTCCCCAGCGACGCCCTAAGCCGAGGTCTGCGTACTCCATGACAGGGGTTGCTTTTAACGTGTAATCGCTTAGTTAATAAGTTTGAAGCCTTGGCTGGAGGTTTACAGTAAATTCTGCCGACAACTTCCTAATTTGACCGGCCAGATGCCACTCCGAAGAAGATCCGTCCATACAAATATTACTGCAGTATCTTTACCGTACCCACGCCTACAGTGGTCCGCTCCAGTGTGGCTGAGTCTTAACCACTGCCAATATTATGAATTCAAATGACAGTTCAGAAATGTAACGCGTGCTAGCAATGGCGGGAAGGAATAGATTATATACTTGTCCTTGTCCTTTTTGTCCTTTGAGTGTTTTGGAATCATTATCATTTAAAATGGATTTATACGTACTGTTTCAGCATTCAGAAAGTCATCAATTTATCATTATAGAAGACCTTTTACGAAGTTTATTGGGGTCTAGCCAGATGCGACAGAATAACCTATCTTTAATAGCTTCTTTTGTAGGAATTTTCCAATTTATGTAAGGTAGGAACTAGGTGTTATATCGTTCTTCAGATCTTGGGTTTGATTTCCAGGTCCTCCATAGTGTTATTGGGTTTTTCCACCATGAATTTCTCTGTAGCAGCTTCGGAGTCTCGATTTGTGCCTGGTTGATGGCAATAGGTTCGCCCCCTATTACATGGGACTTCAACATAACTGGCGAAATGTAGGTGTACTAATGGGTACACTTCTGGCTAACCCTTCGGGAATTACGGGCGTGATTTAACTTGGTATTGAATCAATAAGTACCTATATTAGTACTGTGGTCATTCTCAACATAATATTTATGTCAAGTCCATCATTATACCGAAGTGTAGTCATCCTAGCTTGTGGGCTGCGCCTGCGACCGCATTCAAAGTAAATTTTGAGGAAAACTACGCCCATTAAAGTCTTTTGATGTAGTTTAGTATTGCGAAACAAAGGTGCATCTGCTTTTTAATAGCATATAACTCGATAGCTACCTAACATTTAAGTGGGTTCTCTAAAGTGGTGTTTCTTTGGAACAAAAACCGTTAAAACCGTTTACGTCTTACGGCACTTCATATAGACTTTCAAGTCCTAATTGTTTTTTAATGAATGAATCCCTATATTGAAGCAGAATACATAGTTCTAATAAATTAGTTGAGAACATTTTTGAAATGTCTTATTTAAGAAAAGTTATTTGGGAATCTTTGTTTATATGGAAAATTTAAAAACGCTCGAATTCGAAAAATTATAATATATTTTTTTTTTAAAGTTCTCACCTTACTTTTTAGACCTATGTATCCTACTAGTTTTATCAAAATCGGTTCATTCATTTCGAAAAAAAAGAACTTGACATTTTGTATAAATTTTAAACTTCATTAATGAACTGTTTATTATCTACTTTTTAAATTAAATTGCATTTGAAAACATTCATCGGTTTCTAAGAAAGCTTCAACTATATCTGACGACCCTGCATACCTATCTCTTTTGCTGACTGTACAAGGTTGAAATGTGGTCAACCACCATTGTCTTCGGTTGTACCAACTTCGAAGTTAGTCACTTTTATGACGCCAGAAACTTGCATACAAGTAGACAAAAGACAGCAGTTCCGAAGCAGTATTTCAGAAATATACACAAATTCTGGTTCACATGTTATAGTTTCCATAGAATTCATTGTTCAATCGCACTTCACGATTATCCTGTTCGTAGGACTTATCACCTCATTCTTATTATAATCCTTATTGTTTACATTATAGGGTTCACAACAGCATAAAAAAATATTAGACGCGTTTGGCGTTCCCAAGTTCAGTACAGGAAAATATCGAACAAAACAGATAGGTACATTTAAATTTAAACAAATATTGTTCCAAGCTTGAACAGGAACACATATGGTAATGAATTTAAATTGTTATGCCCTCTAACCGACTATACAATCTCACTCCTCAAGTTTATTGGCGCGATACACACGATTTAATGGTCCGTATCAATACAATTAAATATAGCAATAAAGATGTATATGTCTCGGCGCCTGATCTGTCTTATCTAATGCACATTGCATTTAGTTTTAGTGTGGTTGCGCCACGCATGCTCCAGCTGCCACAGAAATAACGTAGAATATCGGTCACACAGACTCGAGCGCAGAATGAACGCATCGAATTAATTGCCGGACGGCGCACCACTATCGTGGTGGACGTGCCGCGCGCGGACGCTTCCGCTACAACATTTAAAAATTAAAAAAAATAATAAAAGCGCGCGAACTTAGACAGCTGTCAGTGTCAAAATTACCGCCTAAAGTTTTTTGTATTTTTTTTTTAAAATCCTTTTTAGTGCTGTGACAGAGGAATATTTTAGAAAACACAGTGATGTCTCACCAAAAATAAGAGGAGCAAAAATAGTCGGCTATCAAACAAAGGTCAAATATGCGTTCGTCGTGTATAATTAGGAAAATAATGATAAGCGATCGCGGTCGAGTGCAAATGTCGTCGATATCGTACGCGCGCTCCCTACAGCTATGGAGACGTCAAAGCTTAGTTTCGCGGAATCCCGCGTGTTGATTCATACACCGGTTATCGTGCAGCGGCGGTAAAATGTGTGAACTAGCAAGTTGGATTCCGAACGCAGTCGCGGACACACTGCGCTCCGAGACAGCGCAGCCGATTATCGAATGGCTTACGACGATCCGGCTCGCGATCGAGGAGTACGACCCGTTAATCACAGTCATACCGCCAGAGCCCGAACCAGAAACACCTGACAGCAAGTTTGACGAGATACTGTCGCAGCTCGGTAAGGAGATCTACAAGCTCGATGAGTACCAGCGCCACCTGGCGCCCTCCGAGAAAGAAGTGTCCCTCAGCATTCTTAACATATTCGACGAATGTTTGGAACGCATGACCGAAGAAAAACAAACAAAAAACAGTGAGAGTGAATGTGAATCGAACGTATCGGACGTCTCTTTCGTGACGAGCACCCCGTCTAGTGTCAAAGTGAACAATAACATAAACACAATCTTCGACAAGGGTATCGGCACACCGAAGCCACCGCGGCGGGCCCGTTTAAAATCGATGTGCGACAATTCCATTTCAGATATGGAATCGAATAACCAAGAGAGCGAATCGTCGAGTGATTCAGAAAGCACGTGCTGGAGTTACAAAGAGTGTAGTACAGACGACAATGACGTCAACCCTTACGCTGCCGTGTGGGCCCACTCGACCGGCTTTCACAATTCCGACGAAATATTACGCCGCGTTCTATCGCAGCACCACGCTACAGTATCGCGCCTTTCGTTTGACACAGCGAGCGATTTTATACCTGCTCGGTATTCAGTGTACTCGCTTCACGAGGTGGGAGAATGTAAGGACAGGTGTGTTGACAGTGGCTCAGTAGCAATGACGCCGGACAAGCCGACGGACGACGGCTACGAGCCGGTGCGGGACGCGATCACCGACGAAAATATATACGAAGAGATCGAGTATGGATATAGTTATACCGACGAAGGGTGCTCTTGCGGTGGTAGTGTTGAAGTGGAAAGTTGTTCAATCAGTGCTAGTTCCGAGGGCGTCGGTAGAGACAGTCCCTTGTACGCAAATTTGAGAGACCACGATGCATACGCGATACCTCCTGATGTTATTTATTGGAAGAACCTATTACTGGATCCGTTTTTCAACGACGACGAGGAAGACGAAGTAAGTGTTTTAAATTCATTAAATGTTAATAAGCTAGTTAGCTGCATAGAAAGGCTATCCTTGAATGAATGGGTCCTGTTTAAATGTTCCGTTTAAAGCTTAAATTAGAACGTAGATAAAGGCTGTGTTGATTTAATTCCGTGTTTGAATCTAAAAGATCGGTTTTTGATAAAGGAATTGGCAACTTAATGTAGGTTACTTTAATGCAATTTCCGTCTGTCCTCGACAGCTGTTAAGAAAATCAAGTTTGTTTTCCGCGCTATGATTTAATCAGTACCTACATCATCCTGTCGGATGATATCCCTTATTCTGCTCACGATACATCATTAAGGGTAGGGTGAACTATTTATAGCGCAGATACCATAATATTATGATAAAAGTATAAACAAGGGATTGAAGTTATTGTAACACTAGCTATTTCCTGTGGTTTCCCTCGCCGCTTATTGAAACTACTTTATGTACCGAGACAAAAAGTACTCTTTGCATACTGGACGTGGTGTATCTGTTTGCCAGTTTTATCCAGAATTTATGCGTGAGAGTGACGATTAACATCCAATCATAAGTTGGAATATCCTAAAACGTTCTGGCAAAAGTAAAGTCCTTAAACAATGTAAAGTTTGCTAAGGAAAGTAAATGTGATGTCATCAATGTAAATCTTTGTTTTGTATCATTCTATTTAAACCTAACTGCTCCTTAATAAACAGAAAACCAGGGTACTGTGTAGGATTTCGTACTACAGTATAATATTAAGATCGAGCAAAAACGCCTAAAAAACATGCTTCTTATATGGGGACTCCGTTTAGTTTATTTTATTTTTATTATTTGTTGTTGTCTCTCTACTTATTTAAGAGATACATCCCGCTGACAGACAGACGTAGCAGTACTAGCATCCTTCGGATACGAAATCATAAAAAAAAAACAACTATTTCTAAGTAAAGATAAATCAGATAACATCACGCCTGTAATCCCCGTAGGGTTAGGCAAAGGTGGACCCATTAGAACACCCACATTTCACCAGTTATATTTAAGCCCTATGTAATAGGGGGCGAACCTATTGTCATCAGCCGGGTACAAATCCAGACTCCAAGGCTGCTACTAAGAAATTCCTGATGGAAAAACCCAATAACACTTTGCCCGACTTGGGAATCGAACCCAAGACCTCATGCTTAGCAGTCGCGCCTTGCGACCACTAGACCAACAAGGCAGTCAGATGAACTAACGAGCAATATTTATAATTAAAAACTGACAGTTAAAATATATAAAAACACATTTTTTCTTCACCGTATGTTGCTTGTTGCGTTAGATTAAAATAATAAACAAGCAACAGTAAATGTCTTGGAATAAATATAACAGTAATATAAAATGGTAGTTAACACAGTTTTGATGTTTCCTGAAATCGGAAGCCAACCAACATAATATTTTGTAAGCCTGTTAGCATTTTGTTACTTCAAAGAATAATAACTATTAGATGTAGGTAATACTCGGTTCTGAGGATTTCGTAACATAACTAATTAGGTCTCCTAAAAATGCTTATTGAAAATTAGGATATGCTTGCAGTTTCTTCTACGTTCTTCAATCTTTTCCTGAAATAAAATAGCCTAAATTACTCTTTATAACACCAGCTATCTGCCAGTGAAAGTCCCGTAAATTTGGTTCAGGTATTTAAAAGATTAGCCGGTATAAACAGAGAGACAAACAGACGAAAATTAAAAAATATGGGATTTTGTAATAAATAGATACCGTGTAAACAATCGTCTTTTTATTAACTCGTATAGAAAAGCAGAAAGTCTTTTGAGCACAAAGTATATTTTTAAATGGGACTAAAAACATAACAGGCGAAATGTGGGTGAACTAATGGGTACACCTCTGCCTAACCCTTTGGGGATTACAGGCGTGATGTTATGTTATGTATATTTTTAAAGCAATTAACTATAACTATGACAATATTAAAGAGTTCACAAAAGCTGTACAGCATTTAAACGTTCACGAAAATGTGTCAAGAAAACATAGGAATAGTATCAGTAAACTTGGAATGATCTGTAAATTTTAACTCCAATGAACTGTTTTATATGTTTGTTGGTCAGTTTTATAGTCCGCAATAGATGGGCTTCCGTATCAATGAAAATCCGTTTATTTATGTTACTATCTCAAGAACAACCGATAAAAGGCAGGATGTAAAAGAAACATTATGGGAAGTCTAAAGACGTCGACATACCTTGAATTCTGATTAAGAAATAATTTATTGCTGAGGAACAAACATATTTTATAAAAGGACGATAACTGGCGGACAAAGAAAAGTCAAACTTATTTTGATGAAATTAAAGTTAAATTTTGTAATGACAAGAAGTCGGAAGCAATTTCTCCTTGCTTGAGTAATGTTTAAGTTATAATGAGTGTTATATTAAACAATGATTTTGATAAACATTTAAATACAGGAGCTTGAGTCAGTTTTTGTTGCGTCAACTTGACTGCCTCGTTAAGTGTCGCATAGCGCGATTCGATTCTCAGGTCTCGCAAAATGTTATTGGGTTTTCACATCAAGAATTTCTCAGTAGCAGCCTCGGAGTCTAGATTTGTGCCAGGTTGATGGCAATAGACTCGCCCTCTATCACATGGGACTGGAACATCTAACAAAATGTGGGTAAACTAATGGGTACAGCTCTGCCTAACCCTTCGGGGATTACAGGCGCTATGTTTTGTTATGTTTTGAGTCAGTCTTTGTACTGAAGGAGAGAATATTCGTCAGTTTGAAGATGTAATTAATACTCATGCAGTTGATAGTGCAAGTACACAGGATAAAATTATGTAAACAATGCGTCATCCTTACTAATTAACGCTTTTAATTTCTATTTAACAATAGTGACTAAGACTTATTAACGTTGTTTAATAAGTAATTACAGTAACGACTATAAACAGGAATTTAGTAAATTGTTAAAGAAATATTGCGATCATTAAAAGTTATGACAAATTCAAATATGGACGGACTGACAGTGTTATTGCTATGAATGGGAAAATGAAAGGATAGGAGATATTTAACTAACTACCCTAAAACAATTACATAGAGATCAATATCTATCTAATTAAATTACTAATGAAAAAAAGATAGAGTTTTTTTCTTTGTTTGTTTGATCAAATGTGCTAAATCTCTTGAACTGCTAGTCGGATTTGAAAAAATATTTTTGTTTTATGTTAGACAGATTTATGAGGAACAGTTTGGGCTATACAACATTACGCTTCGATACGCGGGAGCAGAGTAGTTTCCAAAGACGTAACTTAACGAGGGTAGAAAAAACTTCGCGAAGAAGTCGAGCACACATAATTGAGTCCAAAAATGGTCTAACCCAAGTGGGTTAGACCATTTTTGGACTATCGTGCATTAGAATCAAGTGATTCTAATGCACGATAGACTAAAAATGTAAAACCACTTCGACATAGCAAAGATAACTTGGCAATACGACCAAGTTAGCCAAGATAGGATGTAAAGAATTAAAGATATTTGGGTATCTTGCTCTACGACCAAATATGGTTCCATCTAAGGCCCACTTGCGCTAAAATCTTAACTTAGACCTAACCAGAGGTCTTCTTTTGCGGATTCACCTGCCTTACGTTTCGTCTTTGATTGCTGTTTCACTCCGGTGGGACGTAGCGTGATGTTACATAGCCTAAATTACTCGCTGATAATCTAATAATGTAGCTTTACATAGGTAAAAGAATTTTTAAAATCAGTTTAATTGTTTTCGTGTTTATCCATTAAAAGCAAAAATATCATTTTTTCTCTTTATAATAGTTTAGATAAAAGCATTATCAATATGAACGTGGATGGATGACGAGAAGGTAAATAAAATGGATTTATTGTGTGAAGAATGATATCAAAGATGGGAGTCAGTGATAGCATGACTGTTGACAAGACGGAATGGAAGAGAAAAGAGGTTGAGCCGACAGCATAAAAGTAAAAATCAAAGTCAAAACATTCACTTCAATTAGATCATACAGGCACTTTTAAATTGTCAAGGAATCGGTCAGTTAGTCAGAAAGTTGAAGCTAGTTGCTCGACCCCAACTAACATAGGACAAGGGCAGGGCGATGAAGATGATGATTTACATTGAACAAATTCGAAGTTAAGAGGTAACACTAGCTAGAACAAGCAAGCCTGTGTAATTTTCTTAACAGACTAGATTGGTTTTATAGAATCCAAGGCGAAATTCTTAGCATTCAAAACAATAAACATAGTTGTATCATAACATAATCAAGCTGGTAGTTTTCTATGTGAATCATTAAGAAGATATTTGAGCTTATACCTAACGATTAAATCAGTGAGATTTAATTAACTGCAAGCAATTAAATGAATATGAATAATTACGTGAGATGGATGACTGGGAGATACTTACCTGCCATTGCATAAATCTTAATTAAAAACATCATAAAAACTATCATTAATGAGCTTGAAACATTCTTCGTATATATTTGTTCACTGTACAGCATGGAAAAAATTAGTATACCCACACTTCGCCAGTTTTGTTTAAGTCCTACCTAATAGGGGGCAAGCCTATTGCCATCAACCATGCACAAATCCAGGCTGCTGCTGAGAAATTCCTGATCGAAAAACCCAATAACACTTTTCCCTACCTGGGAATCGAAGCCAAGACCTCCTGCTCAGCAGTCGCGCTTTGCGACTACCAAGACCAAAGAGGCAGGCGATCTCAGGACACTACTTGAAATTGACAACAAGGATCGGAATGTAGATTTATGAAACTCCATGCTAATTTTAGACTCCTCGCACTCACTTACATCATGATAAATGGCGTGGGTATCATTCATCTTGATACAAGCGCTCTTGAATAGATTAATAAACGTAAACGTCTCTCGCAAGGCCGTGGACCAGCGGATGTGACTCTTACGCAGTGTCTGTGAACATTAATGCTAAATGCTTTGTGAGATTTTGTTGTCTAAGACTCTGCCGGTAGAGTTTATTTTATAATACCATCCTATTATTGTCCCACTGTAGGGCACTGTAGGCCACTGTAAGGCTTTAATCACCACGCTTGCTCAAGGCGGATTGGCGATTTCAGACCTAGTGGGCCACCACGACAAAGTTTAAAGTTTCTTTACAAGATTTTGATTGCTATGGGCTTGATTTCGGATCAAAGGACCATCCTTTTTTGTATTAAAATCATCACCATAAGGACCATCCTTTTTTGTATTAAGAACTAAGTATGTTTTACAGCGAAATAAACTAGGTCTGAAATAAATAATGTGTCAGACATTTGTACATGCAATACATGTTATCATACTTTTGCCAAACAAAGTTAGTGTCATTTGCATACCTTCAGATAAAACTTGGCTTTAAATTGAACTCAAAGATACCAGTTCAGCATTTAAAGCGATAAGAACATGTTATTTAAACACAAAAATGTAAATTTCGACGTTTAAAGTTGTTCAATTCAAATAGCACGCAATTTTGCAGTCATTTGGAATTAAACGCATCATTTAATCGAATAATTACGATTTAAAAGACTTAATACGACTAATGTCTTGTTTTACAATTACTGGCGAATTAAAAAATGGTTATTAAGGTTTTTTATAAGACTGTCTTTAGAAATATCGAGAAAAAACTAAATAAGTAACATATTTTCTCCATTGTCTATACTTTTCTACGAAGTGGTCTATGGGTCTCTGTTTTAGCAACTAAACTTTTAATAATTGCATTCAGTACTAATCTTGTGTCAGAATATTAACAAAACAACACATGTACTTAACATTTTTTATTAGTTTTTAAAGTTGTTCGTAGAAGTGATATTACGGCTAGCTTTTCCCCGCCACTTCATTCGCGCCATTGTCTATAATCGTAGATAAAGTCACGTATTAAAAAGTGACCTATAAATATCCTTATCCAGATCCAAATCTGCCTCATTGTCAAATTCCATTACAATCGGTTCAGTGGTTTTGCCGTGATGAGGTAACAAACATACGTACAAACAAGCTTAATTTTACATTAAATAATTAATGCGAATAAAGGGCATTTTCAGTCTGTCTACGTCACTTCCCATTTCCTCCTTTATTAGTCCTCTATTTTATTTGCCCAACTCTCCAGCTAAGCTGCTGTCGCGACTCTCTGATGTTATAATTAAACCAGCGCGTGAGTGTCATGATGTCATATCCTTAGACGATTCATACTGTCATACAGTATCATTGTTTTACGGTTCTATTGTTAACCAAATTGTTGATCGTACAGCATTCTTTCATTGATGTTGTCTTTCGACTTGAATTTCTGATTGTAAATAGAATAACAAAAGAATAACAAGTAAATACTATTTCTTCATTTTAATACGGTGTGTAATAACACACATGTCATAGCCGTAAACTACGCAAAGGTACTACTGTCCATCATTGCCCATCAAAGTAAATAACATTAGGCAAAAAAAAATCCTGGGATACGTCTTTTATTTTTCGTGTGAAAAATCACTGCTTATGGTAAGTGCGCAATCTAAAAGTAAAGAGGGTTGTGGGGGGATTCAACATTTAGTTAAAGCAACAAAATCTTATATATTAAAGCTTCTTATATGACTTTTTTAATAAGAACGACGAGACGCGTCGTCATCTTGTTTACCACCAGACCAAGATGAGAACAGACCCAACTTTTTGGTCCTTTTGAAAAAAGACATTAAGATGGTTTAAACTTTGACTTTCAATATCTCCGTAACCAAACGGTTCCCAGAAATGGTCCAGAACAAAAAAAAATGATCACAATGATGGGAAAAAATTTATTTATTTATTTATTTATTTAAACTTTATGCACATGTAAAATAAAATACAATGTACAAAGGCGGACTTAATGCCTTGGGCATTTTCTACCAGTCTACCTTAGGGTGATGCAGAGACAAAACATAGTAGGTGCACAGATAAAGAAAATTTTCGAGAATAAAATATAATAATAAATACATATATACATACATACAACAAAATATATAAAGTAGAGAGAGATAAAAATATAATTATAGGTGGTGAAGTACGACAAATTAGTTGTGGGACGAGTCTGCCAACTTCTTTTGTAAGTGCTCGCGAGCTTTTACCTTGAATGTGAACCGACTGGTGGCCATCCTGATATTCTGAGGGAGAGAATTCCATAAGAAAACCGCCTGGACAAGAAAAGAAGATTTAAGAAAACCAGAGCGGTGGGAAGGACATCGCAGAATACGATTATTAGAGGAGCGAAGATTCGCATTCGCATTAGATTTTTTTTTTTAAAAAATTGTAGCTTTCGTTTTCATAAATTGTCTTTTTACACCCTGTATGCAATGCAGACATTCAATGAACAATTTCACAGCTCCTAAACCAGCTGCTTACTGCATATTCTTCCGCTTCCATGAACTAAATGGAGTAAAGAGCATATGGGCTTGTTCACTACAAACATGTTCTCTTAGTGCATATTCCTATCTAAACCAAACATCTCGTTGGCAGTTGCACGTGGCAATAATATCGGGCCGGAGTTTATTTACCTCTCGTACTTAGATAGTTATAGGTTTGTGCATGTATTGATAAAACCTTTGAACTAATGTATGATGTGGAAATGTGTGTGTGTGTGAATTAACAATTAGTTAAACAGAAAAACTTATTAAGATGGTAACTAATTTATTAGGTTTAAAAATTCTCTTGTATTGTGGGTGCGTTTACAAACTTAAAACTGACATACACAAACAGACAGACCCGGAACAACTATCTTTAGGCAATGTCACAAAAAATATTGGTTGCATAGGCAAAAACCGATACGAGGATACCAAAATACTCTATTTATTTTTAAGCACTTCTCCATCAAAATTCGTTCTTTATTTTTTTTTCCGCACTTTTTATGACTGTCACAACTTCACAAGTAGTAAAAAGTTTTTACTATGTTTTTAGAGTAAAAGGACCGCCAGTCGCTTGGTCCTTTTACCCTTTTAACAGTGACAGTTTTTTGTCTTAATTATAAGTGGATTATTTCATTTACATTTGAAATCATTCACAACTAAGATTTTGTATAGTCCAAAGCGTTTATGGGGCGGCTCTTAGCACCAAATTCAATTAATCAGATACTTATTTCGTGAGGTTTATGTGCCACTCTAAAACCTGAAGGTCGTTTTAAAGTGTAACCTAACCAGTTTTAATTGGTTACCTGAAGTCCTTTTAGTAAATTTTGTGGTGCTGATTTACTTAAATGGAGAATAGTGGCTGCGCATAGCCTTTTTTCTTTTAATTAATTATTTATTATTTTAAATAATAATAATTTTAATTATGACCTACTTTATAAGGACCAAATATTTTGCTTATTGCAAGTTAGAGGTGAAACATTAATTAGTTTATCTTGGACGTCACTGACATCTGGAAAGGAAAAACATCAGAAATAAATCTGGACTTATAATTAATATATGTCTGAAATCCCCAATCCGCCTTAAACAACCGTGGTGATCAGCGCTCGTGCCTTCTCTGTATAAAAAGAGGCCTTTGCCCTGCGCGGAATAATAGGCTGGCAAAATTATTATTATTAGATTAATTAGTGTTTTTTTATTACATCTTAGGCGCTTTGCACACGGAGCAACTTAAGTTGACGCAACTGGCAACTTTTTAAAAGTTTCCTGTAAAAGTTGCTAGTTGCCATAAAGTTGCCGGTTGCCGCAACTTTTTGGCAATTTGTAAGCAACTTTTTTAGCCGAGTTGCAGTGTTGCAAACTTTGCGGTATTACCACTAGATCTGGTAGATTGGGACCACCTTCTGGTGGTCAGAATTTGTATCTGGTGGCTTGTGGATTTTTTAGTGGGCAAGTTTTAGGTTGATGGTTTTCAAAAACAAAATTGAAATAAATTTACAATACTAACACTTTCAGTGTACTTATCCGTTAGATTACTATGGTATGTAAAAAAAGAAAAAGTAATCGTACTAAGTAATAACGGTACAAGTTATTCAGGTCGACAAAAAAGAGGGTAAGAAACATCATTCTCTTAAAAAACAATCCTATTTAGTGAGCCCGAGTGGCTGTGGAGTAGGACTAGCATTTAGCCAAGCATTTTTGTCCGTGATATAATCATCTAACTTATAATAATGCTTGATTAGATAGTGTGCGTTTTATGCATGGTTTAAATTTTCTCTCATTTAGTTGGGGAATATCAAGAAGTATTTTATTATAGAATTTTACATATTACCCCAAAAAGAAGTGTTTACTTAGTGGGAAAAACCACTAAGTTAATGGCAACACTATGCCGGGCACAGGGCGAGGGAGGGAGGGTGTGAAATCGAATATTTGACAGTTGCTAGTTGCGGCAACTAGCAACTAAATAAGTTGCTAGTTGCCGCAACTGGAAACTGTTGACGATTGCCGCAACTCGCAACTTGAGTTGCTCTGTGTGCGCAGTCCAATTGAATTACATGTAAACAGCGAGTTGCCAGAAAGTTGCCAGTTGCCAGTTGCTGCAAAAGTTGCTCCGTGTGCAAAGCGCCGTAATGACTTTGACGATGGGTAACATTAAACTTTAATGAGAAATTACGTTATTTTCGTAAGTAGTGAAATAATTTTTGGCCTCTTTATTTACCTCAATTATTTTTGGCATATTAATATAAGTTATTACAAATTGCAACGAAATTTACAATAAAACTTGCAAGTGCACATGTCAGCGTGTTACAAAACAACAGCTGTCCTTGCTAACTTGTTAGAAGTATGCCCATTCACATTCTCAAAAACTGCTAATCCGATTACGGTGCGTTCTTACAAATTCTCAGTAACTTTTTACAAAACAAAGAGTTAGTACCTATTTTTTATCTGTTTTACTTTACACTAATTGTTTAAGAAAATACAAAGAAACTGTAAACTAATATGCTATTTTTAAATGTAACAAAAGAACATAACCGAACCTGTATTCTCCGAAGTGGTAAGCAGAGGACGCGCGGTGTTCTAGAAATATCATTCATTCAACATTTATTCTTCATTAAGCCGGTTATATTTAAGCTCAGATTTATAGGACCAATATTTTTTTTTTATTGGTCTTATACATATATCCAAACTCCGTGGCTGCTACTGAGAAATTCCTGATGGAAAAACCCAATTAATGAGGCCACTACACCAAAAAAAAATCTTCTGTTTATTAGTTCCTTTTAGAATGAAACTTATCTGCCGCTTTCTATGAAACTGACGCATTTTTCATAAGCAGCTCTTTTCCTATAAGTAATTATTTCAGGTAGCGCTAAACTGCTTTTATTTTAAGTACCCTCATTAGTATATTGGTGATAATTACTAATTACGTTAATAAACTAGGCCTAATCTGATTAGTATTTGTGGGAATTGTGGGGCTTTATCAGTGAAGTTATAATTAATTAACTATAGCTTCTAACCGCGACTTCGCCCGCGTGGTTTTTGGTTGCTGCTCTGCCCACATGTATCATAGCGTGATGTTATATAGCCTATACTATTCCTTATGAATCTGGCTATCAAATACAGAAAAGATTTCTTTCAATTCCGACCGGTAATTCCAAAGATTAGCGCGCTTAAACAGATAGACACTTTAGCTTTATTAATATAGAAGTTAGATAGATAATTAATTAATTATAATAATAATGATGCCTATAAAATTAATGGGCTGGAGGCTCACGCTAATAATTTATAAACATCACAATAATTATGAGGCGCTGACGTGACCACCCGCGAGTCGCTTCAAGTCTTGCTTGGTTTTTATAATGGCAATCACCGGTTCCTTATTTGACAGAATTAATCTTTTACGTACCTGCCTGTCAATATGACACTGGCTATAAATATAGCAATAAAAAGTTTTTTACTAACAAGTCGAACTGTATCAAGTATTTATTAAGCCTTCAGTTGTTTTTTTTTTGTAATATTATTTCAAATAACTTTTGACGTTTGCATTGGAAAGTTGACATTAACGAATAGGACGTCGATTTGACAACTTCTTAAAAAAAAAAACTTTATTTAACCCCTAAAAGTCAGATTAATTTTCAAAGTTTTTTGTTGCTTTGAAATTTATAAATAGTTAATCAAACAATAATGAACTACAACCCAATCAAAATGTATGGAGCAGCTGATTTTGTTTTTTTTTATTACAGAGTCTATATTCATGAGTTCCTTCACCCCCTGACAGATCTAAAACTAATAAAAAGTCATGTTGTATAAAAATATAATAAAATGATTTTTTACTCGTTCCCTTAACAAAAAGTCCGCTTTAATTAGTATGACATTTAAAAAATTGTTACTATTGTTACATAATTGAATATAATATCTAGTCATATAACTTTAAACTTTCCGGTATTCCCCTAAAAGCGATAACAATCCCGCCCCAGTTACGTCAACGCGCTGTCAAAGATTGACACTAAAAAAAACAAGTTTTTATTGCTATTTCGTAACAAATACATTTATATCAATTATCATAAGCCTTATTGACCAGTAGAGCGCATATTGCAATGTTTTGCACGCGAGCCCACTTGCTCAACTGTTGTAGCAAAAACGGCTTAGTGCATAAATGGACCAATCGACTAATGACGACTTTTGACATGGAATTTTAAACTTTAAATCCATGAGGCCTAGACTAGATTGTCAAAATATTGTAACGTTTCGAACGTAAAGTTTTTTTAGTAGATATTGGTGCCGATTCTCTTGGTTACAAACTAAACTAAATTTAGATTATTTCCATCTTTTTCTGTCCAATAAAACTAGAAAGAGACTAATGTAAATAAGAGCTGTCAAATTTAGTCAATGTGACACATTCGTACAATTATAGTTGACATCTTAAAACGTATGGATTAAAAATACGGAGAAATTCAAGGCAAAACTAATTTGACATCGCTAACTTAGTTCTTTAATGACACGAAATGACACCGTCCTTTCCTTTCGCTGTATGTTAGTAAGAGATGTCAATTCTCTAAATCTAGTCTAGTTTGTGAACAAGGGAATCGGCACCATTTTCGTCCATTGTCGATTCTATTTTAATTTGATTGCTTGATCGATCGGTGCTGTGTCATTTATAAATTAATACAGCCAATAAGGAAACAGAAGGCAATTTTGTTGTCATATTCCATATTTAAAACCTATTATTCTTTGAAAAAAAAAATGGAACATAATTAATCTTTTTCTACATTTTATTACTTTTTTTTAACACCTTGATGAAGTTAGTAATCAGAGACATCATCCATTACCTACTCTCAAATACAAAATGGCCTGTATCACACGAAAATGAAACTCACTGACCTATTCGGAACATGTTACTTAGATCAAAGTAACAAAGTCCACAATGCACTAATTAGCGGGGTCACAAAATGTCAATCACGCATCCAGACACGGAATTTATGTCACGTCTGTGTCGAAAGTATTCAATTGATCTAAACATAGTGCCCAAGTTTAGTCTGTAGCCAAGCAGGCTGCGTTTTATAGGTAGGTACTGTGAAGGTTGTATGCCATGCAACCAGGCCGAAAGTAATTATGGCTGAGAAGACTTTTATCCAAATAGGCGAATTCTAAAAGGATTTCAAATTAAGAATTAGCGGTATTTTTTTTTTATATTTGGAACAGTTGTGTGCTTCGGCTCCCGTAGCGAGCCCATTATTAGGCTAGTTATCACCACCAATCAATTAACGTACTTTTTATGACCTGTCAAAACGCAATTCTTTCTTAAATGGCAAGAAAAAACAGAAGTGCTTTCATAATAGGTTTGGGAGTCTCCACAGATTATAAAAATATCACGAAACCTCTAATTTTTACTTCCGTCTAAAAAAATCACACTTTTCCGCCATAAGTACCTAAGTTAATCAGGACACTATGCTATACAGTCATAAAAATTCTAACTTATCTACGTAAGTGCTTAACATATTCTACGTAATTCTTATCTCTTTGGTAAATAAACACTAAAAAAAATGCTGTAGTACCATCATTGTCATTACAAGTCAACAACATAACTCATTACAGGCCTTAGCCAGCGATTTGAACTCATTTACATTGTTGATTAGATAGAAACTGTTCACAATCCAATGAACAAACGTACGCAAGAAAAATTGAAAAAAAAAGTACACAAATACTTAAAGTCGTTGGTCGATAAATGAGCACTTTGTTGCAATTCCTCGTACACAAGTATTAACATAAATTATACTTATGAGTTGGTATTACTGACTGCTTTAATTGTTGAGTTACTGTTGCTTGTTTTTTTTTGTGGCAGCCCTAAAATCTGCTGTCAAGTAGGTGTTGCTTGACTTCAAAGTAAAAAAAAAAACATTAAAAATAACAATTGTTATTAAGAGTGCATTGTAATTTATTTGTAGGTGCTATAATTTCATAATAATATAATATACCAGCGTGTAACTGTCCCATTGATGACCAAAGACCTTTTGTCATACAGAGAAGACACGAGGATTGATCACCACGCCTGCCTAAAGCAGATTGGCGAATTCAGGCTTAAATTTATTTTATAAATTGTCATATTGGTACTAGACCCTCATGTATGAGGGGGGGGGGCTCATTTCTAATAGCTTTTGTTTGTTTGGGTCCTATAAATCCTTAAAAAACTGACACATTTTATGACCTATACAGACCTGACAGATTTCTTTTGTTTTAAAGAACATAAACTTAGAAACAAAAGAAACTGTTCTCCGCCCAGCCCTAGGCAATTTCGTTGCAGTATCATAAATCTATCAATAGGTAGGTAGTAATTGGTTGCCATATACCGAATTACAGCAACGAGGTTCCGACTGATTGGTCATGTGTGCCCAAGGACAGGAAGCTCATTTTGAACGACCATTGACTACTAATATCCACCTACATGCAAGCCTCCTATTGGTATAATTATTGCGAAATATTAGTATGGGTGACGTCAGTTCGTGAACGTCATGGCGCTTAGTATTCAATTCATTTGTAAGCAAAACGATGGTTAGTTAGGACTGATAGTGTTATTAATGCATTGTAGCTACCTTTTTGTTTCGCCAATCAAAGTTCAGCAAATCTATACTAAAAATAACATATATAACATCACGCCTGTAATCCCCGAAGGGTTAGGCAGAGGTGTACCCATTAGTACACCCACATTTCGCCAGTTATGTTGAGATTTCATGTAATAGGGGACAAGACTAGCCTATTGCCATCAACTGGACACAAATCCAGACTACGAGGCTGCTACTGAGAAATTTCTTACCGATATATTATTTTTTTTCATTTTTTTATTATGTTACTTACGTAACTTATTTTGAAATTTTAAAACCGATTTAAAACAGTTTATCATTAAACTGAAAAGAGGTAATTATTTTCCTATCTCCGAGAGCTTTCATAATATAATTTATATTATGAAATACTCTTCGAAGCTTTTAGTCGAAGTACCTACTACCTATCTATTCGACCCAATTAAATTTATCCAGGGTAAGCTTTCCTGAAAAGGTCTTCAGGTAAAAAGGAATTAATGTAAAGGTCACAAGTTCGATCACAGTTTACGCTCCCATGATTATCAGTAAAGCTTTTTATAGCACTACCATGCGCTTGAGTTGAGATAGATCAATCGCTTGATCGAGTAAACGGTACAGACTTGACTAGCACAATTTTTCTGTCACAAAAATTACTTATTGTTATTGTAATATTATGTCGTGGGACTATCCCAGTGGTTAAGGTGCTCGGCTCTTATGCATTAGGGTGCGGAATCGATATTGGGCGAGTACTATCAAGACTTTTTCAATTCATATAAATACTTTCTAAGTTTTTTTTGGACAGCACTGACATCTGTGAAGGAAAACATCGACAGGAAACCTGGACCAATAATTATATGTCTAAAATTGCTAAACCGTCTTTAGTAAGCGTGGTGATAAAAGCTCGTACCTTCTCTGTACGAGAAGAGGCCTTTGCACTTAACGTCAACTTATTTTTTTTCACAATATGACGTTTTGTCGTCGCCATATTGAATTTTCATTACTGTCATTGTCTTTAGTGACACTTGCAAGTTTAAGAGAAATTGTTTTTGATCTCTAGAGCATCACAGACGAACGAGACTAATAAACACATTGCCCTCTTTAGCGTTGCGCAGTCGGGTAAAGAGCCAGACCCTTCACAAGTAAAACAAACATAGTAAGTACATGAATACGACACCATATTATCGTACATTGAGGTCGCGCTAGCATCTGGCAGAGGAGCCGGTATATTGTGTGGCTGATATTAAATATTATATAGGCAGTCATTTGTTTTGATTCTTACTACATACATAACATCACGCCTGTAATCCCAAAAGGGTTAGGCAGAGGTGTAGGACCCATTACACCCACATTTCGTTGTTATGATTAAATCTTATGTAATTGAGGGCGAGCCTATTGACATCAACCAGGCACAAATCCAGACACCAAGGCTATTACTGAGCAATTACTGATATAACACTTTGTCCGACCTAGGAATCGAACCCAAGACCAGACTCAGCAGTCGCGCCCTGCGACCAGTCAGTGATTCTTACTAAAAACAAATAACTAGCTGTTGTAGTAAGTGATTATTCTTCAAGCAAAGTTTTGCTCTTTTAATTTTCTAAACATCGTAGAAATTATTTCTCGCTAGACAAAACACGACAACTGTTTAGCGCCTCTCCTCTGAGGCGGGAATAAATTTACAAAATGATAAGTTCTAGGACGCGGCTGATGACGTCACGAGTCGCGACATCTGCATATTCACTCCCGAACCTGAATAATAGAGAGCACGAGTACATAGATCTGTTTCTGTGAACAGAGTCAGAATAGAAATTCAATAGATTTTTTCTTACAATAACTTACACACTTGAATACTTTGACTGCCTCGTTGGTCTAGTGGTCGCAAGCGCGACTGCTGTGCATGAGGTCTTGGGTTCGATTCCCAGGTCAGGCAAAGTGTTATTGGGTTTTTCCATCAGGAATTTCTCAGTAGCAGCCTCGGAGTCTGGATTTGCGCCCGGTTAATGGCAATAGGCTCGCCCCCTATTTACATCGGACTAAAAACATAACTGGCGAAATGTGGGTGTACTAATGGGTACACCTCTGGCTAACCCTTCGTCGATTACAGGCGTGATGTTATGTATGTAGATTTTTTCTTTGTATCTGGTTCATTGAGAGCCATCTATCAAAGGTCTTCAATCAAAGCCACAAAACATAACGAGTATAAAAAGACGCTTATCGTAGCCGTAAGTTGTGTTCTTTTCATTATTGAAGGACACACATACCTACATATACATAATTATCATCTCATATTATATTTTCATTGACATATTGGTTGGCCTAGTAGTCACAAAGCACGTTTGTATTTTGTGCCCGGTTGATGGCAATAGGCTCGCCCCCTACTACACGGCCGAAATGTGGGTTCGGGGATTGCAGGCGTGTTGTTATGTAGATTTTTTTAAACCGAAACAGTAGATGTTGAGCGTAGAGCATTAAAAAAATTCTTTAGCTTTATAATATTTGTAGTGATATATTAAAGTAGGAAGGCAAACTGTCTCTCTTTAATGCTGTGTCTACATCAGCGGGCGTGTCGCGTATTAACAGGCGAAGATTCGTTTTGCGTTGACGCGCTTCTTCTTCTTATCGTGTGGGCAGTAAGGTCTTAACGACCCTACATACCCTAGTGTCAGAATTTCTAAACCGCCTCATGGGCCTCTGACATGGTTTGAGTGGAACAGTAAGTCCAGGTTTCCTCACGATGTTTTCCTTCACCGATGCTAGTGATGTCCAAGATAAACTTCAGAAAGTACATATGAATTGAAAAATTCACATTGGTACTTGCCCGGATTTGAACCCACAACCTCATGCATGAGAGGCGGGCGCCTTAACCACTGGGCCATCACGACACACTGTTGACGCGTTAAAAATCGTGTATAGGCACACACTATGTTCTTGTCTACATTATGCGGGCAAAGTTTCGTCGCGCCGGATTGTATCGTTCCCTGTTGTGTGGCATCACGTAGGTGTAGCGAATATTGTCGCGACAAATCCCTTTAATGCGCGTCAGTTTACCGACAGTGCCCCGATAGTACATCGTCTTCGACCGAATACTACGCGTTGCAATGATCTGCCCGGCCACACTCATCGCGTTAATATAAATATTCGCCGTAGCCCGATAACATAGTCCCAGCATATTACATGTTATTTAACTTGCTACCTAGCAATATTTCGACTTTTAATTCTACTCAGTAACTATACCAAGTTTTGACAAAAAAAAAGATAATGAGTTGGTGTAAGAATGAACGAAAATGAATGAACTTAAATAATGTAACTTGGTATAAAACCATTCTTATCATTCGCTTCTTACAAAATCATTCACTACCCCAACACTATTAATTGTAGTAATAAGGTAACATTATTTTTCTTTGAACTGTCAAGTTGCTGAATAGAATTAAAAGTCGAAATATAGAAGACCAACAGCTCAGTATCAAAGTTGAATTGACGTTGTTTGCTCGCTTATCCATAACCCACGTCATACGATGACACAGGAAGAACTGATCCTATTGTTATTCTTTTTATATTATTATTATGTTAAATAATAGTTCTAATTATTAGTCATGTTCGGTCCATCACTATTTATTAGGCATTGTGGTTATGACTTCTCGTGATTGAGAGGACTTTGTGATAGTTTTGAAGGACTAGTTGGGGAGGGATACGTCATGCTTGAGTCATGGAGTCAGGTTGTATTTTGTTGTTTTAATATCAAAAATAAAACCGGCAGTTTGACTCGCAATAGTAAATTTTCCTTTCTTTGTAGAAGCTCTTCTGTTCTGCTGTTGCAACTTTGAACCCTTAAAGGGTATGGAACGGAACACTAAAAAGAAGAAATATTTTTCTATCACTAGCTTTTGCCCACGATTTCGTCCGCGTAAATGCCAGTTATTGCGGGCGAAGACGAAGTCGAAAAAAGTAGCCTATGACCTTGGTTGGGGTTCAAACTTATCCCGTACCACGTTCCATCAAAATCGGTTCAGTGGTTTAGTCTTAAAAGCGTTACAGACAGCCAGAGTGACTTTCGCGTTTTTCATATTAGTAAAGATTAGTAGGGATAATTCTCAGTAGCAGCCTCGGAGTCTGAATTTGTGTCCGGTTGATGACAATGGGCTTGCCCCCTATAATCGTAATGTGGGTGTACTAATGGATGCACCTCTGCCTAACCATTTGGGGATTACAGGCGTGAAGTTGTGTGTTATTAGTGAAGGCAGAATGTAGTCCACCAATGTTGTTTCTAAGAAATGGCTCAATAAATCTTTTTCTCTTTGTAAATCACAATCATCACATTCTCTATGAAATAGAGAAAAATATTGTAATTTATATTTGACGATTTGACGTTCACGTCATGTTTTGAATATAACTATGTTAATAACTAGAAAACTTTGTTATTAGGCCGTTCGGTTTGTTTTTCTTTCGTCCAGATTATGTAAGAAAATCATATTATCAAAAGAAATAGTTTATTTAAAATTTTATTTGATTATATGGTTAACCTAGTATTCGAAATATATGGAGAGTTTTGATTTTTCAAATTTATTTATATAGTAAAACGATAATTCTATTGTCGTAAAGCGCGACTGCTGAGCATGAGATCTTGGAGCCGATTCCCAAAGTGTTATTGGGTTTTCCATCAGGAATTTCTCAGTAACAGCCTCGGAGTCTGGATTTGTGTCCGGCTGATGGCAATAGGCTCGCCTCTTATTACATGGGACTTAAACAACTGGCGAAATGTGAGTGCATTATTAGGTACACCTATAACTAACCCTTCGGGGATAATATTATGTTGTATGTTTGAGGTAGGACGTACTCTAGTGACGTACCTATATCACAAGTTAGATTGTCTATCTAAGTCAAAGTCAAAACATTTATTTCAATTGGACCATTTACGGAACTTTGAATTGTCAAGGAGTCCGTCAGTTAGTCAGGAAGTTGAAGCTAGTTGCTCGTTCCAAAACGGAGGTAGGCCTCTATGGAGAAGAACGAGCAAGAAACATCACGGCACTCAAGTTGTGATATACGTCTCTTTATGTTTCCTTAGTGTCTTGTTACGGAACTTTAAATTGTCAAGGAGTCATTCAGTTAGTCAGGAAGTTGAAGCTAGTTGCTCGTTCCAAAACAGAGTTAAGCCTCTATGGAGAAGAACGAGCTAGAAACATCACGGCACTCAAGTTGTGATATACGTCTCTTTATGTTCTCTTTATGTTACGTTCCTTTATGTTGTTTAGTGTCTTGAATAATTAAATCTGCATCTGCATTAAAAGTGCGCAGTAGCCGATAATTAATCCTTGTCAACTGCGCATCTTTATTTGACATTTGCGCTGCATATGCATTGCGATCGCTCCAGCTGATTGCCGATTTCAAGAAACGTTTTATTTTCTCGTACTGCGCTTGCGACGTTTGGGGTCTTCCTTTCCAAGAATACGTTTTGTTTTTGCTGTCGTAATAACCTGAATACTAACGCTTAGAGTTATTTGTAAGATGGGGCTGATTGTGAAATTGTATGAAGTCAAGTGGTCGGTGTGTGACAAACGAAAATAATGTGACATTTTTGTTTACGTTACGGTTTTTTAAACGATTCAAAGTGGATTCGATAAGAAATGATGAAGGATTTTTAAAGTGTACTGCAGATAGTGATTCTTGTCATTTATTTTTGTACCTTACCTTGACAAAAACTTTTAACCTTCTTTATTTGCTGGGTCGTAAAGTAGTATTCTTTACGACTTATTTATGCGGAACATGGAGCTAGTAACCAGGATTTTATTAAAACCTAATTGAAAAAAGTGCCGTGGAGTTTCTTGTTTGTCCTTCTTCATGCCTACCTCCGTTTTGGAACGAGCAACTAGCTTCAACTTTCTGACTAACTAACCGACTCCTTGACAATTAAGAAGTGCCTATAAATGTTCTGATTGAAATGACGACTGACGGCCTATTTTCATAAAGTATGTGGTTCTACAAGAGATGAACGATGATGATTAGATTTTAAATGATGGAAAACCCGCGTGTGATACTCCTGGTTTTATAGGCTGCGGCTTAACATCAGGAGGACCACGAAATAGTTTGCCACCGTCCTGGTACAAAAATATGACCACCAAGTTGCACCTGATGAATTGGTATTAAAACCAGAATGCTGCTACTTATCTCATAGTTGAAGATTTTAGGATACCCATGAAGACGTGGTACTTTTTTCTACGCTTTAACTAAACAGCCAATAGTTTACATAGAGGCAATGTATTTATCTGAAATAGTCACTTCAAGCCATCATAAATCATATAAATCATCTTATAGACTTTCCAATCTAATATTTTCATAGTAAAAATCAAAATAAATCAAATGACACTTGATTAAAATCACAATGTACGTTGTAAAAGCATGCCGACAGTCACGTAGCTCGACACACACAGACTGACGGACGCCTAGCAAGGAGCTAACTAATGTATCCAATATGGACACTGAATTGCGATTCATGGACGGAATTTGTATAAGTAGGGTTGGGTGCGACTTTCAGCGGGTTTAGATGAACACAGAACAAAGAAAGAAGATTTGTTTAATTGGGTTTTGTGCTCCTAAGATACAATCATCTAAAGAGTTAGTTGAGAATATTAAAGAAAAAGATTTAAAGCTAAAGTTTATTTAAAATCAATTAATTCATTTCTAAGATTGACATGGAAGTTTATAAGAGATACCATGTCACGTAAACGCTAAAAAATATCCTTCACTTAAGATGTTAAATCGGTAATGATACTCGCTTACAGTGGCACCATACCTTTCGCTTAGGTATGGACACACCTAGTCCTTACAATAACGCTTGAATACTAAGTCGAGGTCTTAAGTGATATGTAAATGTTCCCTTTGTGTATTATAATACACTGTTAATGTCACTTCCTTGTTTGATATGGGTTTTCACGTTTCTTTAATGAGATATTAGGGGCTTCGTGCATCGGTACTAAATGCTAATACAGCAGTATGTATGCAATGAATATGTATTGAAACCTGTTTCGTTTTTCTTTTGTTTAATTTACTGTCTATTTCGTTTCTCTGTTTTAAAATTTGAATTTAATTTGAAATTGTTTGTTTTACGCAGTTTTCTCGGACATACGCACGTTGAAAAGTACTACAATTCAAAATCTAATCAATATTGACTCTTTAAGTTTTCAAGGTAACATTTATTGCAAAATTAGTTCTAGTTTAATTCTGCCGTTCAAAGAATGCATTGAATAAGTTTGTATATTTCTTGATATTTGGTTCAGTTTATAAAAAGACATGTAGGAAAACAAAAATATTATTCTATTCTATTAGGTACTGCCCAACTGCAACGAAAACGTCTCTCCTCATACAGAGAAGATACGAGCATTGATTACTACGCTTGCTCATGGCGGATTGGCGGTTTTAAAGTTGTATTTATTAGTAGTCCAGGTTAGTAAATAAGGTTTCCTCATGATGTTTTCCTCACCGATGTCATGTAGGATAAATTTTATTAAATATTCTGCAATAAGTGACAGTGATAATATTAGAAATTGTACCAATCAGCTATTATCCTTTTTATCTGAAAATATCCCAATCAATATTACCTACGTACGCACAGAAATAACAATATGATTTTCCTCAAACAGTGATTCGTGAAATTTACTTTTTCATTTTGGATAGGTATGAACTGCAAACAGCAGTACAGAATCGTGCAGGGTCGTCAGATATAGTTGAAGTTTTCTTAGAAACCGATGGATGTCTTTGACTGAAACTTAACTTAATTAACTGTTTATTATCTACGTTTTAAATTAAATTACATTCGAAAAAATCTATCGGTTTATTTGAAAACTTCAACTATATCTGACGACGTTGCATTGCACCTATCTGTTTTGCTGAATGTACTTACATCCGCGACAGCACGAGTCTGACTGTCGTATACATAAAACTAGACAGTGTTGAACATAACATAATATCACCCCTGTATCCCCAAAAGGAGGTCAGCAGTGCTGAACTGTCTCAAAAATGTACCTATTTATACATGAGGCCAGTGACTGAACTGTCAATTGACTTGCCTTGTCTCCGAAGCCTATAACCCTCTTGGATTTTCGACTGTAAACCTCTAAGATAGGTTACAATTTTGCTGAACACCCAAACTGCGTATTACCTGTTGTTAATGATAACAAGTAACTACAAACTTTATGATAAGTTACGTTTCTATAAAAGCATTAATAATCCCACTTTCATATCATGTAACTACTATATACTTCTACGTTTATTCACACGATTTACATAACAATGGCAAAGGTATATACCAGATAAACGTCTGTCTGTCACTAGCTGCTGCCTGAGACTTTGCCCGCGTGATGCGTTACGTCTTTGGTTACTGCTCTGCTCCCGCAGGTCGTAGCGTGATGTCTTATACCCTATACTATTCCTCATGAGTCTGGCTATCATATACAAAAATAATGATGTCAATCCGACTACCAGTTCTAGAGATAAACGCGTTTCAACAAACAAACAAACAAAAATCTCTTCAGGTCTATTATATTACGAGTAGTAAGATGAGAACAATGAATGAAGAATGTCAAGATTTAAGAAAAAAAAAGAATTTCTATTTCATTGGGTTAATGGTTATTGTCTACAGCCTACCTTTTTATGAAGTCTTTGCTACTTAGCTTTAACTTATAACAAAGTAGGTGAAACTGAATGAGGTTTTATGGCAAGTAAGACGATGGCCCACCTGATGTTAAGTTGTCACCGCTACCTTTTTTTGGAATAAATCCACCTAACTTTTTCTACTACTACAACTCTTGATAGCCAGAATCAACAATGGCGACCACCAGAAAAGCGCCGAAACAATGATGCTCGACGAGTCCTGGATTTATAAACGGTTAAACTGTCTTGGTTCCCGCAACGGAATTAGTTAGAAAAGAATAGCGGAGAAGACAAGCGATAAAATCAAGCAGGAGAACAGAACAGAACAGAACTAGGACAAACTACAACTGCATAATATCCCAGTCCTTCCCTAAAATGTATAACATAACGCCTGTAATCCGAAGTGTTAGGCAGATGTGTACCCATTAGTACACCTACATTTTGCCAGTTATGTATAAGTCCCAAGTAATAGCGGTAACATTTCTACAAAACGATCGAACATTACCTATAAACACCCATAACCTATGACTGATACCCAAGCTCAACCACCACACGATACAAAACAGTCACAATGCTGCGCACACGCATTTGATGACTCCTTCCGCGCACGTCTCTAACGTCCGTAACTTCCTGTATAGTTTGAACAAACAACTCAGCTTACCTACTATGAGAACTCGAAACGGAATTATTTTATTACGAGAATGCTTATTTGGGAGTTTACGATGAGGACTGTTTACGTTTGAAGAATAACTTTCATATAAGCTTTGCCATTTGTTCCCTTCAATTTTATCATCGAGCTAGCTTCTGTCCGCGACTTCGACTGTGTGGTTTTCGATCATCCCAAAACAAGGACCGCGATGTGTTCCCCTCGCTCTTTTCTGGAGTCAGTCCGCCCGGTTGGTGATGGAACCCACCTTGTCATGATGTGGAGGAATGCTCTGAGCGACTTTCTTGTCCCGGCAAAAGATCATTAGAGGAACACCGTGGGGATTTAGTCCTTCGAAATCCGACACACTCCTCCACCTTCCGCGAGGCGAAGGGAGTTCATGAGGATATCTCCATGAAAAAAAAAAAGTTATCATGTTCATCCTTCTACGCTTATGCCCAATTCACTATCGTGTCGGTCGCTACTACACTGTCGTGGTAGAACCAATCATCTTATTTACATCTATACTCTGTAAAAATCTCACTCGATGAATTTAGAGATTGTCAATCCCTAAATTTATCTCAAGTCAACAAGCTTACTCCATTTAAATCAACCGAGGAATTTTATTTCTCGAAATAGGTTTAAAAATTTATCTCACGATATCAAAATTTGCCAATAGTAGTGGTTAAGGTCAGTTATATAGGTTATTGCTCTTTTGGGCCTGTAATGTAAACATGTAAACACTCGCCCGCAGGGCTCTGAATCACACTAACTACGAGTTAGCACCGCGCTAAACGGGGCACGGCTGTGTACTGATAACTGTAATTATGCGTTCTAGGTAAATTGCGAAAGTACTGTAGTGCGTTTTTGTGTTTGAGATAATTATGTGCGATGATGTAGGGAGGAAGAAACTAAACGGAATATGAATAGGTTTTGAAGTCACGGTTGGCGCAGTGGCTGGGCGATTGACTACAGCGCTGCGTGTCGGGGGTTCAGAACAAATACGTGTTTTAGTTTTCATTTAGTTGTTCCGTGTCTCGCTGTTTGTGTGAATGAGTTTATATGTTTATATACGTAGGTACTCACGACACAAAATTTCCTTGTGTGGTGCAAAGTAAAAAGAAAATAGAAAAAGAATTAAGAAAGAAGAAAAAGTCCAATTGATGGATTTATCTTCTCAATACAATCATTAAGGAAACCTTTGAGGTATCTACATATACAGCTTACAGGGTTTATTCAATAAACGGACAATTACATTAGTAAATAAAATATTAGGTACTCGACTTTCACACTCTCATCTCACAATACCCCAAACATATAGACAAGATTTCATTCGTCCGCAAACACATCACAGTCAGGCTAGGCATTCAAAAGAGGACTCACGGAATGGGAGGCTGGGAAAAATGTTCAATAGCCATTCAAGTAAAAGCAAGTACGCAATTAATTTCCACCTAAACCAAACTTGGAATACCAGAATTGTCCAACTTGACTCATGTTCAATAATGGCCAGAAATCCAAATAGATTTAGGTACTGAATTGGAATTCGTCCTGCGGTTTATAACGGTACCTACGTTAGAACAAAAACACAATGTGAAAAAGCTGTTGTCATTCCGCAAGACTTGTAAATGAGAGTCGGTGAGAGAAATCTTGGTACTCGGTGAAAATGGGCACTTGTATGATGTTGACACAGTAAAAAGATTTGTTTTATCAGGTACGACAGATGCATTGTTAATGCAGATTTGAATGAAACTCTTCATAACATGGGGAAATCCCAACAAGTCATTGTCTAATTGTTCAGTTATTTCATTAACCCCAAAACCATTGGTTAACAAAAGGTTTACCCATTATATACGATGACCTAGTAGACGACATCGAAAAGAAAATTTTGGAAGCCCTTTCTTCTGTTTTCTCTAGAATGACAGAAAATCTGGAACGAATTTTTCTCCTTTTAAAATAAGATTTAATCACTGGGTGATGTTCAGACAAATGGTTTTTTTTTCTATGATCGCAGAAACATTCAGAATTTGTTAATCAAAAGAGAAATCCCCAATAATGCGATGCAAAAAGAAAAAATTGAAAGTCAGATAGAATTTTCCAAAAAATGTTATAGACACCGTTTAGCTCCTAAACTGCAAACAATCGCAGAACATACATGGGTGTATTAAACTCATGGAAAGAGAACTATGAACTCCATGGAAAGAGGCTTTTAAAATGGTTTATTTTTGGACGTCCCTATTGAGGCCACTCTATATCTCTACATAGTATAAAACAAAATCGCTGTACGCTGAGATCTTTTTAACACAACGGATTTTAAAGCGGTTTTCATCAATAGATAGAGTGATAGGAAGGTTTATGTTTTCCACATTGCACCCGTGCGAAACCGGGGCGGAACACTAGTAGAAGATAAAAACTGTTGAATACCTGACAACACTTAACTTGCTTCTCATTTTCATCATCCATAGACCGTTGTTTATTTCACAAGGTGTGAAATAATGGCTCCCAGAATTGGAAATAACTTATGATGTTAAAATTATGCTTTATATCTGGACAAAAACAGATCACTTTCATGTTTCTACTCTTGTATCCGTTCCATATTGTATCTTACGACACCTCATCATCATTTTTAGACAGGTAGTAAACATGTACTAGAAAATGTTGCCCGTTCTTGTGATACACGGTATGGTTTTTGACAAATGCTTGGATCGTTTAGCTAGATTGCAGCTGTTTTGTGTTCATTTCAGCTTCTCTCTCCTTTTATCCGATTCAGAAAGTATGTTCAGCTTCCAAAAGTTCAGACACTCATATTATACCAGCCTATGCTATTATTGTCCCAGTACAGGCCAGAAGCCTCTTCTCGTACGAGCACCACGCTTGCTCAAAGCGGATTTTCGGTTTCAGATTTAATAATATGTCCAGTTTTTCTTATTATCTATTCCTTCAACGATGTCAGTGAAAAATTACAAATATTCATGTTCATAGTAATTTGAATGTTTAAGGAAGTCTCGTGTGAAATTAATGGTAATTGCACCGGATTTCATGAAGACGGCGCCACAATATGATCTAACTTAAGTATGAACATACACGATGACATCATTATTAAACATAAAATAGATAATTCACGTATTGAAGAAACACTTCTTTGTGAGTCAATCAAATACCTATAAAATATAGTTTATAGAATATGCACCTAGTACTAAATAATTATATTAACATTACCACAAAAATTATAATTATGTTTTTTCAGGTACGTGTTTATACATATTAGTATTGTATTTAAACGTTATGTTTTGTTTATAATTGGCGTCAATTATTTACTTTGTAATCATTTATTATAAATTTTTTAAATCAATTTGCAAGGTTTTCTATGTTATGTTTGCTTGTTTTTGGAGTCATTGCACTATTATTAAATGAAGCAAATGTTGAGCAAAAAAGAGCCCGAGTTTATACGAATGAGTACATTACTTTTTTCATTACCTGCACTTTTCCAATACCAATTACCAGTAAACATAAATATAAATAACTATCTCTTAGGGAATAACCTATAAAGAATATACAGCACTCTGTGGATATATATAACTATATTACCGCTAAAATGGATCAAAAACAAGGATAATTTATTATGTCCTCTTTGTTATGAGGGCTGGGTAATTAAATCCCAATGTTTTTAATTACGCATGCCGAGCTCCTACAATGGTTGGTCGGAATAGTTGGTGGTTAATTGTAAATATGTCTCCTTCCATATTATTATCTTACCAACATCTACCTCTAATCATTTTCCATTTTTAATCAAGTTTTGGTAGGAACAACAGAGAGTCTCGCCTCGTATTACATGGGACTCAAACGTAACTGGCGAAATGTGGGTGTACTGATGGGTACACTTCTGCCTAACCCTTCGGGGATTCTAGGCGTGATGACCTATATGTACTACAGGAGCACCAATATGTATTAAGTTCACGTAACAATTAATCATAGTTCTGCAATCAGTGAAGGACTGAAACCACTGGACTATTAGGTAATGTAAGTCTAAAATCGCTAATCCGCCTTGAACAAGAGTAGCGATCAATGCTCGTGCCTTATCTGTATGAGAGGAAGCCTTTACCCTGTAGTGATCCAATTATGTATTTGTTTATTTATACAAACTTTACTTTATGCACATGTTAAAAAAAATACACTGTACAAAGGCAGACTTAACTTACTTGGCCTTGGGTATTTTATACCAGTCTACCTTAGGGTGATGCAGAGACAAAAAAAATGTATAGTTTATCATTATATTGCCGACTTACATTCTGCCAAATTAAATATATGCCAAGTATCACATACACACACATGTAGTTATAATAATTCCATGCAGGGATATCTCAAAGATGTGCATGCCTTTACAATTACTTCGAAAAATGGGAGAAATAACGTCAGTTGGTTCATTTTTGGCAGAACTGAATCAAATTGTATTACAAGTTACAACAAACACGAGCCATAACTCTGTCATCATTCCTACATCACATTCTAACAATACTGCACCAATATCCGTTTGTTAGCAACAATATTTTGATAGATACTATTGTTTGTTTGATCGCAGGCGCAGCTAAGTGCTCTCTTATGGCATTATTGAAATTCTCTTCGATTGTCTTTTTATAGCCATTGTGTGTTGAGAGAAAAAAACAATAAATAATCGTACGGATGTGCATCACTGTGTTGTACGTTAGGAATGGTAACAGTTATTGGTTTTACGTCGTTTATACTTGGGTCATGTTTAATTTTGGGGGGAGTCAGACAACTCTGTCCGCCCCCCTGACCTGAGGAGGCAAGCGGGGGCGGGCTAGCACCAGTCGGGAATCACGGAGTCCCCAGCGTAAGTGTGTTTAGTCAGTAAGTCTGACAGAAACTTCTCCCCCCAGGCCGATAGGCAAAAGTAACAAAAAGATTTTCCACCCCGAAACAAAAAAAATGTATAAGTAATTTTTTCTTGCAATTCATTAACGTAGATGAAGGAAAACAGCGAAGAAATGGGGTCTTAAGTATAGTTAGATAATAAGTTCTGAAATCACCAATCCGCTTTGAGCAAGCTTGGTTTGAAGGCGTGGTTGAAATAGCCTTTGCTCTGTAGTAGGAACATAATAATTATGCTGGTATTTTATACCTGGGTCAGTTTTTATCAGTTGCGAGTAATGTAAAGTTTGATTTAGGTTTCGTTTGGTCAGTCAACTCTTAAAAACATTTAGCACTGAGCTTTTGATACAGGTGGACATTAGTTGCGATAAGATATATTATGTATTATTATAAACTTCCCTTGACCCAAGGGCTTTACCTTGGCCAGAGGCTAAGCATTGCCATCAAACGTGACAATGCCGTCAGTCTTTTAGGCACATTTTCAGTTGATGGCGATGCGTTTTAAGATGCCATTTTGTTTAACTCGTACATACCTAGTTTCTTTTTTATCATTGTTTGCTGGTTATAAGTTATCTCACTTATTACGTCTGTAAATATTGTTATTATACTACTCAGTGAGAATCTGACAAACTCCCAAGAAGCAGTACCTATCGAAGGTTTATTTCTCATCATTCTTCAAAACCAGTTATAAATCGTCCGCTTTTTGTTTCAATTCAATCACACTCCAGCGCAGTGACAGTTGCACCACATTCGAGTCGACATCAACTTTTTCACTCACATAAATCATTCCTTGAATTAACAATACACGACTAAAATGGTATCCTACTGCGAATCCAATTAAGTATTATGGTTAATTGACTCTCATTGACTCTATTTCCTCTCTCGTTTCGCAAGCTGCGCGTGCGCCGAGCAAGAGAGAGACAGAGTGTCAAACTCATGAATGGGAGCTCCATTCGCGTTGACTTGTAAGGTCAATAAGGTGGTTCAACTCTTGATATCATGTTATTAAGGGGTATTAAAAGAATGGAAAGTACGCTGGGTTAAAAAGTGAAAGGTTTTTGTATGGAAGACTGATTTATGAGATTACTTAATTGTCAATTAAACCTCCGCTGAGTTTAAGTTTAGACCTTCATGATATAATGTTCTTGCCATAAATAAAACAGTGCCAGAATAAAAAAAAATAGGCAGTCATGGGGACTGCTGACATAGTTAAATCATGTCCGTGACGTGGTTCCTGACATGTCGGTAATGCTACCGACATGTCACAAAACGGTTTTGCGTCACCAACATGCTAATTTGACTATGCAGTCAAATTAGCATGTTGGTGACGCAAAACCGTTTTGTCCCTACCAAAAATCGATTTAAGCGGCTAAAGAAGTTTTCTCTTAAAAATAATAAGTACGGTTTAATCTTCATAGCACCTTGAATGACCATGACATCATACTCCCCTTTAACACCAAATTAAACACCCGCATCATCAATTCATTCTACCAACTGATCACAGCTACGAAAAAAATTACCTCCTCGAGACACAAAATGGCTGCCGAATAGTACGTATACCATACGAATATGAACTTAAAATGGCCACCATTGCACGTTCTGACAGATATTTTCTTCACAAGTTTAGAAGTGCATCTCTATAGGTATACTTATCTCTTATTATTCATTCATATTCTTATGTAGTGTGACAGAGACAGCAGCTAATGTCAATTAGAAGAAACAATAACAGCTTTATATGATTTACTTTATGATATTGTGATAGAAAATAATGAATGGGTTCCTGACTCGTAATTTAGTTCTCCTCCAGACTGCTTGATGTCAAGAAAATCAGTGCATGCAACTTATTTGCAAGATTTATTCCGTGTCGTGTCTTGTTTTGCATATGCAACGGATCAGACTTTGAGGCGATGGAAATTTGAAAGTAGAGTTCCAAGTCCTTCTCTGCATTTGTCTGTATTTCTCAAAGTTTGGTGGTTTTGGTGGTAGTGCAGAGGTGTACTTTCGGTTGTTCGGTTTTTGAGTTCAGCCCTGGGTTTCAGAGTTTAAGAGATAATAATTCTCTACAAATGTTAGGTGTGTTATACATATATAAGGCGGGGCAGCACCAGTTGGGTATCGTGGAAAGCGCGTACCTACGTTCCGATGTCCCCGGCGTAAGTGTGAGAAAAGAACAACAGGTTTTGCTCAATAAGAGTCAGACAGGCCCGTCCGCCTCCCATTGACTTTCATTAGGGGCTAGATTGGAAATTTTATCGCCATCAATTAGTAAAGATTATTAGTTTTGTTGTTATTACTAAATCGCTTTCAGTTTTTTCCTGATATGCTTTGTCATAATTTTCTTTGATTACTCAAGTCCTATACGTAATGAGACACAATTGATTTTCTATTGTTCTGTCATACCGGTAAGTCACCTAGGGCTTGACCAGTTAATTACCGGATCACATAAGTAGATGATGATGATAAGTAAACTATCATTACACTACACAAGACTAATTGAATTAAGGATTAACACACAAACGCGCAGTAGATGTATTCAATTGTTTATTTATAAGTAGACAGACTAACCTCGATTGTTTTCTGCCCCGAAATAGCCCGAAACCAATACAAAAGAAACTATTGCAACCATAAAATGTGTCTCTGAATGTAACAAATACAATTCGAACCAGTTCAGCGATTCCCCAGATCAGTACGACAAAGACACACAGACGCGTATCTTCAAGTTTATTGCTTGAATGATACAGATGATTTATTCTCTTGATTATAATTAATGTTTTCCTTGATATGTTAAATATTTCCCGTCTGACATTGTGGTCCTTTGGTACTTAACTTTGTATGTATTTGTTTAGCATTATCTATTAGAGTCACGGTCTGTTCGACGTGAACGGAAACATGTTTTATGTACTTGTGTTACTTATATGTGCACATTTTCTTCCAACCATTTGTGTTTTAAGTTGGATTTTATTTGGATTTTCCCGCATTTATAAGTTGAGTAGGTGTACTAAAAAACATACATACTCACCATTTAACATTCGGCAATGGTCTGGCTTTCTATTAGTGAAAGATGTTTGTAATCGGTCCGGCACTTTTGGTGATTATCTGTTACAACCAAACTAACAGACAAATAATTTTAACCCTTCATAATAATATTGCTATGGTATATCTACTTATTACAATATTTTCATTTACATTGAGTGACATCCTATCGCTTTCAATTATTTTACAGTCTCATATTCAGGAACTAATCTTGTTATACAGCTCTCAAAAGGGGAACACCGGTCTTTAAATACTAGATGCTATTTCTGTATTACATACAAGCTTCTGCTTGCGACTTCAGCCGCGTCACAGTTGATAACTGATATCACTGGTTACCATAACACAAGCTCTGCTTAGCTTGGGATCAGATAGCCGTGCGTGAGTTGTCCCAAGATATATATATATATATATTTTATATATTATCCCATGGAAACTGTGATTTTTAAAGGAGAAAAAGTAGCCTATGTACTATTCCAGACAATAATCTATGTCTATGCAAAATTTCATCCATATCCGTTCAGCCGTTCTGGCGTGATTAAACAACAAACATATTATTATATCCATTCAAACTTACGCATTTATACTATGTAGAAAGATTATGTTCTATCATTTTAGGTTCTCGTCTTTTTCATAGTAAGGTAGAAGGGCTTCCCAAAAAATTTTGAAACAGAACCCGTCTAGGACAACCTAAAATCTCGGGCTACCCTAGCGCTTACATCTTAAGCTTCATGACCAACTTCTACCAGACTATTAAACTCACACGCCTAAATCTCATTAGCATCTAAACATCAATCAATACCATTCATAAACTCAACTATAAACATAACACCTTAAACAAGTTTTAGCTACTACACAACAGTAAACAAACTCCCTCGCAAACTTGATGTTTCGGGTCAAGGAGAAACCTAACCGGTTCTCAAATCGCATCATCTCATTCATGCATAGAGTGATTCATGTCTGTGGGTAGACGTAAAAGGAAAGATTTAGATAAAAGAGATATATGGAAAAACCTTGCAGCATCATTGAGGTCGGGTGATGATAACAGTCGTGTAATAATTACTGATATAAAGAAAAAAAATATTTACAGAGAGCGAATATTTATTTTTCATCAATTTTATTGTGTTTTTACGCTTTAAACCTGCGGTTCCACTTAAGCTAAGCTACCTTGCGAATAATGTTTCTGATTGACTTAAAACCGGTTGTCTTTCTCATAAAAAACGTTTTTTTATTTTATAAAATCACTGGTACTTATGGAACTGCTTAGCAAACCAAAAAAACAAACAAACAAACTTTTTTTTTCGAAGGAAATAAATAAATAACGGTGACCAGTTTCTTATCCTGACGTCATTGCTAAAAGAGGCGTTGTCCTAACCATTCATCAGTGAGTCACAAGAAAATGTGATCAATAGGTCAGTTACGTGTGCCTATATCCGTGTTCCTTTTAGAATGGACAGTGCATCAAGGTCAGTTAGAATCTGACTACAGACTAATGGTCATCGTTCATTATCCGCCTACCGCAAGCTGTCACCATTTGGGATGTCACTCCATCAACTTCCAAACTCCGGGCTGCTACTGAGAAATTCTTGATTGAAAACCCAATAACACTTTGCCCGGCCTGAGAACCGGACCCAGGACCCCACGCTCACCAGTAGCGCTTGCGACTCATAAGACCAACAGGGCAGTCGAGATTTTTTTGTACTAATTTTTAAACATAACATCACACCTGTAATCCCCGAAGGGTTAGGGAGAGGCAGAGGCCTATGTGACAGGCGTCGAGTGATGTGGGGGGGAGGCTAATTTATAAAATGTTAAAAATGTTGTTGTATAAATATAAAATGGAAAATGGCGGCGTGAAATCACAATTTCATATCTTCGTTATCGTGTCCTACTTTTGTTTACTATGTACAAAAACAAAGACTGAAATTCTTCGACACATGCCAACGTAAATATTTTTCCAGTGCACGTGTTTATGTACTCACACTAGTATTACAAGGTACCTACTATTAGTCAGAGAGTACGTGCTTGTTGTAGGTATGTGTGTCGTAGATACGTTGTTTTCTTTTTACTGTTTACTAAAAGCATGTTAAACAATTTAAGTTGATTGAAAGGTTTATAGTTAGTTTAAGAATTCAGCTCATCATTGTCTTGAAGTACTAAATAATACTAGCCTATTATTGTCCCGATGCAGAGCAAAAGCCTTGTCTTTATACAGAGAAGGCACGAGCATCGATCACCACGTGTGTTCTAAGCCAATTGGCGATTGAAAACTTTAAGTCCACGTTTCCTCACGATGGTTTCTTTCACTGATGAGATAACCTTTAAAAAAAAGAAAGTACATAATTACGTTGGTATACATGTTTTTTTGCCAACATAACTACCACTACTATGTTTTTTTTTAGCTATCGTTACTTAAGCGCTTTTTATCTAATGTTATAACAAAAAGAGCATAGCTTGTCATCACTTCCAATATTTCCAAAACAATCTTCAATGTTAAAAACAGTTGACTAAGCTCGATTTTTGGCTTAAGGCCAGCATCGATGTCCAATACTTTCATACTGCAATCAAGCGTAATTACTAAGCAGTTTTCTCAAATTAACAAGACTGTACAAGCTATGCCAAACTCCAGTATTCTTTGATACGTCAATCCGACTATTCTACTCTCTGCTACTCCCAACACTAAAAAGAGAAATTCAGTTCATAAAAAGTGTAGTTAATTTTTTCTATGCCTCAAGATTTATTGGTCCTTCTATCCTAGCTGTGATTACGGACCGCGTAGCTCAAGATTTATTGGTCCTTCTATCCATAGTCATTGATTACGGAACATTATAACATTTGCTAACGATACTTACATTACAATCTAATTGTATTATCCGTAATACATTTTTAAATCGTTTGTAATGGTCAATGTTATGCAATATGGCATTTCCTGATTCTTAAATGTCAGAAGTCCAAATACTGAGACTCTTTGAGTAGTAAAAGATGATCGTTATTGTCTAATTGTGTAGGCCCGTGTGAAATACTCTTAGAAAGTATGCAATGGACGCATTACGTATGAAACAGTCTATTGTTAGTCATAAGTTCATGACGTTTACTAAGTAGAAGTGTAGCTAATGATCTGGTAATGTAAACTGTTGGTAATTTCACGTTTTGCCCATCATAGGACTTCTACGGACCAGGGGAGCACATGGCCCTATTGTGTATGTTATTATTAGCAAATTCTGAGACGCTGCGGTCCATTCTCTCCTCAATCAGGTATCCAAGGACCGGAGATGTTTTATTCTTATTTTTATGCAAAACCAGCTTCTGCCCTCGACTTCTTCCGCATGGACGTCAAGTATACCATAAAAAATATTTAAGGGCACTTAGTAACAGTTTAGTTTTCTTTAAATGATTTTGAGATTATTTTTTACGAATCGCTTTATTATATTTGTATAGTTTGGTAAATTAAACGTTTTTGTCATAGCAACCGGACTTATCTACGTCTCCATAGTGTAATCTTATTACATGACTATTTATTTACACGCATACTCTTAACACGTTAAGATCACAAGCAAGATATCTAATCTTGATCTCTAATTCTCGAACAACTGACAATCAACGCCATCTATCGCTTATAACCTCAACTAAGTCTACAGAGGTGTCAAGAAAAGTGTAACTCAGATGATTGATGGTCAATAGAGTGTGACTTAGCAACCAAATACGTATGTGAAAATGCTGAAGGAATGATACTTGTATTTGCTAGAATGTACTTACATCATCTAGGATGTTCATTAGCTGTTCAATGTTCAATTTGTTTTTATGACACACTTTCGGTAGTGCAATTGTAATTTGATCCTAAATAATAACGCTGAAGAGTTTTTTTTTGTTTGTATAACCTCACTAATCTCTGGAACTACAAGTCGGATTGGAAAAATCTTTATGTATATGATAGCCAGATTCATGAGGAATAGTAGAGCGGGAGCGGGGGTCTCCAAAAGCGGGTAAAAAAATAACGCGGCCGAAGTCACATTCAAAATTAAAATAATAATAAGGAACATAGAATAATAATACATGCAATTTTAAACCTAATTGATAATGGTTTAGACAGTCATTAAAATCATTTGGGTTGCGTAGTTATATGTCGAGTTACACTACTAAAATACCGAAAGTGCATTGAAATATTTAAGTGAAAAGACTGTCTCCGTAAAAGGAACAGACCTCTTTCTAAGACATAGGGATTAGTAAAGTTAGGTTCCTATAATACCCATTCAAGTAGTACTAAGAGCAGAAGCAACCAGTATTTTTAAGACTGGTCGTAACTGGCTCTCCATTGATTCCCATGTGGCGCCATCAAGGCAGGATGTGCAACAAGGAACACTGTGCAAGCTGTAACACGATCGTGAAAGGAAATCATTGTGTTTCACCATCAATTAGCAGCATTAATGGATAGGAATGCAGTTGCGAATTTAATTCCGTCAGTTCGTGATTGAAGGTCTGTGTCTATTCTGTAAAAATTCCTTCAAATTTTAGTCAAGTGACCAGCCACGAATCAAATGAGAATTTTTGAATTTGTTTTTGAAGTCATTGTTCGTGGATCGACAGTTCAACATCGTTCTTATTTTAAACTGATGCTTAGAAGAGTAACACTACATGCTGTCTCTTTTTTTTTGTGAAGCGATCCCCGTGGATATTCTCTACGTCTGTGGAGAGTATAGGGTTATGTCGGTCTTTGACTGACTAAAACCCTACTACGAGACGGGAGCCCTGTATATACTTGATACATGATCCGTACCTCCGACAGGTATACTTGCTGTAGCTAGAAATGTTCTATAATAATTTTGCCACCAAATAATGAAAACCATTAGTCACCTGTGTGCGTGTAAAGCGAATTCATCAATCCCAAAATCATTAAAACTACGCCCCGTTGGTCAAAGATTGGCTTTTTATTTTATATGCTTGTCAATGTTGAATTTAACCTCCCAAAATTTATAAAATTTTCTCTAACTCTGTCTAACCTCTTTTTGTCCACAGTGGATAACGCCAGAAGAATGCGCAGTTTACACCAGAGACCAGAGGCCACCTCTAGTCATCCCTCGTATCACACAGTTCAGGAATCCTCGACCAAGAGCACAGCCTATTGGACATGGATATCATGAGGTAAGGAAGAAATTAACTTGACATTTTACAGGTGCATTATGAAATTACAAACTATAGTTTCATCCGCCTCGAAGGACCAAAATAGTCGAGGTGTCGACCAACGACATAAGGTGATTAAAGGATTGGTCTTTTATCATAGTAATAATACCTGTATCTTGTCGACGGTTCCATCTGGTAATTAATGTGGAAGTAATTATAAGGTAGATGTGGAAATGATACTGGAGAAGTCCTTGATCTGACAAATCCCTAAAAAGGTTGGATACATAAGATCATGACAGTTGTAGCAAAATAAATATATAATAAAAATTGTGTCGTTTTGAAGTTTCTACTAACCAATCAGTAAATAGGCGTCAGTGTCTCTCTACCTATCCATATTATGATGATTCGTAAAAAATGCAGCATGAAGCAAAGCAAAATGTCCCCTTCATACACGTTGCGACACATGACCACAACGTGGTATATTTAGCTAATATACGAAGAGATAAGAGGCACTGATAACGCTACGTCTACGTTGCATTCCTTATTAACATGTGCAACTACAGTTCAACATTCATAAAATATATAGAGTACATTTGAATTACGACGTAGGAAGTTCTTTAATTCGTTAGAGAACCAACTAAACTAAGAAGTATTGCTTTCTTTGGCGTCCTTCCCCACACAATACAATTTTTGTTCGATTTTCGTCCCATCTCACTCCGAGTTCTGCGAATCCTAATAAAGTTTTAGATCAGTAAATCAACTCCGAATTTCGCTTCTATTCATTTGACAACAACTAATCACAAATAGACAAAAACTGATCAGGGGGGCAACTTTCAACTTTTTGTTATTACGGGAACCGACCTTCAGACCTCGCGTACAGTTGAAGCATCGTAAAATGGCAACTACACAAATTACCTCCTATTACACAAACTAGAGGGCGTTATAACTGTTTAATTGACCAGGATATTTAACAAATTCAACTAACAAGTTAGATACCTACCAACCTATTTTCCTTGTCCAGCAAAACACTGACAAACAAAATAGAAGTGTGCCGTGAGTCAGCGCGGACCGCAGGACCATAGGTCTGTGTTAATTTGTCCGATTACTGCTTGTCGTGCTGTTAATTTATGCGCAAGCGCACACAATGTGTTGTTCACCCGTTCTAATATGGCGTCGGGGCAGAATGTAGGTAAAGAACCGTAGGACAAGTTTAGAAGGACCATTGTCCTTAGCTTTCGCATTTTCAAGTCTAGTCTGGTCTAGTTTGATATTTTAAACTCTGTATAGTAAGGCAATCTTTTTGTTTTGAATTAACGACTGTATTTACTGAAAGCTCTAGTTGATCTTTCGAAAATCTTTATCTTCTGGGCTTTCTGTCGATATCAAAAATTTTAAAAGTCTACTGCCCTTCGCATCATCATCTTAGCTGAAAGACATCTACGGTTTTTTACAGCTCCCTGGCCGTGGTCTACCTACTTTAACTGGGTGTGCCACGGGTTTTTTTTCTTCCCGAGGTCCATTTCAATTATTTAACTGTGTGTACCAGGGAATTAGATGTTTTCCCGTGGTCCACCTATGTAGTTATTTCATTTTATATTTCTGTAACTCATCTGTCCAGTGTACAAAATATAATATGGCGTCGTGTTCTCGTCCAATAGCGTGCATCCGGCGCGCCCTTCATGTCAATGTATCGATTCAATGCGAGCGATTCATTCGCGAAATTTAAATGGACTTCAGCTTTCAATGAAAATAGACGTCAATACTGATTTATTTTTACATTTAATACAGTAGCTGGGAATTGGTTCATGTGAGAGTTAGTAAGCAATTGGTTAGAGAGATATGAGAAACTAAAGATTTAAAGATATTACAAGTGCTAGTAAGTAGGGTAGACAAAGAAATTGATTTAAAGTTAGATAAAATAAAATAAAAATCTAAAGCAAACCATTTAATACAATTTACATTGGAGAAACTTGTATTTTATAAAGTAATGAAATCAGATTTATGAGCTTATATATTATTAAAGCGAAGACACTATAATTCTACAAATTTTAAAATATCAGGATGGAATTCATGATAGTCGACAGTAGTAAAGATACACTTTATCGGTTCCGTAGCACTAAAATTCACTTCACTGATTGTATATTACAATTCTTCTTGAATAACCCACGGTCAAACTACATTGTTTTGTTGTTTGTTGTCCTGTTTAAATTTACGATTCTTGATCACAGTTTTATTTTATATTTATTAAGTTTTTCTTTGGCTGTTTTGATATCAGTTTCATGTAGATAGCAATCTGAAAAAGCACAATTGAAGCTTTCAACTTTGGTCTTTCCCGCTAAAGTTTCTTCAGCTCTTCTTTACAATTTTTTATTGCTCTTGTGTCGCGTTCACATTTTTAGCCTAATCTCTTCTTGTCAAGACGGTCAAGGCCAGGTGTGTTCTGTATAATGTCTTTATTACGGGTTATTCGGGATTCTGCGCTTGAAATTTTATCGCGACATATTATTTTCTTTGTCTCCGAGGCATGACTCCATTGTATTGGTTCACCGCGGTCTTTCCCGGACATTCAGGAATGCATTGGTTGCACTACTCCTTTCTTCAACGGATTATCTACGCGGATTAAATTATTTCCTATTGGTCTTCACTTTTATAGCTCTTTAAGGCACCGCAAGGTATTTGAAAAGAGTCACCTAAATTATTGTTATTATTTTCTACTACGGATATTTTTATCACTTAAGCGGTATCGAGGTTTTCCTTTAAATATGACACAAATGCCCTCAAGACCTTTCATTTACTTTAATATCAAAATTCCTTTGTTTCCCGTTCCTTTGTTATCTGAATACCTATTTAAGTTATTTTTTTTAATAGAATCTTAAGTTACTAGGAGACAGTCGTGAAAACCCTGGACTTCTGTTAATGTAAAGGCTAAAATCAACAATCCGCTTCGAGGAACTGTGGTGATAAGTGCTCGTTTCTCTTCGTAGGAGGAGAAGCCTTTACAACTTTGGAACAATAATAGGCTCATATACCTAGAGTTAATATACCTACTTACTTGTATAATGGCTATCGTTTGCAATCGGACATCAGAAAGAAAAAAACAGTCCAAAGGAGCTATGCAATAAACGTAAAATTACTGAACCAACTGAGTAAAACTAAAATTTTAATAACAAATGCATGAATCGTAGCCACTCGTATACTATTATAGTATTCTTGAACGGTGCTGAGTACTAATGCAACGCACTGAAGTGACAGTGAGCATATTAATGAGACTGAAGACGTTTAGTATTATAAACATTAAATTAACACTTATTAAATGCTATTAGAGCTTCCATGGTTCGCAAAAAATTATTTGGCCTGAAGTGTCTTTAAATTTTGTCTTTTCTTTTTTAGCTTTATCTTTTTCTTTCTTTTATTATTATAGGTATTTGATTGTTATTATTATAAGTTTAATATTGTTGTTATTTTAAGTAGTTTTAATTTAATAACAAAATATATATTTTTGGTCCTTAGATACGACGTCCAAGCGCCTAAGCTCTGCAAACCTAAAATATGTAAATCAAATATATCTAACCAATATCATATCGTGGGGTATGAATAATGCCGATATCGATTGAGTAGGTATAAAGGGTGAATGGTTTGCAAGCTTGAACTGTCAATTTCGAAATAAATCTTGCAACCTTTCTACCAATGTTATGACTGCATGTTGCACACGTGCTCTGCATCACTTATGTTTACTCGTAATCTTGAAGGTTTGTTTACATAACAAAGGTGTAAAAACATCATCAGTCTACAACAACTTGCTTGCCGAATTAATACGAATTTCCTAGAGTTTTGGAAGCAAATATACATACTAATTGAAGGGTTAGTTAGAAGTATGCTACGGAAATCATTATAAACCATAATATGGTCGACGCTCGAACACAATGTAACAGATTTAACTGGGCTATTTCCTTATACACATATACGTGGGATGACCGAAGTCTCAGGTTACGCTAGTACCTACAACCACAGTCTAGTTGATATGCTAATATGCAGTGGTTCATCGCCTTTAATACTGACAGACATAATGACAGGGTCATCGTACGATACAGATAACACAAATATAAAATGACGTATATTCGTATTAACATTTAAAATTAAATCACTAGTCTGATTCTCACATCCTGAGCTTATGTCATTATTACGATGGCTCGGCCTGTTTTTTTATCAGTCTTTATTGGAATTGCGTTGACCAACTGTACACAGCTAGGCTGTGATTCCACTGTAGTTCTCACTGGTACTAGAGCGGCTACAGACAACACAATTATAATCAGTGCAGAGTAATAAAGCAAGATAACAATACACTTCCTAACATCGAATTGACGACCGGCAGGAGATAACAGGGCACTAGTGATGGGACATAAATTGTTCCGTTCACCGGAACTTGACCGTAAATGGTTTAGGTTTATTTGGTTCGATCTTATAAAGGTGGATTTTATAGAAATAATTATGGTTTCCATTTGATAATTGTGTATGATTTTTGCATTACTTCTTCTATGATTTATTTTAATGTGTCTGTAATGCTTCAATTTATTGACACCTAAAGTTTTTTTTATTAATGTAGCACTATTGGTATTCATATGGCTTTTTTCCTGATTTTATGTGTAATTTATGTAATGTTTTAACCATAGGCATAAAACATAATATTTTGTTTGTAATAATTTAATTTACTACTAACTGCTACTCATTTTAAACACTCATTGTTTTACGTAAAGCAATGAGCAGTTTTACTATTATTTTTCATTTTCCTTATTTCCTTTATTAATGAAGCAAGCAAACACAAGCTTACGGCAAATGAACGATTATTCGTGAAGGGAAAATATTTTGGTAACAAATACGCGACTTAAGTTCATGTTTATGAATACTTTTTGTGGATATAGGGATATTTGTGTCTCAGCAAAAGCAAAAGAGTATTTAAACATACATAACATCATAACATAAGAGTATTTAAAACATCACCAAAAATGCACTTTTTGATATTTTGCATCGTATTTTTCGTATTTATTAAAAATAGTTTTACTGATGAACTCCTACATAGATGATTATATGTATCCTTACAATTTAATAATGTTTGTAATTTAATTCCTACGTATTATCACACTACAGCGTGGCAACCATTAGAAATTTATCGACATATTTGCAGGAAAATATCGACAAAAACCATCGATGTACGCCCAACACTAAATAATATCGCTACAATGACATTACTGCAGTCAGTGTGTCACCCGCTATACGAACAAGACGAATTTATTGTCGTTTTCCTTTAAATATTATATTATTTAGTATATCTATATGTTAAGGTGGACATTATTAATGTAATAAATATGTAGTCCAGTGATGTAGGTGTGTGAAATAACAAGTTAAATAAAGTTTATATAAGTTTTATTATGTTCAAATTGAAGAGAGGGAAGACATGGTTCCGAGAGGTAAATTGTTTAATATTATTTGTTCATATTAATTGTTTTATAGGAGTGGCTACAGCGCATGTCGATTGGTGAACGCGGTTAAGCAAAGTAGCTGCGGTTACGCACGGGATGGGTGACCTCTCCTCATCCCAAGTATAGTTAAAGTATCTCACAGGGCATCTGTGATAATCTAAGCAGTAAGATAAGCTAAGCATTCCTGCTCTACGGACCCTCAGAGCAAAAAGCTCTCTGTCTGTACCATAATAATGCTGAAAGTCAGCTATATTCTTGTCTCGTATCTGTACGAGCTCTGTGAGGGTAACAGCTGATGTCGTGATAACAATATTGGGCAGCCAGCATGCTGGTAGAGGAGCCCAGGATGCTTCAGTTGTATATCTTAGTACCGCACTTTTGCTATACAATCTGAAATACCTTCCTACCAAATAACGCTACCATAAGTTCAACACATTACCATATAAAGAGGTCACAAATTGGATGGGGTAACTGTGATTCATAGTCACCAAACTATGTGTCACTAGCAACAAAATATTATAACAAATAACTGTCATATTACGCCGTCATTGTCGCGTAGTTATAATGTAACATATTCGTAATATAGTTACCTACATTATACGTACTTAATGCCCTATTGGTCTTGTGATCCTATGTTCGACTGCTGAGTTGAGGGTTTGATTCAAGTTTGGGCAAAAAGTGTCATTGGGTGGCATTAGGAATTTCTCAGTAGCTGCTCGGAGTTTGAAAGTTGGTGATGTGACACACCCGTGCCATGGAAAGCACGTGAAGCCGTTGATCCTGCGCCTGATGTCTCGGTCGCGTCGGATTGCCGTCCCATCGAACAATGAGAGTGAGAGAAGAGGGAATACACATGTGTCATACACACGGTCTGGATATTACTATTACGGAAATAATCGAAAGAATCAATGAACTGGCTTTGACAGGAGTGCGATGATTCATTATCATATCAGCTGTCGTTGCAGTCGAACTGTTTGAGTGCATGTCATAGAGAAATTAAGTACACGCTGTTATTTGCAGAAAACGAAGTCAAATAAGTAAGTCAAAGATAGCTAAACACTATTCTGCACTCATTATACCTTCTAGTTATTCTAACAAACACCCTGTATGAAATGGTATAAATTCTGGATAGAGAGAGAGAGAGAGAGAGATCCTTGATTGCTGTCTTAAAAGGAAAAAGTGCAAGTGATGAAATAAAACGGTATGAAGCTTGTCAGAGAGAGAGAGATATATATGTATATGATCAAATATTGTCTTAAAGGAAGAAAGTGTAAGTTCAAGGTGATAAGACAATAATTAAGCCTAATAAAGTGTCCACCCCTGCGCCAGCTAGACACTGTAAAACATTATTAAACAGCTGATAGTTCTAACCTCAACTAATCAGCATTTCCGAGTCTGATTCCAGAGTCAACGAATCGGAAATACTGATTAGTTAGACGGATATTAGACGCTTCCTGTAAAATTTTATTATTCACTCGCGTAACTGGAAGCAGAGCTAAAATCGTATCCGACTCGAAGGACCAATATACATGTGCTGATAAAGTGGCTTTCGGTAAAGCGTGTAACAACGATTATAAACTTTGGTTGATATCCTTTACATTTTTTCTTTTTCATGCACAGTGATTTTCTTTTTTGCGACTTTCGCTCAACCTTATTGTGGAATACCTTGCCTACATAAAAAAAAGTAACGAGACTTCATTTAGGAACCATTGTTCCATAGTAGACCTCATCCATTGGTCTCTAACTTTATCAGTCAAACCCTCCGTATGTATCAATACAACTTTATGCGAAAGAATTTTGCCATCTAATAGCATTGCAGTGTGCAAATATTCTAGTTCTGTGTATTGATAAGCTCATGGGACTTCCAACTGTGTCCCGACGGATGTAATACATGACGCATGGGGTACGTCTTGATCGATGAGCCACGCGGTCGTAACAACAATATTATTGTTACTCAAGATTTCCACTTACCATCAGGACCATCTGCCAGTTCTCACTTACAAAATAAAACAATAAGCAGCAGTGCTATTCTGTTGAAAAGCTCCCTCGATGAATTCAGGTAAAATGAGCTTTAGGTGTACCGTGAATCCCTAGCATTAGGTGAAATGACAGCCACCTCAAGATTACTTCACCTAATTCACTGAAGGTTATTTTTGCAGAATAGCACTTCATATTTAAGAAATTATGAGCATTTGAAGTGGGTTCTTGTTGTCGCAAACGTGACTGCTGGGTCCGATGCCCAAGTCGGCCGAAATGTTATTGGGTGTTTCAATTTGGAAATTCTCAGTAGTAGTAGTAGCCCAGAGTTTAGAAGTCGGTGGCAGTGTGATATCCCCGTGTCACGGAAACCACGTAAAGCTGTTGGTCCTGTCGTGTTGGATTGCCATATTATCGAACTTTGACAATGAAGGAAAAGGGAGTTCACCTGTGTTGGCACACACACTTGTGTACTATATCTCATTCCTCGTCTCCATTGAGGTACTGAAACTCGGTCCTTTTAGTTTATTTTTTATTAGAAATGGCTTGATATCGTAAAAGGTAAACAATATTATGTTCGTTCCATATTTCTAATTAAACCGATACATTAACAACCGACCAGATAAAATGCTAAATCAACCGAGTAGCGACCGGACGCTGTCATCGACTATTTTTCCTTATTTGCTCATAAACTGTGGTAGTCGGGTGATATTAGGTAAAAATTAATAGGAACGTTTAAAATTAAACATGTGGACGTCTGTTAAAAGGGTATAATTAACTAAAACGGTTGTCTATTTTGATTCGATTTGAATCACATCTGTATGTAGGTACTTATCTGTTTTGCCTTAACCTGAATGAGGCAAACGAACAATAGCTCGATCATACCCAATTAGAAGAGTCAGTCACTATAAAATTACTGTTAATTTTAAAGAGAATGTCTCCTTTTAGAGTTCTGTTGTGTTGAGCTTCATTGTCGCGTCGCTTTTCTGATGGTCCCGACTCTTGATTCTTGCTTTCAGGAGGTACAGTGGTTAGTCCCATAAAAAAGAAAAATCTGAAAAATATATATTTTGTTAATTCCGTGATAACAGTATTACTTAAAATTAACTAAGATTTTCTATAATTTCAGGAGGACATTCCAGAGCAGGGCTCCCTGCGGGGGCGTGGGTACGAGCAGCTCAACAACTGGAGCCCCACGTCGGAGCGATGCCGCGCAGACCTCGACATCGGGTACAACAAGGCCAGCTCCGACAGCCCACCCTTCGTCAGGACGATTAATAAAAGATTGGGTAAGTGTTAGACAATTATTAGGACACTCTCTCATATCTGGCTGATTAGAATAGTGTATTAAACTAGACTACACATTAAATGAAATGCCCAAATAAAAATGTGCTGTTGGATTTTCAACGCTCAGTTCAGCGCAGAGAGTTGAAATGAATACGGCACTGCTACAATATTTAGGTATTATATTTATATTACTATTGAAAACGAACAATATTCTTGTATTGCGACTGACACGAGCTAATTATATCAAAATGAGTTGGTTTAATAATGTGTTAACCTGCAATCGAAATCATACTCAATACTCAATACTTTATTGCATTCCATAATGTATACAAAGCTGGTAGGTAAATTATAGAGAAACAATTATGGACCCTGTCGGGCACAGCAAGTTAGTTTTTAGAGGAGAGGATGAAGCGCTTTTTGTTTAAAACATAATAATATTGAAATTAAGGAGTAAATCAGTAAATCATCAGTAAATCATATTCATAACGTTTTTATAAAAGGCGAGGTTGATAGAGGAACTCTTGAAAAAGTTGTTCAGTCTATTATTTAATTCATGACATCGTGAACTTACACGATTTAAAAATGCCAGTGCAAACAGTAAAAAGTTTAGCTTCCAATTAATATAATAAAACTTCTCAATTTCCAGGTGGATCTTCAGAAAACCTTCTAATAAATCCCAGAAGACCAAGTCATCTTCAGCTCCCGGCGTCCTCGTCTGGGGACAGCCTGGACGTAGAGATCCGGGAACGGGAGCCGGCGTATGTCAGGAATAGGAAGTCCAGATCCATGGTCGCTCCTAAAAATCGAATGCAGTCTCCTATACCAGCGCCCAGGTTGACACTGCAGCATCCGTGTGAGGTAAGGATCTTAAAATCATGTTTTGCTTCAGTTATTATAAAAGCTTTTTTTTGGACACAGAGCCCTGCTTTAAAATTAATTCCAAGAAATAGAACCAAATTTGTTGTGTTAAGCAGCATAGGAACAGACGCCACGAACATGTCAGCCATGGATCCTTGTGAGCTGCAGATTATATTAAAATAGTATTTTCACCAGAGAAACCAAATTAAATTGTCCAGTCATGAGAAGAGTACGTCATAAAGAAAATTAACCCTTTTTAATTTAACCAAGAAAATACCAAACCATGTAATAAAATATTTTATTTATTCGCAGGTGATTCTAGAGAGTCATATCAAACGTACCAAGTTCCTGGAAGGCACGAAGAAAACCAAAAAGAATTGGATAGATTGTTACATGGTTCTTACACCCACCGCTCTAGTCTTTTACAAGGACCAGAGGACCTATTATGCTCCTGTGAGTATTTAACTCCGTGGAATAAAGAACTTCTTCTTTGTTCTTACGCCACCTCCCTTTATTATGAACTAGCTAGTGCCCGCGACTTTGTCCGCGTAAATTTCTGTTATCGCGGACACGGATGAAGTCGCGGAAAAAATTACCCATGTCCTGTCATTTCAATTCGAAACGACAGGTAGCGCCATCTATGATCATAAGTACGTTATTGTGATTTCCCTCGAAAACAGTACTTTTTCTCAGGATTTAAAGTACCCTATGTTCGTCCCTGTACACCTAGCAACGTATATCCAAAATTTTAGGATGATCGGTTCAGTGGCTTAGGCGTTAAATGGTAACAAACAAACAAACAAACTTACTTTCACATTTATAATATTAGGAAGGATATTACGGCTGTTTGATTAAATTCAGATTTTATATTCGGTTTTATATTTTTTATATTCGGTTTTATATACCGAATATAAAACCAGAGCTTACCTCGAAACCCTTTCTGTACTGATTGGATACATCAAGTATTGTGTTGTAGTGTTAGCGACCAACATCGACCACTTTCTCTAAATGCACCATCTAGTTTCTTTGAAATACACTAGTGCAGCTTTCTGAAATGCTCTATCCCAATCTTATAAGCTAGGAACGGCAATTTCTCAATATTTATGCTATGAATATTCGACTATAAGCCAGTATTTAATTCCAGAAAATATCTCGTCCACCCGGCACGCCGCCCAGCCCGTCAGCGCCTCTCGCCGAGCTTGTGCTACCGCTGCGGAACGCACACGCCACGCAATGCATTCAGAAACATACCAAAAGGTAATTGGCTAGTTGCGTCTAACTCTATTTATCTCAAGTCGGTGTCCATTGTAGGAGAACTTGGCAGATGTGAACCTCTAACTGGTTGTACCTATGAGACCAAAAGTGAGTCTATCAATAGTCGCAAAATTAAATGTTTAAAGAAAAACCCTAATTGCTGTGTTTGGCATAGGTATAGAGTGGTAGCTGCAGTTGTTGCTTGCAGATATGACGTATTTGCCCATGGCGAATTAATTTCTTAATGTGTATTTTTCATTATGAAAAACTTCTTCTTCTTTTTAAGAAACGAAAACCTGTAAAAAATGGATACTTGATTAATTTAATTTACAATACGTGTGGACACCTACACCATAGAAACTTTATGAAGATTTCAATATATTTTCAGATACACACGATCCATACTGCTTATAGTCGGATATGATCAGTATCTGATCCAGGATGAAACTGAAGATGGAGCCAGGAAGTGGCTCGGACACATCCGCGGCGTTATTTATAACTTGGTAAGCACTTTATCTACTGTATATGGAATTCCTGGAAATCTACTTATTATAGTATGTTACAGACAAAAGTCTTTTCCATAATTGTTCTACACAATGTATCCATTGCCTGCTCTCAATATTTATATAAGACATAAATATTTTTTTGGTCCTTAGGTACGAACTTAGCTAGTCACGACATTGATAGCAATTTCCGCAGATGTGACATATGATACCTTCATTTTCTCAGTTTGCATAAGAACCTACTGACTGTTGCTACCATCATAATGCAATAAATACTCCCACGGTTAAGACGTTTGGTAGTTTTGCTGTCTCCTTAAAGACCTGACGACGTATATGTTCCCCACAGTACCAATGCGGTCTGGCGGGAGAGTCTCCGCCCCCGGCGTTTTCTCAGAGCAGCAACACGGACCTGGAAAGCTTGGGCAGGACCCCTCCAGCCGCCCGACACGCCAACAGGAACAAACAAAAAGGTACAATACAAATCATTGTGTTCCCACTGCCGGGACTCCGGTCTCCTCTCTGTGAAAAAGACAGAAATTTATCATTTGACAAACGATTTGTATCATTTTATACACCTTCTAAAACACAAAAGCACACATTATTTTTAAATCTATTTTTGGTCCTAACTGTTTTTATTCCTATGTTACGGGGATATTGATCTCTACCTTATTTATATAACTCATATAGTTCTGCTACGCACGTATAAAATCAAGTCATATTTTCAATTAAAGACGACACAGATAAAATTATGGTTTTCCTACGCTTCATTTTTTGCTTGACGTAAATTATTTAGCGGGGAAATACCAAAACCTTTGGCATAACCAGTGAAAGTCATCTCAAAAGACGTAGCATTCGAACAGTCATGACGTAAGAATATCTTACGTCACAAAGCATGGTGCTACTTCTACACAGCAGCATTATAACAAGATTATTTCAATAAACCACACATTTACAGTTAATTATATTGTTTTCCCACTTCTTCAACTATGACGAATCGCTTCCCGGTAAACAGCGTCTGTTACTGACTGTTTATATTTTCCTCATTTACTGAGTAGCGGGCAACGGGTTAGGAACTCTTGCTGCTAAAATAAATATTATTCGCGCGTTCACACAAGTTTTATGCAGTGTTCATTTAGTGTTGTGGCAATACAGTTGATCAGAACTTCAGTGAGAGAATATTTTGAAAAAGGAATTTTGTTTTGACGTAATAAAACGTGTTGTTGAACTGGATTTTGTTTATCTGTGGCTTAGTTTGTGTTGTCGAACTGTAGTAGGTAATTTATTTATACTGTGGCACACCGTTTAATGAACTGATTATGTTTTAAAAGTTTATGTGAAGAATGACTTTATTATGTGGGTGTATAAGCAACGGCTATAGTCGGATGAGTTCCTGTAAGCGTATTTTGCTTACTTTTTTATTTATGTCTTTTATTATCGGAGTAATGAACCAACCAAACAAACACCTTGTATAGCTGTTCTTCGCAAGACTCCAAAACGGCTGAGCCGATTTGGCTGTTTTTGTTGTGTTTGTAATTTCCCGGTCAACGTTTTCATGAAAGAGAATGTTCAAAAAACTTACCAAAAATGTCGGATTATGCATCCGCGCAAAGCTGGAGCGGTACCGCTAGTGTTTGCTAAAAATTGATGCGCAATCCATGAATAAAAAAACACAGTTAGATTTCAAATAGCACTACTTAATCTGTCAAGACTCATATTCAAAGTCAAAGTCAAATAATTTATTTCAATTAGACCATTAAAATACAGTTTTAAACGTTATGAGAAAGAAAAAATAATAGTTTTTTATCTAATTCCAAATAATACTAACCAACACTTAAATCTCCACAACAAATACAAAAGACAGTGGTATTCTATAAAAATCTCCTTTTGTGAATTTAAAGTGAGTTTGAAGCCAACTGTCAATCCATCCTAAGACGACATCCATCAACTCACCTCATACTCACTTCACAAAAAGTCACCGAAGAAAAAATTTCTATAGAATATTCGTGCTCTCAGTTATTCCACATTCAACTGAAGAATTATTCTCGATAATGCACCGAGGAAACGTGACATCGTCTAGTTAATACAAATGATGTCATTGCACTGTAAAAAACAAACATACCAAGTTCTATTATATTAAGTAAACAACTATTATCTATTTTCCTAAGTAATAAAAGCAATTGTTCATTTAACGACAGTAAAAATAACTGTGGAAAAATAATACGTATTTATTGATTAACTTGGTTTAATGCCCGTGACTTTGTTTGTTGGTTTTCTTTTGGCGCGAAACCCTAATTACTTTTCTGAAATAAAAAAAAAAAACAAAAAAAAATTGTAGTAGTAGTAGGTACTTCTTATAACATCAGTTATCTGCTAGTGAGAGTTGAGAGTTCTGTCAAAATCGGTCCTGTTTTTTCGTAAATTATTCGGAACAAACAGACAGACAAACAAATGGTGTTTGGTTTAAGTACTGTGTAAACATTCATTTAATTTTTATTTATTTATTTCTAGATATAACACAGTTGAATATGGAACTAAATATTTTGAATCAGTGTTCGATTTTATTTTCGTAAATTAGGTATAGGTAGTAGGTAGGGTTTGATTGTGTGCCAGTGTTTTTGTTATTTGATGCAAATGAGACAAACGGTGGTAATTTGAATTTCGAGTTATATGTGTCATTTTAAGCAGGTGCTGATGTAGATGTTGGTAAAACAAAAAAAAAACAAATGTCATAGTGATTGCCAACAGAAGTGAAAACTTGACGTCACTATTACGTGTCGTCGACGCAAACTCGAGTTATGACCATAAGAAGTAGAAAATTAAAAAAAAAATGAAGCCTCACCAAAGTTACTTTAAGTTCTCATATCGTGGGTAGGACCAATGTGTGGATCGAGAAAATGGAATTGGGCAATTTTCCCAAGCTCCCCCCTTCCCTTCCCATGCCCTCAAGTTCCCCCTATAAGCATCTTCCATGAGAAATGTTAAAGTAAACTTAATATAATTGTAATTAAACTTTTTTGCAAAAATTACCGTGCCTAGAGTACCATTGTCATTAATAAAATCAAAATGTTGTGATGAAAAACGAAACGGGGTCAAGTCCGTCCCCCCTAAAAGACAATCCTGGATCCGCCACTGTCTCCTTGGGTAAATTGACCAGCTCCAACCGCCCATAAAGCTTAGTTTACGTTTCGCTTCGATTCTGCATCAATGTGAATGGAGCCTCTAGGTATGATTCCGAACCACGGCGCACGCAGCAGTGCTGTCGCGGCACTACTGGTACCCATACAATCTCTATAAGCTTTTAAGAGATTACATTCCAAGCTAGGCAGCAATGCCGGGGCAGCACTGTCACGGCAGCACTTCTCCGTGCAGCGTGGTTTGTAATCATACCCAGAGGCTCCATCCACATTGATGCAGAATCGAAGCGAAACGTCAACTAAGCTTTATGGGCGATCGAAGTTGGTCACTTTACCCAAGAAGACAGTGGCGGATCCAGGATTGTCGTTTAGGGCGGGAGGGCTTGACCACGTTTTTTTTTTCCACATACCTTCAGGGTAATAGGTATCGAAAATCACGATAACATAACATCAATCCATATTTATTTACGTACAGAGAGGCTGATAAGATATTTCGTCATGCGTAATCTAAACGTGAATCTGAGTCAGAAATGTTTGCATATTAAACTTAGACTTATATTATTGGGTAGTCTAACTAGTGTTGTCAGCTGTAAAATTTCGGGATGGAAAAGTAAAAACAAAAATTAAAATAAAATTTATTTATTTCGGACTATAATGATCCATATTTTGTTAGTATTCCAAATAGCTTACATTTTAATGTTAGTAACATTGATATTAAAAATATTCAAAACTTAAAATAATCGAGATTTTGGTAATCAAAACGGGGTAATTACTATTTGCAAGTATTACCCTACCTAATATGTTTTTAAATAAATTGACGTTAGCCCCCCTAAATGACAATCCGCTAGTGTCACCAGACCTCTGAAAATCGGAACTTCCCGCTCAAATCGGGAAATGGAAATCCCCGGGAATCCTGGCAACACTATTTATCATTCTCATATTTTACTCTACTAAGATAAGAAGGTGACTTGCAGTCAAAGTTCAACTTAAAATCGCGTTTAAATTAAACGTGATGTCATGTTTCATTGTTAGTGATGAACAAAATTTCTAATTTTAGTACGAAACTCACGCTCAATATAATGAGAATTATTTATTCGTACTAGATTAGAAACTGAATGAATTCTATTTTGAGTGGAATAATAAACGTTTGTAGGCTCCGACTAACGTTTTTTTTCTGATTTTAACGTTTGGTTAAATACTTAGATATACTTCACTTACTTCCGCCCGCGACTTCGGCTGCGTCAAAGTTAATATACTATACTACGGGAATTGGGATTTTTTTGGGATAAAAAGTAGCTTATGTGCTATTTATCTTATATCTTTTTCTGTGCTAAATTTTATTCAGATGCGTTCAGCCGTTCTGACTTGATTGAGTAACAAACATCTATCCATCTAAACATTCGCTCTTAAATAGGCAAACATGCATTACAACTCGATCAAAATGTTTGGAACAGCAGATTTTTTTCATTCTTCACAGTTGGTCCCATATATATTTTGACCCCCTGACACTTGCACCAAATTAAGACTCACCTTGTATAACTTTACTTGACTCATCACGATAAGCGAATAAATTTATGTAATCGCAATATTGTGATTCACACTTTATATTAACTTTATTTGATTTATGTCTTCGTCACTTTTCACACACTTCTTAAAGAGACCTACAGAATGATAGCATTAAAGGCTCGCGTCTAAGCGTTTGATACTGGACCAGTGCGAGTTTCGGACTGCACACGGACGGTTGTTTTTTCATACCTATAGCATTTTTTACCTATAGTATTTTCATACGTTTGCCGCGCACGCACAATGGCAGGACGACAATCATCACCTATTAACTGTATGAAAAAAAGCAATAGTCCAATTGCAGTACGACACCCGCACTGCTCCGGTGCCGCAGTAGTCAATATAGCCCTCAGAGGCGAACGCATGTCTGATAGAAGATGCGCTATATGACCGACGTCTGTCGCGTAATGCCAGAACAGTTAAATAAATATATCATCCAGCCTTACACATGTACCCAATGATGCGTTATTTAATTATTTGTTCGTGCAACATTGAACTGTATTGCTTCATAAATAGAGTATGTATGACGTTGCAAAATGAATACAATAATAAGCGTGAGCCGGCGCACGTGGCAGCGCTGGTTGGCGCGAGACAGCGTTGTACATTATTTGGTGTGAAAGGGTCATCGTAATTTCAATTTTCGCCTTTCCACGCCTTTCCTCGCCGGTTTAATACCATCTTAAGACCAGTATAGCAATACGAAAGCAAGAAGAACAACCATAATGTGCTGACGTTAATTTCAAAAATGTCCCATCATCATAAAACTTAATCAACAAACATATCCGCAATATTTTACTGAATGTACCTACCTACCCACTATCTGATAATATTACATTGATAACTACAATCGCTAATGCGCCAATCATTTAGTGTTTAACAATCTATAATGAGGCATTGTCACCTGCATTGCTAAGTAACAAATACCATTATTATTGTGTTCAATTCAGACCTGACTCAAAGCCCGAACGCTCTTAAAACATTGACGCAAAAACTAATCAAAAAGTGTGGTAAAATAATGTGTATGCAGCCATCTAAAATGTCAAGTGCTAAGTGAATTTGAACCTAAATAAAAGTGAAATGGAACATAAAATAGTAGATTCATTCGTGCGCTATATCCATAAAAAAATGCCGAGTGATGCAGTGATGAAACCCAAGAAAAGCCCTACGGAAAAAACGAATAAGTTTAAGGAGTATTTTGGATCCCACCATGACTTGAGAATATTTGGATCACATCATAAACGTAATGTACCATTTTTGTGTAGGTTGTATCAAAGACGATTACTATTGCAATGTCTTACTGCAGTTTTGGATAAATTGGAGCGAATATTTTAAATTGTTATTATTCTTATAGGCAAGTGTCCTTATTTTAACGAACAGCAGAGTATATGTAGGCATATCTTCTCTTATCAGATTGTTTTATGCTTTATCTTTTTGTTGAAGTTTTGTTTTACCCAAAAAAGGTTCATCGCTTAATGTGATGATAAAAGTTGCTAATGCAACAATAAATGCTTTGTTGCATTGGCAACTGCTGTTGTTAGATTATACGAAATATTTTACAGGGATTTACTTTTAGCAGCACATCTTCTACAAGCTGACAAAAGAATTTCCAAGTAGGTGGCGCCTGCAAACAAAAACACACCTTAAAATTCGAATACAGCGTTTATTTTAACAATAATTTGCGATAATCTAACTGTTAAAATAAACGAAGTAATAGATTTTGATCGTCGAATGCTAAAGCATGAGAACGAGGGCCCTATGGCTAATAGTGATAAACACCAATATCGCGTGGCGATAATCTTGAAAATACAACTCAAAATCTTAGATGTGCTGATTATTACCCGACACCGTTAACAGCGGAATATCCGCCACCAAATAAAATAGACACACCTATACAGAATAGTGTAAACGTCGATACAGTTTAATCGACTCTGAATTAACTATGTGCCGATATCATCTTATCGTCTCCACACACAGTTGATAAGAAGCTCCTATCAATTTATCTGTTAACAGTCATGACGAATTCTACTGTTTTTTTCTTTATAGACTGTATTTATATCTTGTACCTCCAAAAAGAATTGCTTTAAAACCTTCGTGATCTTCCGAATTGATCTAGTAATTTCGTCAAAATTTCTCATCGTTGATTCAAAAATATTTGTTAATCTTTCAATATTCTTTTATTTTATGGTGTGAATTCAGGATACAGGCGAAAAAGGTAAATTATTAATAACAAAATTAATACTACGGAATGTTTTGGTCTCAATTTGTGTTCGTCTCAAATGCCTGTTCCTAACTTGTATCGTCCGTGTCATTTTAATAATATTCTAATTCAAAATTCATCTTTTTGTCTACAACATAACGTTGTCCGTTATTGGTATAACAACTCTCATTAAAAATCCTATTCTTTTATTGACCAATGTTTAATTTTGTAGTTCGTTTACACTGGTGGTTATTCAGATGCTTCACGTGTAGTAGATCTGCAAGTTTGTAACGACCAACTTATGTAACTAAACCCTAACTTTAAAAACCCTTGACTTTTATTTCGACATATGAATAAAATCTTCTCATACAACTCGTTAAGTAGGTAGGTACATTACCATAATCTTATATTAACTTAATTTGTATGTCATAACCTAAAAGTGTATAATATTAATCCATACATCATTCTGCCTCTCTGGTTATGGCTTTAAACCTAAACTATTTTGCTATGGTATGGGGTATTTTAAAAAACATATTGTGATGTTAATTAAGTGAAGCGTTGACGTTATAAATGACTCCTAAACGAGATAATTCGGAAAGAGTTTCAACCTTCCTACTAAAAATATTAAAGATGATAATTGCAAATCATCTATATCAAATTGCCTATCTATAGTCGTTTCTGCCGCCAATGCTTTAGAAATCAAGCTGCTATTTGGCAATGACTAGCAGCATGTAACCAATTTCGCGAAACCTCAGGCCGCATTACCGTGTCAAATCTGGTTTTTTATTCTAAAAATAATCAAAGGAAAAAATTGCTGTACCTACTAGCATTACATAGAAGTGTGAACAATGCTCATAAAGTTACCGGATTTGACGCAAACCTGTTGTGTAGTACTCTTTTTAAAAGTAATAATTCATTTAAAAGAAGAATACTGCTCAGATAATGTAGCCTTCTATCTCCTGCTTCTCCATTTCAATCTCTTCTTAATGTTCTAACTAACAATAAAATTCTATCTCCAATGTTCTACATTTCAGCTGGAGGCAGCAGCAATGAAGATCTGAGCGACTCGACTGAAGTTTCAAAATCACATGTGAAGAGTAGGTTAAGAAAGTTCTTCGCCAAAAGACCAGCCATGGAGCAACTTGTGAAGAAAGGAATATACAAAGGTTCGGAATTTGATCTTTGATGGTTTGAGTGGCACTGAGTAGAACTAGTCTTAGAACGTAGAATTGGTTTGGTGTGAAATATTGCTAACAATTTAAAGTGAGACATTTTTGTTTTCATGGACTTAACACTGGACTTGGTGACAAAGTGATTTTGATTTCTTAACTGGTTTTTTTGTGGAAATTTTGGATGAAGTGAACTAAAACGTAGTGTGATAAGTTTGTACAATAATTGGGATTGTTTTTTAGTTTATCCTTATACCGCTTCAAACATTTTCAGTGCTCAATTGTAGCCAAAGGTAAGTGCTTATTTTTAGAGATTTGCATTTATAATGTATATATTTTTGTATAAATTTATTTTTACACGTATGTTTTATAACAATTAGTTTTACGAAATCTAATTGGTGTTTTATTTTTTTACCTGAACTTTGTATTTTTTTTTCCTTAGTAGATGGGAAGATGTGTTTCATTAGATTGTATTCTTTTGCACAAGTATTTATTTTATTTATGTATGTACTCTGTTTAACCTTAAAGAAAATATGACGTAAAGAACAACGTAAACATTTGTCATTTGTTTATTTATTTATGTTTTGTAAACAAATCGTGACGTTGTATAACTCAATTAAAAACAAATGAAAACCACAAAAACATAGACGTCTTACTTTCAGTCATCTTGCGTCATCCTCCATACAAATATGCAGTTCATATTGATCTGTTGTTTGGACTTTAAGCAACTGATTTTCACGGTATTGTTGTTTTTAGACTGTTTACTATTATTTACTATCGAGGGTAAAAACTTGACTTGTTGTTTAAAACTGTGTTGTGCTATAGAAGTAGGTTCAATATTTATTACTAAGGAGGAAGGTTTTCAGTATTTTTTGTTTTTAACTCCTTTTACGTTGTAAACATCATTGCGGTTGATCTCTACTTGAATTGTGCAGACATCTCCAATATTAGTATTAATTGTACCTTCCTTGCGATCAGTTGTCATTTGTTTTCTCTTTCTTTCTTGATTTACGGTTTTTCATTCATTTGCAATAATGTGTAAAAGACTAAGAATCAGAATGGAGAATTTCTTCTGGAATTCTTTAGTTCTTGGTAATCGTCGTTCGTCACTTATTTTGGGTATATCTATTTTAATTTATCATTAGTTTCTTTAAAAGCACTTTAATATACGTTGTATCGATTCGAGGTTTGTGTATTAATTGTGATACAGGAGAACCCACACATTGCATCAAGGGTTTCCTTATTCAAAATAGTCAAAGGACACCACCCTGTTAAATTTTAAGCCCTTTCACATTTATGTCTTTATAACCAATCTAACCAAACCACAAATTTCTTGACAGACGAGCCTGTATTCGGGAGGAACCTGGAAGAGGTATGTCCCTCCACTAGTCCTCGGGTGCCGGAGTTTGTGGTAGCGTGTATCACTGAGATTGAGAGGAGCGAAGAGAATATGTGCACAGATGGACTGTACCGAGCCAGCGGTAACCTCAGCCAGGTCCAGAAGATACGATTAGAGGTAAGTCCCTCATCATCCATATTATAGAAATGAATATGTTTAATTTTGTCCTTTTTGACTTGCTGACCCGTTGATCCGACTATGATAAAACTTTGGTTGATTATTCTGCGTGATCCCGCGAAGTTTCTTGGCCTAAAGAGTATGTATAGAGTTTCTTGCCCCTTCATATGAAACTAGCTTTTAAAAATAACGTTCAAAAATTCTTTTTAATACTAATTGAAACAAAATGCTTGACTTGACTTGACCCAGCTAAACAATATAAAAAAAAACTTTCGCAAAGATTTATTAAATTAAACAAATTATGACGTTTAATTACAATTCTTCTTCATATGAAACTAGCTTTTAAAAATAACGTTCAAAAATTCTTTTTAATACTAATTGAAACAAAATGCTTGACTTGACTTGACCCAGCTAAACAATATAAAAAAAAACTTTCGCAAAGATTTATTAAATTAAACAAATTATGACGTTTAATTACAATTAGATTAACCAAGGGTTTAAATATAACAGTTAAAGAGGAAAGTAAACAAGCCGTATATTATCCTTCCTTGTGATAACATTAATAAGATAATAATTAATATTCATGCTACTGATTTAGAACCATTATAATTTCATCAGATGCGCTTTTAGAAAGACAATATGACATAGCCGTCAACGACGCTTTCTGTCCATCAAACTACGAAAACAAAAATTATTGCTGGGAAATAACTTTTATTTTTGATGTGAAACATCAATAATTGTATATTATTATTGACGTATATTAAATAAATTATATTATATTTCTATAAGATAAATCGCGTCTTGTAAGCCCTCGTAGCGGACTATCAAGTCTTTGTAATTTTAAACAGCCTTTATCTCATAGTATTATTCAAAAATAAGATTGGATATGTCCCAGCTTACCAGAACATCTCCAGTACTATCACTTAAGACTCGTAAAACGTGTACTATCACTTAAGACTCGTAAAACGTGTACTAATACTACAACCATTTTCCATGTGCGCAGGTGGACCAGAACAAGATGTCGGTGATAGAGAACAACACGGATATCCACGTGCTGACCGGCTCACTAAAACTATTCTTCAGGGAGCTGAAAGAACCGCTGATCCCCTGCACCATGTTTGATAGAGTACTTGCTGCCTGCTGTAAGTATTATTTTATCATTATCATTGCTATTAAGGATTCCGCCTTTTTTTAAAGCAAATGGTGTATAATATTTACTTTCATGGTAAATAAAATAAAGTACGACATTTGAAATTAAAGATTGAAATTGAAGACTGCCTCGTTGGTCTAGTGGTCGTAAGCGCGACTGCTGTGCATGAGGTCTTGGGTTCGATTCCCAGGTCGGGCAAAGTGTTATTGGGTTTTTCCATTACGAATTTCTCAGTAGCAGCCTCGGAGTCTGGATTTGTGCCCGGTTGATGGCAATAGGCTCGCCCCCTATTACATGGGACTAAAAACATAACTGGCGAAATGTGGGTGTACTATTGGGTACATCTCTGCCTAACCCTTCGGGGATTACAGGCGTGATGTTATGTTATGAAATTAAAGATTTTTAATGTCAATTATGTACCTGCTTCCATAACTGTTACAAGCTAAAAGCGGTGTCTTTTCTTTTAGTAAACGATTAAATAAAATATTCAAACGTCGTAAAAGGTAAAATAAGTGCTTTTACCAACTTTATTGCCTTCATATGGTATAATATACGTTTACCCAAAACAACATACAATACTTTACGGGTGGCAAAACTAATACGTGTAAGCCGTTAAAAGCTTCTTTGACCCATATTTTTCGTACTCGTTTGTCACCAAAATGTTGGGATCAACAAGAAATGTTTATAAAAAAAAACAAATGTTCTGTTTTAAATTTCAGCATTAAAGCCCAAGGAAACGAGAATTAAAGAGTTCCAAGATATCGTGAAAGCCTTACCACAGTGCAACAGGGAAACGCTCAAGTTCTTATTAGAGCATCTGCTTAGGTAAGTGTTTCAGTAAAATATTTTACATTGGTAACGTATCAGAAACTTTCATAAGCCTATATAGATTTGCAAAATAAAAGAAAATACAGATGTTTTTGTGCGTCGACTTAACGTAGAACTCTTGCGGATTATAGAATAGAATATTTTGTAGTAGTAATAGTGTTCAATACGAAATACAATATCTAATTATAATGTTTTAAATCCTTTCAGGGTAACACAGCACAAGGAGCAAAACAGAATGCACACAGCAAACCTAGCAATCGTGTTTGGCCCTACCCTCTTATGGGCGCCCCCGGAGCAAGCTCACAACATCGCCGTCGACTGCATCCAACAAAACAATGTTGTCGATATACTCCTTACAGACTTCAAAGAAATATTCGTAGAAAATGGTAGTAAAGGGAAGAAAAAAGCGTGACTCTTAAACAACCGTTAGCTGCGGGTAGTATTATGAAACCCAGTATTGGTTATTGTGTCAAGATGCCGAAGTATTCAGCTGTCACAAGCCATGGTGAGTACAAAAGCGTTTATTGAGAAGCTAGTATCAACATTTCTTTAGTGAAATAACTAATACTAAGTTACATCGCAAGTTAATTTATTAAAAGAACGACAAATATTTCGATCGCTTTTGTATGTCACTATTGGACTTGGTAACGGCGTACAGTCAAACACCAATGACAATACAAATCTAAATACAATGATGAAATAGAAGTATGACAATAACCAATCATTCCAAAGGGTTAAGTTTTGTGAATTTAAGCGCGCTAGATTGTAATGTGTGGACGAAAAGTGTGCTATACTACATATTGTAGAGGACGTTCTATTTTGTATATATAGACGATGGTGTGATTACGAATATTTGGAAGCCTAGAGATATTCGGTATGATCTCTGTTGCTTACAGACCTTATTTAATGTATAGCTGCAATTAGAATTTTCTGACTACCAGTGAATGAAATAAATACTATTAGTTAATAAAAAAAAAACGTAGACCCCGAGGAGTGAATTTGGAATAAGCCATATTATCTAAAATATCGCGCTCATTTAGAACAATAATTAATTGTGTAAATGAGTGTACCTGTCTATTTATATTCGAATGGTTTTTCGGGTCAAACGAACCATTGATCCGTTGACCCATCATAAATTTTCATTTCATTGGTAGTCAGATTAAAACTAAGTTACATTTATAATTCATTTAAATTAATCAAAATTCAATACTGAATGAGAGTTGTGATTGTGAAGCAATATAGTACGGAAAGACTGTCCGAGGCTAGAGATATAAATAATATATTCAAATATTAATTATGTAATGACTAAAAAAATATTAAAAAAAGAAAAAAAATATACGTTTCTTCTATTTGTATATATTTGTGGCACATTGCACAGATCAACTTAGATCTGGTCTTGAAATTACCCAATTTTACATAGTTTGAGCTCTGGCATTTTAATATTCTATTCTAGTAAACTTTAGATTTAGTATATCTAGAAAGAAACAAAATGTTGGAGTAGTAACTATCAGTAAAGTAGATAATAGAGAAACGATTAAGTGTGATGTAATAGAAACTATAGTTTTAAATCTTAATCAACAGCATTATTTTGGGGCCAATTATGTATATATTATGAGTCCTAGGGTAGTTGGAGTGAGCGGCAACAATGGAGATTTTCATGGAGTCGTTTTACTTACTTGATTTCTTTATAAAAAGGGATTCAAGAGATACATGGTAAAATGTAATACCGTACATTTCCATTATATAGTGCCAAAATACAGCTAGTAAAAAGACACGTCACATAAGAAAAATCACTGTTTATAGAAGTGCGCAATTTAACACACGCAAACACTGTTCTTACGGGTTCAAAGTAAAAAAATAAACTTATGTTCGTAAAAAAAGTTGATTCTTGGACTTTTAACATCTCCGTAACTAGAAAGTTTCCAGATATGGTCCAGATAAAAAAAAACGGTGGAGCTGGGATTTGTCATAGTGTAAAGTGGAGTTGGTTTTTGTGAATAAAAAAAATAGTCACACTTCGTTTATGACAAGTTCGGTTTAAATGGTTCTAAATAGTTTATACGAGCTCCGCTTTACGGCTTTGCATACACCCTGTATAACTTTCGGCTTTGTTAGGTGTCTTTTTACAACCTCTAGACTAGATTTTAAACCTTATCAAAACACATCCTGATTTTTGTTTCTTCTTTCCGCCTCGTCTTGAAGTTGCTCGCTCCAATACTCTTCCTTTATAAAGGCTTAAAGCCAATTTATAATTTGTGCCTTAAGCTATGTAAATATTTCATCATAGATGATTTTCTTTATAATGTGATAATCATTACGTTGTTGTACCCTAGTTTAATTTCGTTGTATTAACTTTTAGTGTAACCAATGCTTGCAAACGTGACAGTCTAGTCCTATACAGTTAAATCTGGACTTTATTCAGTAAAGGCTTTGCTTTCGTCTACATACCTTCAAACCCTTTCAATTAAGGCTCATTTTTGCATACATCATTCATTAAATCTGTGTCTACGTTAATTAATTCAATAGTTTTGTCTGTATTTGTTCTGTTAAAGATTGGACGTTTATCATTTGTTTTTCTTTGCACTGTAAATAGTTTTTCATATATTGTTATGGAACAATTCTCGTATAATTTGTGTTACTGTAAATCTTTTAACTAAATTCAGCTTTCATTTGGAATTTCATATGATTGATAACGCAGACAAAAGCTTGAATAAATACTCAAGGTAGAAAACACCAATATTAAATGTACATTTTCTAATAAGCTAGTAACCAAAGGTTTTGTATTCGGCTGATAGAGTAAAAGAAAATAATTATATTGTTGTGTAGTTATTACTATATGTATTGTATGTTACGCCAATAATGCTTGGACATAGTTAATGAAGTTACATGAAATAAAATCAGATTATTTTAATGATAATTATCTTTTTTATTTTTTATTTTTCACGCCATCAAAATAACGATGACAACATCTAATCAGATCTGAGATAGATCCAAAAAAAAAACAAAGAGAAAATAGAAGCTACAGAAAGAATTATTTATTGGCTCTTAGACCATTTTAATTTATAAAATCCAGGGAACTATAATAATAATTAAATGAACATCAGATACTAATTAATCAAATCCCGCGTAATGAGACACAATTAATTATCTTTTGTTATGTCATACCGGTATAAGGGGCCCATAACGGTATTTTATAAACCCTCACGTTTAGAGTCAACTTAAAAGAGTTTTTATATTACTGTCAACAAGTTTATTACCGCGACTTCGTTCGCGTATTCGGGCTTTTAATTGAATTTTGCGCAACCTATTTTTTTTTTTAATAAAATAGCCAGTTCTAAAATAAAAGTTACTCCTTATAAATTCAGCTATCTGCCACTGAAATTTCCGTCAGACTCGATTCCGCCGTTTAGAGATTAGCCAGATCACAAAGACAGACAGACAAAAAAAAAATGTTTATTTTTCTAATTACTTTGAAAAGATGTATATGCAGTTAGTACAAGGTGTTATTTTAACATTACAAACATACACTTTAATATTTATTTGTCAGTAATTAAAATTATTTGAAACAAATGGAATGAGGGTAGTTATAAAAAGTCTCGCTTCACAAAGAAAACTTACACTCGTACTGTCACTGGCGGTCATACCGTGACCTCGGTCAAACGTCGGGAGTCAAAAGAAATATCCGGTATTTCGGTACATCCTGGATTCTGTATCTATATTCAACCGGATCTCGGTTTTATCAGTAGTGTATTGCAAAAGTCGAAACTGATCTAAAAAATCAGAGCCTGGTGTGGTTCATTGCTTGTAAAACTTCTTAAATTCTTTTGAAAAAATAGTATGTGCGTTGAGTTATATAGTAATAATAATAATGTATTTATTTCAAAAGTGTGGTACAATCTGTTTCAGTCACAACAAGTAGTTTCAACAAATACCAAATTCAAGAAAGGCTCTTAGCTATGGTGTCTTAGCTATGTTACATAGTAACTTGTAATAAGCCTTTCTAATTTTGTACGTGTGTATTTGTATCGAGGCACGCCACCCGGGTTTTTAAGACTAAGTTACAAACATTAAAAAGAAACTGCCTAGGACAGTGATATTATAATATACTAGCTTTTGCCCGCGACTTCGTCCGCCCAAAAATAAAATAAAATATCGCCTATGTTACTTTCAGATAATATAGCTTTCTAATGGTGAAAGAATTTTTAAAATCGGTCCAGTAGTTTTTGAGTTTATCCATCACTAACAAACAAACAAACATATATATTTTTTCTCTTTATAATAATAGTGTAGATACAAAATAAGTGATTTTATTGCATTGTCTTGTACCTAAAATGAGTGCCAGCTTTCGATTAAATTAAGTTTTAATTACGAATCCGTCAATTAAGAAGTGTTCTCTTTCTAAAAGATTTAGCAAAGACTTTCTATATGGATAGTAAATCTTTGCCTTGTGAAAATCGATTCGTTTGTGTCGTGGTGTGTAGTTGTGTGTGTGTGACTCTTGTCACACACACACAACTGCTGTACTTCGGCCATCATCGTTATCTTCAGACATCAGGAGTAACAGGTAGGTGGCAGCAACTGTAAATAGTATTAAACAAAGTCGCTTCCCGCCGTTCTGTACGCTTAGATCTTTTAAACTACGCAACGTATTATAATATTTTCATTAATAGATAGTGATTCAAGAGGAAAGTTTATACGTATAGTTTAATATTGTTTTGTCTTCATTTGTTGAAATACATAACATTAACATAAACATCATGCCTTTAATCCCCGAAGGTTTAGGCAGAGGTGTACCTACCCATTAGTACTCACATTTCGCCAGTTATGTTTAAGTCCCATATAATGCGGGGGGGAGCCTATTGTCATCAACCGGGCACTATCCAGGCTGCTACTTTGAAATTTCTGACGGAAGAACCCAATAATACTGCCCGACCTGTGAATCGAACCCAAGACCTGATGCTCAGCAGTCTCGCTTTGCGACCACAAAACCAACGAGGCAGTCGAAATATGACGATACATAAGTATCTTACCTTGCTTCCGTGCGAAGCAGGGGCGTGTTGCTGTAGCTAAATATTAAAACGAACGGCACTTAGGTTGCATCAAGCCGCAATAAAAAGCAACGGCGTAACTCCTATAACAGGAAAGGCTAAGTATAAAGCGGATAATGATAATAATAATATCCTCCCGAGTGAATTCCCGTTTGAGCACCTATGCATTGAGTTGAGCACCAATCTTTATCTTCAATACCTTTGGTGCTCAATGCATAGGTGCTCAAATAAAGATGCTTAAACGAGAATATTCCAACGCGGATGTAGGCGCGGGCTTAAACTAGTTCGTAATAGTAGGTACTTACAACCTCTTAGTAGCCAACTTTTTAGTAGCAGCAACTGGACTTAACCTCGAATACTCAGGAAGTTTTATGTATAAAGAATTCCAAAGTCATTCTAAATTTAGATGATTTTATCAAAATAACGCGCAATGCTTTCCAGTCGGAACTGTTCAAATATTTTACGTACTTGCGTTGCATTATGTTCTTTTTACCTATATCTGTAACTTATAAAAAAAAATAAAAAAAAATCTCTACATGTATAAAACAAAGTCGCTTCCCGCCATCTGTATGCCTAGATTTTTTTAACGACGCAATGGATTTTTATGTGTTTTTGTCGATAAATAGAGTGATTCTAGAGGAAGGCTTATGTAGGTATATACATTGCACCCCAAAGCCGGGGCGGAAGAATTTCTTTCTCAGTAGCAGCCTCCGAATCTGATTTTGTGCCCGGTTGATGGCAATAGGCTCGCCCCCTATTACATGGGACTTAAATATAACTGGCGAAATGTGGGTATACTTTGTTCGGGTACACCTCTGCCTAAACCTTCAGAGATTATAGACGTGATATTATGTTATATTAACTGTAAATTTTTAATTACTTTAAAATTAATAAATAGTTAATCAATTGAGTCGAGAAACAAGTGACATCACAGTTCTTTTTTGCCATACAGAATGTATGGAAGAATCGAGTTTTGACAGGTCATAAAAAGTATGTCAATTTACTGGTCATCTATTTATTTATTTAAACTTTATGCAACAAAGTACAAAGGCGGACATAATGCCTTAGGCATTCTCATCTATCCTATTAGGAAACCTCTGAAAACTCCTTTAACAGAATATCCAAGTTCATATCTTCCCACATGAAACAACATCCTACATATACCTACCTATATGATGTACCTACTCTACCTACTCAGTAATTACATTACATACAGGCCGTTCCCGTCCACTTACCGTTCATTATGTAGACGCTATGCCCACAATACTAATGGAAGTAATGGAATTTCCATCCTATGGAACGCTATACTGTTAGCATGGTCTATTGTTGAGGGTACGGCGTCTTTAAGATGAGTGTATACTTGACCATATACTTGTAACAGAACATACACACTTATTTGTTATTATATTTTTGATATTCATGTGAAAACTTCTTAAGCCGCCTCGGGAAATTTTTCGTAGTGGCAAAACTTATTGGTTTGTGTCAGTAACATGCTAATGTGAGTGTCACTGTCTTATTCTTTTATTATTTTTCTTTATCTTTTGTTATGTCACTACATGTACCTACATACATGTAAATATGTTAGTAACTTTTAGAATTTTAAACAATGTTTTAGTACGTAAGTGCTGTGTAAAAATCCATATATTGTCCATGTCCATACCACCATACAATATTTAACACAACCAACAAAAAAAAATCTCCTGTATCCCCTTTCATTTATAACTTTTATTTATATTTATTATTTTGTTGGTAGAGCGGCAACAGAAATACACATTCTGTAAAAACTTAAACTCTCTGCTATTACGGTTCATGAAATGTAGTCCGTTGACAGACAGACGGACGGACAATGTAAGCTTAGTAATAGGATCCCGTTAGCACTCTTCGGGAACGGAACTCTGGAAAAGAAGCTCATGGTGTGGTGTGCCCTCGGGTTGCTACGTTCTTAATGCTGCTTAATTTGCCCTTTAGATAAAAGTCATCATCATCTTCCTGCCCTTGTCCCATGTTACTTGGGATTGGCGCAACACGTTTTCTTTTTCCATTCCGTCCTGTCAGCCGTCATGCTATCACTGACTCCCTTTTCTTTCATATCATTCTTCACACAATCCATCCATATAACCCATTAGATAAAAATGTTAGGAAATATTCGTAACTTAATAAAATTAATTTTGTTTTTTAAGACAAGGCGAAAGGGTGAAAATTAATTAAAACAGAATTTGAATTTAAAAAAGCTGAAAAGCGTGGAAACCTTTTTACGCATAATTGGAGTTAATTTAAAGGCAAGGATTTGTCGTAAAGTTTCAAATAAAAATGTAACACAAGTACTTACAAATCCAACGGTTGGTAAACATTTACGTCAGGGGTTTTTAAAGTGAGGGGGCGCGCCACCCAAAGGGGACAAAGGGGGGCGTGGACCACCAGTGTAGTTAAGGACCTTATTTACAAATTACGAACGTTTACACAATACTTACGGCATTTCATACAAATTAAGGATTAAAAGTCAGAAATTTAAAATATTTGAAATAAAAAAAGCTTTAATGTTTTACTTTCTCATAATTATAACATTACATTACGCACCTGTAATCCCCGAAGGGTTAGGCAGAGATGTACCCTTTAGTACACCCACATTTCACCATTTATATTTTAAGTACCTATCATATAAAAGGGGGCGAGCCTTTTACCATCAACAGGCACAAATCCAAAATCCAAGGCTGCTAGTACTGAGAAATTCCTAATGAAAAACCCAATAATACTTTACCGGACCTGGGATTCGAACCCAAGACCTTATGCTCAGCAGTCGCGTTTTGCGACCACTAGACCAACGAGCCAGTCAGTTTTACTTTCTATCTGTGTAATCTTTCATAGTAATCTTAAAATTATATTTTCTGGGCAGAGGGGCGGATAATTTTTTATTTTTAGAAAGGGATCAATTAATAAATAAATTTGGGAACCCCTGACCTACGTTAACGAGAAAATGATTAACTGTACGTTCACGTGACTCGCCCTGTGATATAACCGAATGATTTGATTTTAATGTTGAAAATATTGCGGTGATTCGATTTGAAAATATTTTCTTTCTCATTAAATATTGTGATGTTGTTGTGTTGTATTACAATGTTGTTATGGCCCAGCCAATACAGACTAACAGCCAATTACAGATCTTCAGTTATAAGATATAGGATAACACGATCAAGGACCAAGCCCGGGTCGACGGCGCGTTCTGTTCGCGCGCGCCTCAAAGAGCTGTCAGCACAGGGACGGGGCCCTCAACGGGGCCAACGCCTGCCGGGGTTGCAGGACGTCTTAACAGGATACCGTGGCCCCGGAACGTAAAGGGCAACAGAAGGAACAGGGTGGTTTTTTAGTCAGTAAAAGTCTGACAGTCCCTTCCGCCCCACCCAGGGCGGAAGGAGTCATTTGATGATTTTTACCACCTAAAAAAAAAAGTGTTTAACCCGTTAAGTGTCGGGAAACATTCATTTTACCAAGCTCAATGTGGGGCTGGCTGGCTACATAGTTTGTGTATTCGCCGTAGCAAAACACATACTTTTGTGTGCGTCGCACTTGCCTTTTATTATTAGAAGCAGTCGCACTTTGCGACCACTAGACCAAACGAGACCTTTAATTTTTTTTGTAATACTTAGGTACCTACCGATAATTTAGACTGAAAGTCGTTATACATTTGTCAGCATTTCTGAGGTTCAAAACCTTCCAGCATTGGTACAGCATAGGTACCAATGTAATATCCTCCCGGTCGAATTACACTCAAGTACGCAGGATAAATTATAGTGCACAAGTTTGTGCGCAAACACAGGTGCACTCCCTCTTCCCTCACTTATTATAATAGTCCGACAGGACGACAATCCGACACGATCGGGGAGAGATCAGGCGCAGGACCGTCGGCTTTACGGACTTTTCGAGGCACGGGGCTGTCAAACCGGGCTGTGATTTTCAAACTCCGGGCAGCTACTAAGAAACTGGTAATGAAAAAACCTAATAACAGTTTTTGCCTGACCTGGGAATCGAACCCAGGACCCCACGCTTAACAATCGCGTTTGCTTTGATGAGACCAACGGGGTAGGCACCATACTTAGTGGTTGAATCCACTTGATACTTGACGATTATAAACGATTTGGGGGCTATTTAAAAAAACAATAACAATTATAATGCCAGTATGTAATTACGTAATGAAAAATGGTTACAGAAGACAACGGAAACGTTTATTGGCTAACAATTCTTCTTTTTTTTTTCATAATTTTTACGCAGTCTTATTTATTTACTGTAATCGTATCGGACAGAATAATTTACGTTTTTTTTTTCTACCCAAAAATTTGCGTTACGGAATGTACTTCTACAATAATTACAAAATTAATATCGAAATATTTTTTTTTTTACATTTAAAATTATATTATTACAATTTACAAACTAAAATTAAACATTATTAGTTAATCCTACCTAACTTATCTACATTTAACAAATTATTGTAACTAACAAAATTATCATTTTACAACTAATGATAAATATTTTTTACCTGATTTGTAAAAGCGTAACGTAAAGATGGCTTTACAGGCACGTGCCATTGCTTGAACAAATTCATTACGGAAGCACGTGTCGAAATAATCCAATTCCAGTTATCACGTGCTGTACTTGTACCTGTACTCTAATGCCATTCAATTACACTTTTACGAAAACTACTATTATTATAAACATTGATTGACATTGGAAATAATAACTATTTGTATTAATTATGTGACGTTAACATTTAAACTAGGATAAACATTTAATATAGAAATTGACAGTGACGTAAAAAAAATGCACAGATAAAACGCTATAAAAAATAAAACAAATACATTGCGTGGCTACAAAAAATGACCTATCGACAGTGAATATTTTTAATTATCCTGTTTTAGTAACAGAATCCTAGTAGCATTATCCTCCTATCACAGTCCAATATATAACTGCTTATGTACAACCAGCGCAAACGTAATAGCTTAAAACGATACAATATATATTAAAATTAAACTAACTGTCTAGTGTAAAAAAGCTATTTATCGTAATAAAACTTACAAAGCTCATGTTTTCATGTTTTTTATACATTTATCGATTGCTCGAGGATTTCTTTGTGTTTTCATAATAAAGGTACCAACTTCGTTTTTTAATGATTTTTGTTGAACAGGTTATATCAATGATAACAGACAGATTTTCCAAATATTATTCTGAAAATTCCTTTCTTCAAATTCTAAGATAACTTCTATACAAAAATAAAGAACAAGACCCACAGAAACGGGTCAGATAAAATTAAAAGAAAAAGACGAAATATACTTATAGACTCAAACTCATATAACAAAAAACGCAAGAATTTTTAATAATAACTGTCTTGTATAAAACCCGAACATTAAGTAGGTGCCTATTCATCCCACCCCAATAAGTTAGATTTTTGTCAGTAAATATCGGATTAAATGGAACTCGGGTAAAGGACAAAGGGGGAGGGAGTGTGGGGGCAAAGAAGGTAGTATAGGACAAAGAGGGGACTATGGGATAAATCCCCTCAGGTGGGTCCAACTTTACTAGTAGGCATTCTGTGGCTTTCAACTACTTATGAATTCCACAATATGCTAATATTTCTTTCAGACATTTTTTTGGCGGCAACTTTTTTATTATAAATTTTTGTTTAAGGACTAAAATATTTATATTTTATTCTTAGTTACTAAAAAAATACGAGTAGTATGTTTGAGTAAAAATTAAAATTATGATGAATTAATAACAAAAAACTTTAAGTGTACACATAAATTTTATTCACGAATTTATGCATTAAAAATAGTAGCGAACAATTCTGAATAAGGAGATCCGAGAAAGTATTTCTATTACATTTGCATAAGGTTTACAAAGGATTGACAGGGAAATTCGTGTATCAGATTTGTATTCCTACCTACTTATACGTAAGTACAACAGATTTTTTCCTTGAAACTTGTGTGATTCTATCAAGATCGGGTTTACGAAGTTTGCGGAAAAGTGGCTTTGCTACCGCTCAAGTTTCAATGGGTAGGCACAGCTACCTTATTAGTTTTGTATAAATAAGTTGGGCTGGTTTTATTGAAACACAGTGTACTTATTTGTACGCGGCAACAACAATTCTGTTTCAACTTATACGTATTTAAAAATATAATAAAAAACAATATATTTCTTTTTTATAATCATATTTCGAAATGTTAAATGTTGTTTATTAAATAAAACTGTTTATAATCTTAAAAAACAAATTAGATGTAAAAATATTTACAGAAGAAACTGACTAATAATATAAACTAAACTGACTATACACATTGCATTTATTTGTAATACACTACACCAATTAATTAGTTATTGGGTGTTAAATAAAAATCCTCGAAAAATCGATAAACATACGTGTTTTTAATAAGTTCCTACACAACAACACGTTGTACAAAAGTTCGGATGTACAAATATATAAAAATGTGCATAAAATGTTCCAAAAATGTGTCTCAACAATCCATTGTCTCGCCACTAATTCCTTTCTACATAATATATTAATATCACTAACAACCATGGCAAAGTAAAGTACAAATCTAAATAATATTATGTATGGAATTTTCAACTACAAAGCTCTCTATTCGATTTATTACTTTATTTTAAAGAAACATTTTTAAGATGGTTTCGATTAATATCTTCTTATAATTTTGTAAATCAAATTCGCTTCCCGAAGTCTGTACGCTTAGATCTTATAAACTTATCAATGGATTTTAATGCGGTTTTCAGCAATAGATAGAGTGAAGTGGAAAGTTTAGGTATACATACGTAACGTTTAATACCTCTTGTTATGATTTTTTTTTGCTGAAATATTTCGATTCATTGCACTCGTGCGAATCACAGGCGGGCCGCTAGTCTATTATATACTAATATTATAAAGAGATAAATTTTGTGAGTTTGTAACAACATAAAAAACCCAATGCTTTAAATGTATGTTTATATATAGCTGATTTGTTTTTTTGGGTACACCTCTGCCTAACCTTTCGGGGATAACAAGCGTGATATTGTTATGTTGTTTTTCTAATAACCTTCGAAAATGTTAACCTTGGAGGGTCTATACTCATATTTAGTGTTAAAATTTTGTGTATCCGTGTAAAAAACCATCTACATATTCAATTCAAAGTAATGTCATTTTAATTTGTCTGCTTCAATAACTACTGGTATCCATGATGTTTAATCATATTTTCCAGTTCAATACTCATTAGTAAAGACATTAACACATCGACTGCCCTATCAAGCAGCACCTCGTACAGTCGAACAAGCCATTTGGTATACAAGTACACATTTGGTATACAATTTGTCTCGAGTGTGTTATTTCTTTTAAATCACTTTAAGTAGGTTTCAAAATAAAAGAAGCTTCAAAATAAAAAGTTAAAGATAATTTTTGTTGTCTGTATACCAAATAGCTTGTTCGATCGTACCTACATCGTACCATGTTTTCAGGGCATGTCATTCGTTGACAGCTGAGTCTGAGTGCTGACAATCAAGCGTATGATTGGAATAATTACACTTCCATTAGTAAGCCATTTCAGTAATTTGTCATATTTTTTTTTCTATTGTATAGTGAATGATTTATATTAACATTATTTTTTGTAGGATTTCTTCACATCGAAATTTCCTATAAAGATTAAAATCTATCTACCTATAAAAATGAAAATGAATGGTTAAATTCGATAACGGCTGGATTTAGCTGATTCTTTGTTTGCTATATCTTCTTTATTTCTCGGACAGGGTTTTTATAAAAATGTTTTTTGGAAAATCTACCGAGTAAGTTTGAAATTTTCAACCGAGCGAAGCCAGGGCGGATCGCTAGTTAGACATAATAATGGCGTAATTTTCACGCACTAGATCTGGAAGTCATGCTATTAAATGATATGCTCTACAAAAACAAATCGTTATCGATACATAATCTCAACCATCTTTTAAATATTTCTTTAAAATAGATACACCTTACTTATTTTATAACATATCGACCGTGGAATAACATTCGTTTCCAGTCATACAATTGAAATCCATAAGTAATAAAAAAATGCTATAAATCTTCAATACTTTTATTCTTCTGTATCATAAAATTAATGTATTTTTGATCGCCTGTATTATGGCAATGTTTGGTTTTTGATATCAGACGAATACCTTTCAAATAACGGGGTGAATATAGCTTTTCATTTTGCGTTGCTTGTTTCTTTTGTTTTTGTAATAAAAACTCGCTGTCCCATCTTTATTTAGTAGCTGAACAGATACTTATACTAAATCAGAATTAAAACATGGTGTCTGAATGAAAAGTTTCCTTTTAATAATACCCATTAATCAAATCTCTAATGTGGCTGAACCACGATTTTTATCGCGTTAAAAAGTCCTTTTACCAGCCAAGCTTATAGCGCCATAAAATCCATTGTGAACTAACTTAACTAAACTATTGATGGTAACTTTCAGGTTAGAAACGGAAAATGATTTTTACATAATTTATGCGTCCGAAAAAATTCAAGGTGATTCAGTGGTGAGTGCCCTTGATCAGTAGCACGCGATGCGATCCTTGTCAACCATTTATTACCATATACTCTGTTTTATTTAGTTTTTTTTGCCCTATTTGTAACGATCTTATCGATATTCGGCTGTCAATCCTAACCTTCAGAGTCGTAAAAATATCAATAAACTTATTTCGTCTCGGGACTATTTTGTTTCGTTTTCGATCATTGTTACTACGCACATAGATATTGATTTAGCTTAAACATTACTGCTGCAAAGGCAATAATTTTATTTCTTAATGTACAGTTGAACAAGGTATTTGGTTTACAGACAACAATAATTATTTTTTCTGCATTGCAATTCATTGTTATTTTGTGTTCACTTTTTTAGCTTGCGGTGTCTAATACTTTTGAAAGCTATTTAGAGTGATTTAAAAGAATTTACACATTCAAAACATTGTTTAGAAGTAGTAGCAAGTTAGCTGCCTGTATACCAAATTGCTTTTTGACTGTACCTAATATGTAGCTAAATGTGTAGTCAATTAACTTTATTCACCCCATTATTTTTGTTGACAGTGTAGTCTTTAACAGCTGTGTTATTTTATAAAAATCTCCCCCATGACGTAAGCTTGAGACGAGCCATCAATTCCTAGCATCAGCCGCTTTATTCTGTAAAAAACCCTTTCTCGGTGAGCTTTTAATCAGTGGGATGAAATCTCAACTGAAACTTACTTTGCCGAGTGACAGTTCTACTGAACAGCATAGCCGAATACTCCACAACTCATCTCTAGCTTACTTCAACTAAACCGAGGGGTGTTTTGACAGAATTGATCGGCAGATGAATAAAACTGAAACAATAGCAGAACTGTTCAACAATATTTGAATCAGTACTCAATCCAGCTGGAATTTTGTATTACATAGTGAAAACAAATGTCAGTCCACCGGTCCACCGCGATCGAACACGGAATAACAACCATATACGTATACTACTGCTCCTCAAAGCGGGGTCAACAAAAACTCAGTCACAACTAATTAGGAACATTTTAATACAAACAAACTGTTCTTACAAACTAATAACATATTTCTCTCCTTACAAAGCACAATCAGTCTGTGGCACCATTTTTTACTAAAAATACACTTAGACGATCTACGGGTGCTATATCTCGTCGGAGTCCGACCTTATTGAATCATAGTTGGACGTTTTGCTCCTCAGCATCCTTAGGAAGGAGCCTACCGCGAAGATCGTCCTCCTGTGCCTGTGAAAGATACCCTGGTACAATGCTTCCCTCAGCGCTTTCCTATCGTCCGACATCGAAGGCTGAGTGCTTAAAGTTATGTCGGAATGGGCCTGCACCACCACGGCCTTCTGATGCCGCAGACCGCCGTGTTTCTTCTCCAAAGACTTCTGATTAGGCAGACTCATTGTCGATTCTATTGATGAGTTTTTCGTTTTTCTCAAGTTTAGCGACTTCTTCCCAGAAGACTGTGTCTCTGAGGATGACCTAGTTGGAGCTAGTTTAGATCTGTGCAGAGGATTGTTAGAGCTTTCTGGATGAACCATTATTTCAACAGATTTTTGGCTCACAGCACTCGACCGTGTTAACGTTCTTTGTGGATGGGATGTTGTTGCCTCCGGTTTGGGCATCCGCTCCTCGCTCGGGAGCGATTGTTCAGTTTCTAAAGCAATCATTTTGGCTGATTACTTTTTGTGTGATTGTTAAAAGTACAAAACCTAATCACATCATCGGAGGGCGAGCCTCATTAATGCTATCAATAGCGGGCACGGCCAAATGTATGTCGACGTCCTTATTGTTCGGCAGGTCGCTCCTAGCGTACCCGTCGCAGCAGTTACTGAATGTTATCGTAGGAACTTTTGCATCACTGTCTATTTTCACAGAATCTAAGTTTTGTGCCAAACAGTCTACGTTGCTGTCGTTCTGAGAGTCGCGGTCATCGGAGTTTGCGCTCATACTCGGTGCGAGCCATTCCTCCTCGTTTTCTGTCTCTGTCTTTTCTACGTCGGGCGACGGCCCGTGGTCCTCGCGGCTCGGAGACAAGCGTTCCCCGTTTATATTCAAACTAATCAAATCGGCCAAGTTGACGTTGAAATTCTTGTTCCTTTTACTGCTACTCGCCTGATGCTGCTCTTCTTCAGTTTGAACTTTTTCAGCGATTATACTGTCTGTGATAGTTTGAACTTCTTCTCGTAACTCTTGGTCGTCCTCGTAGTATTCAGATAAGCTTTGAAGGTTCTTAAACCAGTTCTTTTCTAGTATGCTGGGTTGTGGTTTCTTTTCTTCGGAAGTCGATTGTCGATACTGTTCTATGAGGGGTTCTAGGGATTCCTCGTGCTGGCGAAACAAGTAGTGATAGGTCTGACTTACGGCGTAGAGGGAGTAGGCAGATTTTGGCCTCGGCAACACGGACGCTGTTCGCTTCTGCGGTGCGGCACACCCATGCCACACGTGCCTGCGCACTCGCTCGCACAGTATTGCATTAGAATTAAGAATCCTTTCAAAGTCTGTCACTTGTTCGGCTTCGCTGATCTGCAACAACAGTTTGTTCTCCGTCCCTTTCCCGCAGCCCGCAGTGTCACACAGCCTCTTGTTGTCGCCGACCTGTTTAGGAGGATTACAATGCTTAGTCTTGTTAACATCGATCCGTCGATTGTAAGTGTTCTGAGGAGGTTTGGAGGTTGAAAGCCTAGGTTTCGGTTCATCCGCGTACTTCATAGGTATAGATAAAGTTTGTACCGAAACAGCGAAAGGAACTTTCTCAACTACTTTTCTGTTTTGTTGTTTGACAACAACGTTACTTTGTCGGCGTTTGGTATTATTAGTGGATGCTGGCCGTTGAAAAAACTGTTTGTCGGCGAAATGTGTACGGTTATTAAGATCGGCGCTACGGACGGCACGAGCATATTTGGAGCGCGGTCTCTCCGCTAGACAGACACTTTTAGCCCGCAAGGGAATATCGCGAGCCTCTTTAGGGACACCTGCCAGTTTTACGAGCGCGATATCGTATCGTGATCCGATTGAATACGTATCGGTGGGGGCGCGAGACGAGCGGCGGCCGCGTGCTCACACGAGTGACTGCTTGCAAACCATGCACCGCTTTCTTCGAAAACTCGAGCAAAAAGTAATTTATCGCGGTGGCGTGCCCGACCAATCGATCCAATTGTTCCGAATCAACGTTTAAATAAAGATGGGCATAAAATTTGGCGAATGTACGATTCACGATTACCTCTGAACGACGTTTTTATAAGCCTTTCGTGGTCTTTTTTGTCGAGTCTTACGTGATTTGTATATAATGCGACTGTTCATGTCCTGACCGAGTTGACGTGACTTTCCGTTTGCGAATCCGACTGCCTCGGGTTTGCGTGATTGTGTATTTGCATGCGTGCAAGTCTGAACATCGCGTGTTACGATGCGTGCATGCATGCAAAACAAAATTTATGGATACAGAGATGTCGATGCAAAATTTTCAACTAAAACGATTGAACTGTTGAATGAAATTTTAAATCTATACATTTATGTATTAGTCAACAATGATTTAGAATGCAAATGGCGGAAGCTGAACTTTTGAACTCTTTATTAGTGAAAAACAATACACCTGACAAACAATCACTGTAGTTTAGTTTGATACTTCAGGTTATAATACGTTGAATTTTTGTCAGTTTACCTTTGCGCTACGCGTATAACTTAACGCGGGTGAAAAACACTACGTGGGCAATGTCGCAGATAGAAGCTATGTTGTACGATTAGTTGAAAAAGAAAAAAAATATATATCCATTTCTGTGCAAAGTATAAAGATAACAAAACATTACGCCTGTAATCCCCGAAGGGTTAGGTAGAGGTGTACCAAATAGTACCTACACCTACATTTCGCCAATTACGAGTATGTTTTCGTTCTGAAAAACATAAAGATAAATTTTGAATAACAAAAATAACGGTAGGTATTTATGATTTATTCAAATATTTTTAAATTCAGTTTGTGATTTTCCTAGTACCTATTTTAAATGCGATGTTTTAAATTTTAAATGAAACAGATAATAAATATCTGACTCCATATTTATGCGACGTTTAAAATCATGTTTCTATTTTTTTTTTTTTATTTGATTTGAGGTTTACTGTCTCTGTCATCTAGTGGTCTAAAGCGAGCGGCATGACGTCTTGGGTTCGATTCCCAGGTCGGGCAAAGGGTTATTGGGTTTTAACTAAAAAAAGGGCCTTAGGTTTAAGTGGGATAATAAGTCCAGGTTTCCTCACGATTTTTTCCTTCACCGATGCCAGAAATGTCCAAGATAAACTTTAAATAAATAAATTAGAAAAATAGATTAGTAAATTAAAAATTTACATTGTAGCCCGGATTTTTACCCAGAACCTTATGCATGAGAGGCGGGCGCCTTAACTTAGCCTAGGTTTGAACATTGATACAGACAAAGTCGCGGGCAGAAGTTAGTATTTCGTAACTTCGTCGAAGAAGTTTCTGGACTGGCCGTCCTCTATTTTCCAAATATATTTTGGTATCCACCTACACGGTTCGACCTACAGACTATAATCGAGGGTACGTTTTAGGGAAAGATTTTTAGAACAAAAGAGGTTACTCCTCTCACAAGGAGTTCGTTATCAAAATAAACCTACCCGTTTTATTTATAGATCGTCTGGGAGACTAATTAATTTGTATATCGAATTTCATCTTTATTATATCTTATATTTTATGTTTTCTTTATCAGAGGTATGAGGATAATATAAATAAAAAAGATTTCCACGAATTGAGAACCTCCTCTGCTGTTAACTTAGGTTTATAACATTCTTTCATGCTACGTGTAAGTCAAATACAAATAATTTATTTTAGCTGTCCTATCAATTTAACTTGAATGCACTCCCATAAGATGTGATGAGCAGATTGTTCATATTCACAGTCAGATGTAGAACATTGACACAAAGGAGAAGCAACAAGCTTGAAAGAAAATAATTTACTCTTCAATGCGGCATAGTACCAACGGTATTACGTGCTTTTCGAAGCACGGAAGTGTCACACTACACACTTTCTAACTCCGGGCTGCTACTGAGAAATTCCTAATGGAAAATCTCCGGCTGCTACGCAATGACATTTTATGCCCGACCTGGTAATCGCAACCGGGATCCACGCCTAACACTAGCGCTTGGAATCACCAGACCAACGGGTCAGTCAATCAGTCAAAACAGACAGAACAGGCAATCAGAAATCAGTGAGAGTTTTAAGAAAACTGGTTGGAAACTCGCAGCGTTTGTGAAAATGGAAGGGACCACCTCCGAAAACGTATTAACCTACTAACCTCAACGCCACAGTCATCCAAGTCCCCTGAACTAGTAGTAGAACTGTATTTATTGTTCTTCGCATGTACAGTCAACAAAAGAAATAGGTATCAAGGGTCGTCAGATATAGTTGTAATTTTCTCAAAAACCGATGAATGTCGTCCATTGAAACTTAATTAATGAACTGTTTATTATCTACTTTTAAATTAAATTTTATTTGAAAACATCCATCGGTTTTTAAGAAAACTTCAACTATATCTGACGACCCTGGGGGCTTAGACAAAGTAACAATTTCAAAACGATTACGTTAGAAAAGACTAAAATGTATGGGATTGACATAAGCCGCGTTAAGTCACGTGGTCAATCGGCGAAGCGATAACCACATGAAAGACTAAAATGTATGGGATAGACATAAGCCGCGTTAAGTCACGTGGTCAATCAACGAAGCGATAACCACATCAAAGACTAAAATGTATGGGATTGACATAAGCCGCGTTAAATCACGTGGTCAATCGACGAAGCGATAATCACATCAAAGACTAAAATGTATGGGATTGACATAAACCGCGTTAAGTCACGTGGTCAATCGACGAAGCGATAACCACATGAAAGACTAAAATGTATGGGATTGACATAAGCAGCGTTAAGTCACGTGGTCAATCGACGAAGCGATGACCACATGAAAGACTAAAATGTATGGGATTGACATAAGCCGCGTTAAGTCACGTGGTCAATCGACGAAGCGATGACCACATGAAAGACTAAAATGTATGGGATTGACATAAGCCGCGTTAAGTCACGTGGTCAATCGACGAAGCGATAACCACATCAAAGACTAAAATATATGGGATTGACATAAGCCGCGTTAAATCACGTGTTCAATTGACGAAGCGATAACAACATGAAAGACTAAAATGTATGGGATTGACATAAGCCGCGTTAAGTCACGTGGTCAATCGACGAAGCGATAACCACATCAAAGACTAAAATGTATGGGATTGACATAAGCCGTGTTAAGTCACGTGGTGAATCGATGAAGCGATGTTACTTTGTCTAAGCCCCCTGCATACCTATCCCTTTTGTTGACTGTACCATTAAAAGTACTTCCGAAAATCCAAGAGAATTCTCTCACATCACTGAAGTTTATCCTCGCATTATGAATCACTTTACTACGCAGTTTGGATATAAAAAGCTCATGTTTACTATCGGAACGCTGTATGTTTTACATCGTATATCTTGACCGGCTGCAGACGCTGAATCGGTTGACCTTTGCATATTAAGATATTTTTATTTATTGGTTCTCCAAGGCCAGGTTCGCTGGAGCCGGGATGAAGCGAGAAGTTTCTTGCGCATCGCCGATGAACAAATTGAATTTGTTACTGGAATTGAGGTCTACATACCGTTTTATACCTCCAGTTTGTTGTCGATACTAGCTTTTTTCCGTGACTTTGTCCGCGACTGCCTCGCCTGGTCGCAGAGCGCTAATGCTGAGCATGAGGTCTTAGGTTAAATTGGGGTAAAGTGTTATTTGGTTTTTCAATCAAGAATTTCTCAGTAGCAGCCTCGCAGTTTGGATTTGTGCCCCGTTGATGGCAATAGACTCGCCCCCTATTACTTGGATCTTAAACATAACTGGCAAAATGTGGGTGTAACTAATGGGTACACCTCTGCCTAACCCTTCGGGGATTTCAGGCGTGGTGTTATGTTATGGAGTACCAATAATAAAATAATATAGTATAATATTGTACTAGCGTCATGTAATTTTTATTTTTAAGTTTTTCTTACATGTGATTATTAAACATCATGAAAAAAAATGACGATGTTGAGTGTTATTTATATTTTTATTATGTTGTGAAAAGAGATATACAGTTGTAATAATTTACCTATTTTTATCATTTATAATACTACGACGCATATCCGATGTTTGTTGACGAAAGTGAGAACAACTGGAGAAACGCGGAAACACGTAATGAACAAGCTTAGGGAAGAAGCCCTGCCTAGTAGGGCAATTATGACATAATCAGTATTTATTGTTGACACTGTAGCTCTGGCTGAGTTAGCCATTTTCAACCTTATTAGGTAATTTATTAAGTAAATAATGACATAAAATGAAACGCATGTAACCAGGAGACTTATGAATAGGAATGTGGATGGAGATGAAGAGGAAGGCCAAAGAAAAGATGGATGGATTGTGTGAATAATGATATGAAAGAAAAGAGAGTCAGTGATAGCATGACGGTTGACAGGACGGAGTGGAAGAAGAAAACGAGTTTCGCCGACCCCAAGTAACATGGGACAAGGCAAGAAAATTATAAAATAATAACATAAAATCTTTGTAGAACAATAATAATTATTATTCGCAGGTGGCGTTCTGTGGTTTCTGCCTACTCCCATAAGAAAAAGGCGTGAGTTTACGTATTATATGTATTAGTATTTTTAGCTATATTATTATAGATTACTAGGTACTACAAGTAAACAAACAAAAATATCTTAAAGATTACTTTAATTTGCTCACCAATTTCAGAAAAATCTAGTATCTACCTAATTACTAGGCCAAACAAGACAGTCTCATTAACAAATCAAGTTTTCTATCAAATCTTTAGTAAATCTTGGAAGTTTTCCGACTTAAGCTATGTAGGTACTAGGTACCTATTACTACTTATCATGCGGGACAAGTAGACTCGATTAAGAGAAGTAGGCTAATGGAGGGTGGGCGATAAGCCAGCAAGCTGTCACTACTATATTAATGCTCTATTAAACCTACATATTTTGTAGAAAACGTGGACAAGAAATAAATCATTCAAAATATCCAAATTATGCGAAAGTGGCGCTGTTTGTCTGTGTGTTTGTGACGCTTCCACGACTAAACCACTGAAACGATTTTGGTGAAATTTGGTACGGGGTAGGTTTAAACCCCAACGAAGGACAGACTACTTTTTGTTCTGCGACTTCGTCTACGTCCGCGATAACCAACATTTGCGCGGACGAAATCGTGGGCAAAAAAATTAATCAGCACTATCAACTCCCATTTTTTGATTGATCGAAATTTAATTACAATTAATTATTAATTCAAACAGTTTGATTAAGACAATGACTGTTAAATACAAACATTATTTTGTTGAAAACAAACGTATCCAGCATTTGAAACACAAACCAACATGGCGAATTAATTGGGATCTCAACGACTCCACCGGAAACCACTAAATAAATACTGTTTACAATATAAATATACGGCTGAAACCGGGAATTAAAGAGATAATCTTCCTGACCGAATGAAGGAAATGGAATGAATGAATGAGTGAATGAAAGTAACCGGAATGAGGTGATTTGTCTCAGATGTTGTCGTTTCTTTTTCTTTGTGTGGAAAGAAATAGTCATTTCGTTACCTTTACATTTTGCGAGTATATTTTCTATCTGACTAGGATTTCTATTACAATTTCTGGTTGCAAGATTAAATACCAATTCCACAATCAAATAATCAGTTGGTAACTTTATTTATAACGAAAAGAAAGAAAAATCTGATATTTTTTCACGCGAAAATGAAACACATAACATAAAAAGAAAAAAAAACTTAATTTAAGTTTTTTTTTATATTTTAAATGAAGGGACAGGACCCCATATACACCCCTCTATCGCCCCCTATTACATGGGACTAAAAACTTTACTGGCGAAATGTGGGTGTATTAATGGGTACACCTCTGCCTAACCCTTCGGGGATTACAGGCGTGATGGTATGAAGGGACAAGACTTGTAACCTAGAGTATTTTTAGATTTACCGAAATTTAAATTTGTATGGTATTGCGATGCTGCAGGCTAGGTCAGTCTAATAGGATCAAAATGACAGGTGATTTCAGAAAATAATTAATGTTCTCAAGATACTTCTTCATTTAAAATTCAAATTTGTATTCTACTTAGCCACAACTCAGCACAGGACATAGACTACACCTAAAAACTTTATTTTTTAAGAATTTCGTGGCCACCTTGCTAACCGTAGCTACTACAGAGCGCCAATGTTCTTTTACCAATAACAAAATTAATAGCGAAATCCAATTACTGGTCAACACCTTGTGATCCAGGTACCTATTTATATTAAGAACAGAAAAAACCTCCGCCATTTTTATATCCAGCCAGCCAGTGTTTATAACAGCATTGATAATAAAAACTTTTTACATCGCTTATTCAGGTCGAACACTTTCGTACGTAACATTTATGAAGACTCGTTACCTACATATTTTTATAATATTTCAATGTCACTGTGTTTCTAGTGTGTTTAGTTGGAACTGATATCTTGACAGTGGTCAAATATAGTAATTTTGTTAGTTTACATGTCAGTCAACTTTTACCTACTTAGTTACAACTAAACATTTAAGTAATGTTATTTATTTTAATTATTAACAATTTAAATAAGGAAAAGACAAGGGTTGAAGCAGGGACGGACTGTTTCGTGGGGCCCCAAGGTGACTGGCAATAAATCAAACTATTTTCCGTTTTATGCATATTACATTTTTGTGATATCCAAGATAAACCTAAAAGTACCTACGATACTAATAAGAAGTAATTAGCTAAAATGACGTTGCCTAATACTCGTATAAGTGGGTAACAAGGTCATAATTAAGATTAATTGTACTAAGAGATTAAGAAGGCAGCCTTAAGAATTCCAGAGCGTCAGGTTACGGCCATGGCCGCGGCTTAATTTTGTAAAAATAAATAAAGCTAGCTGATTGATATGTACAGACAGAATAATCATAGATTTCTGGGACAGTTTATATAGATAATCAATCAATCTGATACAGTTGATACATTTCTCGAACGCGCGTCTCCCATTGCAATTTATCTTATAATAAAACACAACTACACAGGGCGCGCGTTCGGGAATTACAAGCACTATACTGCTGACTTCTATGTATATTGATATCTAACATAACATAACATCACGCCTGTAATCCCCGAAGGGTTAGGCAGAGGTGTACCCATTAGCACACCCACACTTCGCCAGTTATGTTTAAGTCCCATGTAATAGGGGGCGAGCCTATTGCCATCAACCGGGCACAAATCCAGACTCCGACGCTGCTACTGAGAAATTCCTGATGGAAAAACTCAATAACACTTTGCCCGACCTGGGAATCGAACCCAAGACCTCATGCACAGTAGTCGCGCTTGCGACCACTAGACCAATGAGGCAGTCAGAGGTAGGTATATTGATATCTATTCCACTTTAATTCAACAATTCAAGCGCATGTTCTCTGATAACTTTTTAGACCTTCGTATCCTGGTAATGCTTAGAAAGTTTCATTAAAATTGGTTTATTCATTTCATAGAAAAATAACGACTTGAAAGACAAAACGCCGTAAGTACAGCGTCAACGGTCTTAAAGGCAAAGTATTTTTTTTATACTCTACTAGCTATTGCCCGCGACTTCGTCCACGCAAAAATAAAATAAAATATAGCGTATGTTACTCGCAGATAATGTAGCTTTCTAATGGTGAAAGAAATTTTAAAATCGGTCTGGTAGTTTTTGAGTTTATACATTACAAACAAACAAACAAAAATACAAATTTTTCCTCTTTATAATATTAGTGTAGATACGCAGGTAAAAGCGTCATGTAAGGTACGCGAAATTCTGCAATTAAAGGCAGTATTAAAATGAGTCGTTTAACAGTGGACTTGCGTGCATCATTGAAATATATTACTAAACTATTTGTACGAGTATTATGCCGCCTTTAAAGTGAGATTGTAATGTGACTTGCGTGTTTTGTAAAGTAAATAACATTGGTAGTTTCAATGTTAATGGATTTGTCAGTTAACAGTTTAGAATTGAAGCTAATGCTAATAGGCTTCCATTACGTACTTGATACCGTAACAGTAACTGCCGAATGTAGTAATAAAGTTGACCACAGATAATCAATAATCTTTTCAACACACTTTTAGGGCCATAACGTACGCGTGCTTTTTATTCGTCTATGGTAGAAGATAGTATGTGAATGTCACTCAAGATAAATTCAATATTGTAATTTTATTTTTGTACCGTTCAATGAATTTATAACAATGTTTCCTCACTAGTGGGTTGAAAACAGAAAAGCATTTTATCATTACATTACACTCTCGGTTACATTACGCAATCCAGCCTCGGCCGAAATGAACTGCCTCACTTGTATCATAATTTTCTATTACCGCCTTTTTTATGTTTCACTCTAGTTTGCGTATTTAACGGAAAATATCGTCGAACTAAGTAGGTACATTTTGTTTTAGACACTTTATTTATTTGGATATAGTAAAACCCTTAAATAGTAGCCAGTCCCCATCAAGTTATAGAGCTAGTAAAGTTGCTTTACACGCGCCTTTTAAGGCTATTAATTATGAATTTAAAGTACGAATGTAATAAGGTACTTTCTCGTACAACTCGCTAAATTCACTTCACTAACTCGCAGTCCCGCGAAAATTCATGCGTTTCACTTTTTTATTTTTAACTGAAACATATACACTGCGCCTCAATGAAATTCCTAATAAGTTTTCAAAGTTTTTACGCGTTCCTTACGTACTACGTCAGACTACACGCCATACAGTAGCAATACATAATTTATGAGCTTATTCCAAAAATAGTAAAGTACCTACCTACACGCCGACACCATCCAATTAACTATTTCGGGGAGACTTACTATTTTCGTCTTAATATATGCGAAATTCACCTCTCTTCTACGCCGAATAGTGGTGGTATTCGCGTGCGGTTTGTGGCTGTGTTTTGCGTGTGCGTGGAATTTGTTGACATAGGTAATAGCGTTTTTTCATTAATTTGATTAAGTGTTTACATGATATTGAAAATGGCGAGAGGTATTTTGTTTGTGAGCTTTTTAACAATGAATACTGAGTGAAATATTCAAATCATATACATAACATCACGCCTGTAATCCCCGAAGGGTTTGGCAGAGGTTTACCCATTTGTACACCCACATTTCGCTAGTGATATTTAACTCCCATGTAATAGGGGGCGAGCCTATTGACATGAACCGGGCACAAACCCAGACTCCGAGGCTGCTACTGAGAAATACCTAATGGTAAAACCCAATAACACTTTGCCCGACCTGAGACTCGAACCCAAGACCTCATGCTCAGCAGTTGCGCTTTGATTTTGATGTTGCAGGCTAAAATTTTGAAAAAATGTGCGATGTCACAGATCTCGTCAGATGGTGCAGCCGAAAGGTGGTTAAGGAACTTAATCAAATCTTACTAGTTTTGACCGACTTTTCAGTGATCGATGGAGCTGAACTTTGAATACATGGCAATCCAATATGAAAATAGAACTTATTTCTCATGATTTATTGCTGAATGGAAAATAAAGAAATATAATCACCAATTTGTGTGCCAAGCGTGGCGATTGCGGTCATTATTTTTCTTTGACAATACCTCATTAGTTTGCACCTACTTAGGGACATTGGAAGCCAAGTAGAATCCGATAAATAGTTTATGACGAGCCAATGACACGCGTGCCAGTGGTAGCACGCAACCAAATAATTTGGGCACGTCAACAACTGTCAGATCTGTGTTTTTGAATCTAATTTACAGTATTTTTTTCTTTTATTTAGGGCTGAATTTTCAATAGTCATAACTTTTATCCAAAGAATAAATATTATGACAGTTTGACATATTTTCTATACAAAAGCTGTCAAACCGCCATATTTATTCCTCCGTTATGAGTTATCCGAGTATTAAAAAATTTGCCCTTAAATAAACATAAAATAGTAAACATTACTATAGTTGTAATTTGCATATAAAAGTTATAGAGTTAATAAAAATAGTTTGATTAAGTAATTACTATAATCCATTATATCACGAAGTTAAAGTTAAGTAACGTAGTTTTTGTGTTTCTTCATTAGGAATATCACTAATAAGATTTTTTGATTTGAAAATTGTTTGTTATCATGAGTACAATCATATGTAGGTATATAAGTATCGATGACTGATCAACCTTTGTAGTGACTGCCTCTACTGTTGATCTAGTGGTCGCAAAGCGCCACTGCTGAGCATAAGGTCTTGAGTTCGATTCAAATCTCGGGCAAAGTGTTATTAGGTTTTTCCATCAGTAATTTCTCAGTAGCAGCCTCGGAGTCTCGATTTGTGCCCGGTTGATTTCAACAGGCTCGCCCCCTATAACTTTGGGACTTAAACAAAACTGTCGAAATGTGGGTGTAATTAGTACACCCACATTTCGACAGTACACCTCTGCCTTGCCCTTAGCGGATTACAGGCGTGACCCTTGATATGTACCCTTTATAGTAAAGATATTCCTCTATTATGAAATGGTTTGCATTTAGAGTAAACTTTATGCGGTTCGATGAGAAAACATTTACCACTGCACCGAATGGTGCGATAAAAATATTTTCAGCATCATAGTCAGCGCAACAAAATTAGAAATTAACGTACCTATCGGTACATACTTGAAAAACAATGAAAATCCAATCGCCTTGTTTTAAATTGTCGTTTGTTTTGCGACTTTGGCACAGCTGCCATCTCATTCCGTACTGAACGGTAGTCGTGAAGCTGGAATGAGAATTTCAAATGGAGTTTTATGTTGACCTTACGCTGCGAAGGTCTCTATTGGTTATAAATGTGTTTTCGTATATGTAGTTATGTTTTGAAGTAAGACTAAGAGTGTACAAAGATATTTACTGAAGCCCAAAGGAACTTGTTCTTCCTAATATAGCAATTTTTTTTAGTACTTTACCATAAAATGGAAATCTTTAGGTTACCAAGATGTTAAAGTTCAAAGTACGATTTACATTTAGGTTTTATTAAAAAAAAATCGAATTAAACTTTAGATACCTCCATAGCCCAGGGGCTACGCGTATGTGCTATGCGTACCAGAAGCAGGCTTCTGGTGCATGCAGCCGTAAGCATAACACTGCGCGTGCGTTGCATTACACTCTAGCATAATAGTCTTTTAACACCCCGTATCGAATATATTTCATTTTAATCTACTTTCTCTTAATAAAATTACACTTATTAGAAAAATCTGCCATTCTGATATCCGTTTTTTAAAATTGTATATACCCAAAGACAATCGCTCCATCAAGACAAATCTTATGATGTATCATTCAATAAAATCGATTAAGCCGTTGAGTAGTTGCAAGCGGGCATAGGAACCAACATACATACAGGTCAAACACTTAACCCCTCTTTTAGGCTTCGCCGCAGCCGTATAAACAACACAAGTAAACTAAACAATTGTAATAAGCGACGGAAGATGAGCATGAGCTCATCGCCAATAGCAGTAATGACAAAATAAATTACGTCTATTAACCACAGTTTAGATAGTAATCTTTAGTATGATCTGTAATTACTATCAATCAGAGAGGACATGAGTATTGTCACGACACGAGAAGGAGCGACAATTCAGAATCATTTTTTTGAAGCTGATTTTTCAATGGTCAAAATAACTCTTAACGCAGTAATAAATATGGCGGTTTGGCAGTTTTTTTATCTGTTATTGACTGACTGATTCACTGTTCTAATACAGACAGTTCAAACAAATGAATGATTTTCGCTGAAACGGCACGCAGATAGTTATTATGACGCAGGCGTGCGCTAAGAAGGGATTTTCCGAAATTAAAAAAAGAGCCTGAAACGGGCGTCCAAAATTCGTATGAAGAAACAAGATTAGATGGCCATATAACTGATATTTTCGTGGGCGAAATCTCGGAGAAGCCCGTTGCCATATAAATTATTTAAATGAAAGTCAATCGATTATTAAAAATCAGGTTTAATAGTGTTCTTGACAGATCTTTTAAGATTAAAAATTCTTTGATGATTTGACAGTGATCAATCCTCGTGCCTTCTCAGTATGAGAAGGCCTTTGCTCTGCAGTAGGACAATAACAGGCTGGTATTATAATAATATTAACATAGATCATTCTTAGCAAGCGAGATCGTGCTATTGTATCCTAAGATTACCTGAAAAAACGAAGCCAGCTGCATAGACGTCTAAAAAAGGTACATTAATAAGAAAACTTGTCTAAAGGCAGCGAAGTTCTTGCATATTGTATAAGGTAGCATAATAAGTTATAAATATTTCACTAGAAAATTTTATTATTCTTGGCAGGTATACAAGACAAAGGAATAATTTTACTATAACATAGGTACAAGGGTACTGGGTACAGGGTATTGTTAAGAACGAAGAATTGTTTAAAGTATCAGGTACAAAATGGCACAAACAGCATTTGCGACCGTAAGACCAATGGGGCAGTCGATCTTTGGTCGGGCAAAGTGTTATTGAGTTTTTCCATCAGGAATTTCTCAGTAGCAGCCTCGGAGTCTGGATTTGTGCCCGATTGATGGCAATAGGCTCGCCCCAATTACATAGGACTTAAACATAACTAGCGATTTGTAGATTTAGATTCTAATAAGTACTTAAACGTCTGCCTAACCCTTCGGGGATTACAGGCGTGGTATTTGTTATTCTTCTATCTATTATCAAAATTTCACCCATGCTTAAATGACATAAGTCTGATGACTGTGAGATATCAGTCCATAAAATAAATTGCGCCCATACATTCGAATGACATCTTGTTTTGTCCCAGATACAGATCACTTTTGAGATTAGGATCATTTGTCTACGTGACCACAAATACCGGAATATAAAGATCAAAAATCAAAGTATTTTATGTACCTATTTCCAAACCTCATGAGTTACCAAAAATAATGAGTGAATTAATTATTATTAATTCACTCATGAGGCACGTACTCACGTAGATGAGGCGAAAGGAGTATCCTACAATGTATGTACCTGCATTGTAGAAGTTAACTGGCAGAAAACGTCACGTAAGGAAAAAGCGTTATGCTCTCTTTTTATATAAATATATTATCTATACAACATTAAAGAATATGTCAGGATCTGAACCCCGACGGCACAATTTTTATAAATAAACAACTTTAAAATCTTTTTCTTTTGAGTATTTAAACCAAAATAGTAGTTGTCGCTATCGTGTGGCCATCGACAAAAGTATAATAAATGTAACATACCATAAACAAACAAGTATCAAAATCAAGGTTAGAGAAAAAGTTTACAAATGGACACGTAGCATGACATTATTTTTTATGTATTGACTTATTGAGTAATTTGAAAGCTTGTTATCAAAAAACATTATATCGATAAGAGTCGGCAGATACGGTGCTATATTAGATATAATTTATGTATTTCATAATTAGGTTTTAATAACATAACTGGCGAAATGTGGGTGTACTAATAGGTACACCTCTGCCTAACCCTTCGGGGATTACAGGCGTGATGTTATGTTTATGTGTATGTTGTGTAGGTTTTAATAATACCAGCACTGGCATCGGTGAAGGAAAACATCGAGAGGAAACCTGGACTTACTGTCCCACTCAAACCATGTCAGAGGCCCTTGAGGCGGTTTAGAAACTCTGACACTAGGGTGTGTGGGGTCGTAAGACCTTACTGCCCACACGATAAAGAAGAAGATTATTATCCCACTGCAGAGTGAAGCCTCTTCTCATGTAGAGAAGGCACGAGCATTGATCACCACGCTTGCTCAAGGCGGAATGGTGATTTAACTATAAGTCCAACTACCTTTTAGAAGGTGCAACTAGATTCAAGTCTTTGTTTCTTGTATGTGACGTTCAAAAGTGCCTTTTAATAGACATAACATCACGCCTGTTCCCCGAAGGGTTAGGTAGAGGTGTACCACATTAGTACACCCACATTTCGCTAGTTATGTTTTTAAGAAGTCCCTTGTGACAGGGGGCGAGCCTATTGCCATCCACCAGGCACAAATCCAGACGCCGAGGTTGCTATTGAGAAATTCCTAAAGGAAAATAAAATAACACTTTGCTTGACCTGAAAAGCGAACCAAAGACCTCATGCTCAGCAGTCATACTTTGCGACCACTAGAACAACAAGGCAGTCCTTTTAAAGGACTAATTGAAATAAATAATATGACTTTGACTTTGTTTGATATCGAACCGAGATGTTATGGTAAATAACTTCGGGCTAAAACGCCTTTTAGGTTAATAGGTTAGATTTTAACTGGCGAAATGCGAGCGTACTAATGGGTACACCTCTGCCTTACCCTTCGGGCAATTCAGGCGTGATGTAAGGCTTTTCGTATTAATTCTTGCTTCATTTTTAATTATATATGAACGTAGATATTATTAGAAACATTAATAAAGAAAAGATATAAGAATACGTTACCGAAATAGTAACAATTAATAATTCAATGAATCAATTATTTTTCCGTTATAATTTTTGTAATCGTAGCAATAAGTCGTAGCACGTAGCATTAATCGTAGGTAGGCGTAGGCCGCGTAGCCTTTGTAGCGTTAGGTGATATATTATGTCACTTTAAGGCTACGCGGGTTGCTACGAGGTTGATTTCTAATTTTAAGCACTATGATTAAGTCATATGTGTTATAAGTCTAGTAAAAAGACACATAACATAGCCATCAACCTAGATAATATTGAGCAAAAATATTGGTCAAGAAATAAATTTAATTTTGGTGTGAAAAATTACTTAAATTTTGATGGCAGCGATTAATGTAACTTACGCATAACGTTGTACTTTCACAACTGCAACAGCACAGAGGTCATGGGAGTATTTAAGAACAAGTAACAAGTACCTAAGTTGTTAATTGCACTTAAGTTTCCCTAAAATTGACCACATCAGGTCAAATCAATCAACCGGAGTCCGTTGCATCAAAACCGAATACGAGTAAGCTTGTCCCACACAGGCGCGGCCTGCCATGGCGGCCGCGGTGGCGGTATAGCTAGCAATATATGTGAGACTTTTTATTTTATTTTATTCGCTCTGACGTCATTAAAAATATAATATAGCCTTCTCTTAGCTCTAGTTTTCCAAGCTAATTTTACTTTGTTCCATTTTACATTACATATTTCTCGGGACCGGGCAGCTTCCCTTTATAGAATATTATTACTCACAAAGTTAATTAAAAACTGCATCTTTTTGCATTTCTATTCATGAATATTTAATTTTATTCAAACTTTGTATCTACTTCAGCGCAGTCAAGTCAAAACGTTTTGAGTTATTTTTAATTAATTAAAAGTTCTTTGTTTTTTAGTTATACTATACTATATTTTAAAAGTGCACTTTACTTTTTTATTTTAATGAACAATTTTTTTATTAAGTACAATGATATCTAAACACGTATCGTTAACCTACAGTTAAGTTTAACTTGCTAATGTTTACGCAAAAACTAACGGTTGTAAAAACATATCCGAAAGTTATGTTTTTTGCTGAAGCACAATGAATTGTGATATACTTTTATCCTGGAATTACAAACCTTCTGAAAGTCAAAGATAAAACATTTTTTTTCGCTTTTTTTCAAATAAAGTTTTTAAATCTTTTAACTAAATAATGAACTTTTAAATTCTTTAGTAAAAAAATCTTTTTATAACACAAATTTATTAATTACGTCACCAGTTGAAGCGCGTTAATCTTAGGAACAATATCAGTCGGATTGGAAAACAATTTTTGTGTGTGATAGCCAGATTTATTTGGAATAGTATAGGCACTATAGACTATATAAAATCATGCTTCGACTCACGAAATAAGTAATAATTATAGAGATCAACAGAGGGATTTTTTTAAAGCAACCTATGTGTTTTATGGTGTTTCTTGTCCATTCTTTTACTAAACTCCCTTCTGTAATGAGCAACTAAATTTAATATTATTATTTTTTCATTTTTTTTGACTGCTGACCATAGGACTTGGGTTCGATTCCCAGGTCTGGCATTTCAGGAATTTCTCAGTATCAGCCTCGGAGTATAGATTCGTGACTCGACCCCCTTAACATGGAACTTAAACATGGAAATGTGTGTGTACTAATGAGTACACCTCTGCCTAGCCCTTCGGGGATTACAGGTGTGATGTTATGTATGTATTATTTTCTTTAGGTCATATATAGTTTCAGATTTCGCCATGCAATTTATCATCAAAATCTGGCGAAATTTTGATGCAAAATTGCATGCCGAAATCTGGCGTTCAAAACAGAATATTCACTATGTAGGGCGCAACGTAGTGAATATTATTCCGCGCTGGAATGTAACCAATCAATCAGTTTCTAGGAACCCCTGAAACAAAGGAACTAGGTCAAAGCCTATTACGTAGGTAGGTACTGGGTACGATGGTACTCTGTTTTCATTTCCATACCTGGAATAGAATTGAACGGGAATTATTATGTTTTTCCTAGTATCTATCCTTGGTTGCCTTGCTATGTTTTATTTATCTTAAAGAGATTTAAAAATACAAAACAAACTGCAGTTTTCCATCCAGGTGGTTGTCATAAAAGATATAACTAAGTACTCTAACATTATAAAGATCAAAGATTTGTATTTTTGTAAAGAATTAGCTCAAAAAGTACTAGACCGATTCTGATGAAATGGCTATTTAAGTACAATAGTGGAGAAGTAACAAAAAAATTATAATTTCCTCATACCTTTATTTTTTTCTTACTCCTCCGCAATTCTTTACTTAATTTAATAAAAAAAAAACTGTCCCAAACTAAGAATTTCTCCTGTATTTTGGGTGCGTTTACAAACATATAAACTCACATACCTACACAAACAGCCAGACCCGGAACAACTATCTGTAGACTATACAAATATTTCCATACTCCACTTTGACTTTGTACAAAGCACGCCGTCGATACCAGTCCCCTTATGCGATCAACACACGGCACCTTACACCGCTGCGGAGGGCGGCAGCCGTAAAGCGGATTGCACAGCTCGACCGCGCACCGGGCGTTGTACGTGTGTTTGGCATCAACAGATTTCTTAGAGGCCAATGCGACGTGAGATCCGCTTCACCGCCAACCGCGGCGGTGCGCGGTGCCGTGTTTTAATCGCCTTAATATCAAGGCTCTAATTGCAAGTCGAAATTGCAAAGACAAGACTAAACTGTCTCATGTGGCTGTAATTACGTCGTAGGTAACACACGTCTGGGGAGCATAGGAAGTGCCCAAGGTGCCATTAAAGTGTTCCCGTCATGCAGAGACAAAGTTTAAACGTTCTATGTGCCTGTATGCCGGAACACAGCAATTTTGCTTGACGTTAAAAATAGGTACGGTAGAGATTCTTTCACGGGTGTAACATCACGCCTGTAATCCTCGCAGGGTTAGGCAGATGTGTACCCATTAGTACACTCACATTTCGACAGTTATGTTTAAGTCCCATGTAATAGGGGGCGAGCCTATTGCCATCATTCGGGCACATTCCAGACACCGAGGCTGCTACTGAGAAATTTCTGGTGGAAAAGACCAATGCATTGCCCGTCCTCAAAATCGAACCCAAGACCTTATGTCCGGGCTTGCGGACGACGAGTAATGGGTAGCTCGCCGTCCGATCAAGGACCAAGCCCGGGTCGACGGCGCGTTCTGTTCGCGCGCGCCTCAAAGAGCTGTCAGCACAGGGACGGGGCCCCCAACGGGGCCAACACCTACTGGGGTTGGGGGACGTCTTAACGGGATACCGTGGCCCCGAAACGTAAAGGGCAACAGAAGGAACAGGGTGGTTTTTTAGTCAGTAAAAGTCTGACAGTCCCTTCCGCACCCATGGCGGTGGGAGTCATTAAATGATTTTTACCACATAAATAAAAAGACCTTTTGTCTAGCAGTCGCACTTTGCTACCACTAGACCAACGAGGCAGTCGATGAATTCTACCATTAATTAGATAATAGTTACTTACTATGTAGGCACGACAATACGGTTGGCGCAGTGGCTAAGCGATAAGCTACTGTGCTGCGGGTCGCGGGTTCGATACTCGCACGGAACAAATATTTGCCTACAAATAATTGTTCCGGGTCTGGCTGTGTGTGTATGTGAGTTTATAATATGTTTGTAAACGTACCCACGATACTTAAAAATGATAAATTTCTAAAGTGGGGGGCAACGTTTTTATTTTTAAATAAAGAAAACTATATCTGGTCTTTGGTTTATTCTAAATAGGTTGAGTCCCGATACTTGTTTTTCTGGCAAACAATTTTTAAACAAATTCTGTGTCTGTTCAAATTTATCTAGTCTGCTAATCTGGAAACTATAAAACATTAGATGTTTTACAGTTATTTCAACACTTCCTTGGATGTTAAACTAAAAGAAATACATAGGTTTAGTTGTTTATCATTCTGCGCAAGTCACGAAAGTCGATTGAGGGTATTGCACTCTGCAATACAGTGATAGACGGCCACCATACTTAGGTAACTATAATACATCAACGTTCCTTATATCGTGTCATGCGTCTTTGCTTGCGATCTATAGGTAGTAGCTTGCATTAAAGCACTCATGCTTGGCATAAATATTAAGATATTGTTGTTTTAAAAAGCATACCAATAAGATAACTATAGCCCTAGATTTATAAGCCCAAAGAAGGGCGTTTTATAAAATACTAGCACTCTCTCCGTTACTGCGATATTTTTTTCACGGAAATCTATTTTTTTGATAATAAAATATAGCCTATAGCACTCAGTGATAACGTAGCTTCCTATTTGCGAAAGAATGTTCAAAATCGGTTCAGTAAATCCAGAGATAACCCCCTACAACCTTACTAGCTCACATACTTTACCTCTTCATAATATAAGTATAGATAATAATTATAATTCAGATGTTTAATTGTATGTTAATAACCAAGGATTTTATACGTAATTCCGTAGTTATAAATCTTTATTATTGTATTTATTATCATAAATCAAACAATTAGCAAGGTTAGTAATTACGCAGACAAAACTGTGCAAATTTTTTATAATTATTTTATGTTAAAGTTGAATTACACGTTACTGTTTCATAGCAGTCCTATAATATTGAAAAAAGTTATTTTATAAGGTTTTCTAGGGTTTAATCAGTATCGAAGACTAATAAGTATCAAATAAATATGCACATAATTAATAGGTACCACATTTTGCCATAAATATTACTTAAATACTCAAAATATCAGTAAAACCAAATTATTTTCCTCTAATTATCCTGAAAATAAGGTATATTGACTTAAACATGACTGAATAATATTATATTATATTTTGAATACCTAGTTTCCTTTTTTAATAAATAAATGTACGAGCAATATATTTCTTAAATATTATAAATAATTAATAAATCATGAACGGTTGTAGTTAATTTGGTGAAGTAATTAATATTGTCGTTAATTCTAGATTTGTTTAGACAAATATTATATTATCTGATGACTACGCCGTTATTCTTCTGTTTCTCTTATCTTTGTTTTTGATTCATTTGTTTTTTTTTTCTGTAAAGACGCAAGTTGATAATCGTGCATCTCAGGTCAAACGCAAATTCAGATTGCGTCGCATCTTTTGCGACTTACATTTTAACAAAAATCCGATAGAATGTTCCTTTTTTAAATCGTAAATTATCTTTTTATTCACCGATCGCCATAAATCACAAAACCCCGACTCAATAAACTTCGTTTTACAAACCGTACATGATTAATGATCTACACCTATGAGTCGCCAAAAAAACTCGCGAGTAACCGTAAACTGCTGTACCAGGCACAGATAACCAATCGATACCGAAACCCTTCCGTAAACAATAACAGAAGAACCTCCAAAACCTCCTTCGAACACAAATTAACCCACTAAAATGAAAACACAAAAAAAAATACGACGAAAACATACCAAATGTATACAATTTAAATTCGTCGAGTAATCAATATTATTGTGACCTACTTTACTCACCAAAGTTATGCGTTATACAACACTCCGAGAAGGCACTGTGTTTTACTAATAAAATACTTTAAATCACTGCCACATGTTTATTTTATTTAAATTTTTACACTTTAGAGGCGATCGATAAGTCTACCATACTGGTACGCCGGCCGTCTGTGATCAGAGCGCGTCCATTCAATACTGGGAGAGGCATGCGTAGAGGGACGCTCGCCTCGACGCCGAGCGCGGGAAAAATGACGTTTTATTTTTTTTAAGATGAGGAGAACAGAGGCATCCACGTTACAGCCAAGAGATAAACGTGACACTAAATAAATATAATTTACTGTTGTTTAAGCAAATGTGAATGATAATAACGGTTTTAATTCTAGAATTATCAATAAGTATACACACAGTAGCTCGCAGCGTTGATGGTTATGTGAATAAGCAATAAATTAAGTGGTTTTGCTATTTAGATTGATGTTCTTGTTCATTATTTATTTAGTGATAGTTTGTAGAACTATTTATCACGCGATGAAAGAAAGACATTAATATCGTTACACCTGAATGGTAATAGACGTTTTTATAGTAATAAAACAAGTTTCTTCATGGAAAATAATAATTTGACATGCACAAAATTGTTGCAGTATTATAATGTGACATGAAGTTCTATTTTTAAAACCTTCAAAGCAAAGCTACAAAGTAAATATCAATTATATTATCGGCATTTCCGGACGTAACAATAGACATTTTCCAAGAACAACATTATCTACCTATATCTGGCTGAATACATTATAAAAAAAAATAGAATGCTCTATTTCCGTTACAAGGTATACTTGACATAAGCGACCCTTTGTTATGTCAGTTTCAAAAATGGAATGGGAAATGGCATCATCGTATTGTACTAAACAAACCCTTTATGTTGCCGAGGAAAACGTTCTTTTTTTAAACATTTGCTTACATTATGATTGGCAAATCATAAACCAGCCAGAATCAATAAATTCGAACACTTTTATATCGATATTTATAATTTTTATTATTATAATATCAACTTATACAGTTTAAAGCGAGGAAAAACACCAGCTACGTAATAATATAAGCCGTTCTGTATCTATATTAACGTGAAACATATTAAGGAAATGAAAATACTTGGCAACGTAGGTCAGGACGTCTGGCGTCGTCGCTCGCACCAACCAGTGAAAATAAACACCATTAGGCTGGTTGCAATACTGACAGGTTAAAAGCGTTATTTGAAGATTATTTTCCTTATTCAGAGAAGGGTTTATGGCTAAAGGAAATCTATTTTTGCGGGTTTAAGCTTTCCGAAGTAGGTAATCGTGGTCAGTTTTGAGACCATTCTATGACGATCACTTCAAAAAGTAATACCTCGACTTACGCGAATTTCAAATCTTGAGCATTGAACAGAAAACAAATGGATGAGATTTGAAAATCACGATTATTCACTCCCCCACACAACATGGTTTGGCAAATTAAAACTATTAAAGACACGTAGATTTATAATACATTTATGTAGTTCAGAATAAGCAAACAAGTTAGATGTAATGGAATCGTTCGTAAATTGTATGTATTTTATATGCAGAATTGCATATAGGTTGACTTGACTTATACAAATTCGGCCTACCGCGTAAATTAAGGGTATTACTATATTCAATTCGAGTTGATTGTTTTATTGGAAATACGAAAATTATGATTTAATTGAATAGGTACAACAAGCACAAACTTATATTTAAAAAAATCTTCTAAGGGCAAATTTTTCAAATAGTCAGATAAATTTTATCCAAAGAATAATTAATATGACAGTTTGACATATTTTCTATATAATAATAAAAGCTGTCAAACCGCCATATTTAGTTATAGGACGATTTATAAATTTGCCCTTTAAGACTCAATCAAGATTAAATGGAAAATGGGTGTTCCCAATTCAAAAATTGATCAAGTTTATATCTATTACGTTTACTCGCTTTTTCTGTTAAATATTTTTTCATCGAAGATAATTTATACCTCATACAAAGAAACCCAATCGGCAAAGTGGTAATGGAAATGTGAATAATGCAGTCTGAAGTTTAAAAGAAGTATTTTTGCTTCTGCCTCTTTCAATTATTTACGGTGGTGTGAAGATAATAAATGTTTCGTTTTTTTTAAGCATAGGTAAGTACCCGAAAAAGAAATAGCAAAAAAATTATTAAAAAATATTCTCTACAAAAATAGCATGCTACTTAAATAATTAGACAAAACGTCTCAAATCAAATATTTCTCATTTACAAACAGCCTAACCCGCCATGGGATACATACAGGGGGTCGTTATACTGAGCGGCCTGCCCCGCCGCGGTCGACAGCCCTCCGAATGAGGTCAGTGGGGGCGATCTCACTCTCTGTTTAAATATTCAGCCCATTTATTACCCTTTGTGATGCAAGCCGAGTTATACAAGCATTACGAACTGTATGAGCGGTGAGTGATATTGTAAGGCGATTAAGGGCGCCTTCAAAGCCTCAAAGTGTCGAGCGGTGGCAACGCGGTTGCAGCGCTGTCGCCGCGCTGCTTTATTTATTGCTTTCGATCGACGAGTGACAATGCCCACATAGTTTTTCTCGATGACGACAGAAACGAAAGTCATGTTTTACTTTATGAAATTCAGTTCGTTGACTTACAAAATAACGGTAACGTTCTCATAGGATTGTTTTTTTTTGTTTTTCCGTAATCTTTTTTTCGTTTTAATAGTATCACAAGCAGCGTTTCATCGTCAGAGTCCATCGTGAAACTAAATGTACAACACTATGATGCTCGAACCTATGCGGCTGATTTTAAGGCGCCCTAACACACAGCACCGCACACCGCCGCGGTAGGCGGTGAAGCGGCGATTATCCCCGACCGCGCGGTCGGCGGTGTACGTGTGAAAGGCAACGAAGAATTTCATAGAGGCCCATGCGATATGAGATCCGCTTCACCGCCTACCGCGGCGGTGCGCGGTATCCTGTGTTAATCGCCTAAGTAATCCTGTGTAAAGTGATGCCTTATATAATCTAAATACATGTATAAAAGTGAAAGGTCACTCGCTCATTCACTCACATATAAAGAAATATCGAAAACCGCTTGACGTATAAAGATTAAATTTAGCAAGGAGGTAGTTTATCGTTAGTAGACGTCCGATAAGAAAGGATTTTACAAAATTAGTCTCATAAGGGGTGAAAACGGGGGTCTAACATTTACGCGGACGAAGTCGAGGACGAAAGCTAGTCTTCAACATTCATTGTATCTTATCAGACATCTGAAGATGTCTGGAATAAAATATGATGCACTTAGTTCACTGTTTGTAGTGTTAACACTATGTTTGAGGAATAATTAACTGTATCTAATATTTACATAGAACAAAGTCGTTGGAAATTAAACACATAACATCACGCCTGTAATCCCCGAAGGGTTAAGCAGACGTGTACCTACTCATTAGTACACCCACATTTCGCCAGTTATGTCCCGTGTAATAGGGGGCAAGCCTATTGCCATCAACCGGGCACAAATCCAGATTCCGAGGCTGCTACTGAGAAATTCCTGATAAAAAATCCCAATACCACTTTGCTCGACCTGAGAATCAAACCCAAGACCTCATGCTTAGCAGTCGCCTTTTCCGACCACTAGATTACGAGGCAGTCAACTTAAAATTGATACATACATAACATCACGCCTGTAATCCCCGAAGGGTTAGGCAGAGGTGTACCCATTAGTACACCCACATTTCGCCAGTTATGTTTTTAGTCCCATGTAATAGGAGGCGAGTCTATTGCCACCAACCGGGCACAAATCCAAATTTCGAGGCTGCTACTGAGAAATTCGTGATAGAAAAATCCAATAACGCTTTGCCCGACTTGAGAATCGAACCCAAGACCTCATGCTTAGCAGTCGCCTTTTCCGACCACTAGATTACGAGGCAGTCAACTTAAAATTGATTTAAGTAAAAAATCATCAATCCGCTTTCAGTAAGCGTAATGATCAATGCTCGTGCCTTCTCTATATGAGAAGAGGCTTTTGGTCTGTAACAGGACAGTAATAGGCTGTTATTATTCAGTGCAATAACCTACGACTGCAATGACGATCGATACTTCATTGTCTATTCTTTCTTAACCTACTTAAAATAAAGACAGCGGGGTAGCAAATTACCATCGGATGTTGACCTGATCGATTGAAGACCTGATTGAGGTGGAAATATACGTCTAGACATGCAGTCGGCCTGCATATAGAGAATTTTATAGCAGATAATTGTAGGTAACTGACTGCCTCGTTGGTTTAGTGGTCGTAAAGCGCGATTACTGAGCACGAGGTCTTGGGTTCGATTCCCAGGTCGGGCAAAGTGTTATTGGGGAAAAATTCAGGAATTTCTCAGGAGCAGCCTCGGAGTCTGGATTTGTGCCCGGTTGATGGCAATAGGCTCGCCCCCTATTACATGGGACTTAAACATAAATGGCGAAATGTGGGTGTACTAATGAGTACACCTCTGCCTAACCCTTCGGGGATTACAGGCGTGATGTTATATATGTATGTATGTATAATTGAAGGTCTATTAGAAAGATTATTTTAAAGCGAAAGGTCATTCACTCATCATGAAACATCTATCGGTTTCTTACGAAACTTTCAAGTATATGTCAGATATACTTGAAAGTTTATGACCCTGGATATCTATCTCTTTTGTTGACTGTACATACTTATACAGGGTAATTAAAAATATACCCGAAACAAAAAAAAAGATAGAAAAGGGTATGCTTAGATGGTTCGGTCATGTTAAGAGGATGAGTGAAAGACGATTGACAAAAGGTATTTATATGGCAGAGGTGAGTGGCAACGCCGGGAGGGGTCGCCCTAGGAAGACCTACACTGACCTTATTGGTGAGGCCCTTCAGAAAGGTCAGGTGCGGAGTACTCGTAACCGGCGTGCTTGTATGACGAGATGTATGAACGTAGATGAGGCGAAAGGAGTATGTAAGGATCGTAGCAGGTGGCGTTCTGTAGTTTCTGCCTACCCCCATGGGAAAAAGGCGTGAGTTTATGTATGTGTATGTATGTAAAAAAAAAACAGCTGTTCCCCACAAAAATGCTACATAACAAGATCGTAAGGTATGAATCAGCTGATTTTTTTTCATGATTTCAGGGTTGGTCCAATAGTAAAAGTTGTTCATAATGATGAGTACAATGACCCCTTTTAAGGTTTCGGGTATATTTTCAATTACCCTGTATATAAAATAGAAAAATACACATTGTATCCGGGTCCGGTTGCGAGCCTTCAGCCTCGTGCAAGAGATGCGAGCACCTAAACTATCAATCAAGACAATAAGAAATAATCATTAAAACTCTTTAATAAGGTCGAAAATTTATCGACAAGGGACTAAAAACTAATTTGCAAAGTACCTATCGTCAAACGAACAGATCAATTTATTTCATGTAGGTAGGTAAAGTAGTCTAAATACTGAACATGGCCTCCAAAAATTAGGGCAAGCCAAGCAACACGCGATGCTAACTTGTTCCGTAATGAACCTACTTTTGTTCTGTACTATGCCCTAAATTTCTGTTCACGTGAATGCAGTTTATCATGGTGTTTTGTAATATCTGCGTGGAGCCCTAATTCTTTTTTTTATAATAGAATCCTCCTCATAACATCAGCTATTTGCTAGTGAAAGTCCCGTCAAAATCGGTCTACAGATTCGGATAACATTCATATGTTTATTTAGGTTTTTTTTTTTTGTAGTTATTTGAGAATTACAAGCAGACACTTCAATTTTATTTATTTTGATTGATATTATTAGGTTGGTAATCGCCAATATAGGACCATTAGAATGCCCTAAATCGGGACAACGTATTTTGAAGAACGTTCACAATCTAATCACAGTCTCAATCTGTCAAAAATACCTTTAACACTTGCATCTTGTACTTGCTTGTGCTTATCAATTTTGCATGCTTTATTTTTAAGCTAAACATGTATCTCATTTTTATGTAAGACCTTTTTATACCGTGTTTTAAGCAAATAAATATATCTATTATTATTATTATTTAATTTTCCTTTATTTTTGGTAATAATTGTCGCTAATATAAGAATAAAACTAGATTTTGAAAGTTTTTAATTACAGGAATAAGCACTCAGAAGGGGGCGATTCCCTTAAAAATCGCAAGTAAGATAGTCATTTTTGAGACTGAAATTAGAATGCTACTTTTCTTAAAATTCCTCCCACCGTAAGTTTCAGGTAGCACTAAGATTAATAACATGCCAAATTGGCTGTCAATCCAAAATTATTTATTGACAAAATCTCTGTTAAAGAAATGTTACATATCCAGAGAACATAGCGTTTATAAAATATACCAATTTTAAGTACAGTCAACAAAAGAAATAGATATCCTGGTCGTCAGATATAGTTGAAGTTTTCTTAGAAACAGATGTCTTCGATTGAAACTTAACTTAAATAAATAAACTGTTTAATGGTGCCGATTCCCTTGTCCACAAACTAGACTAAATTTAGAGAATTGACATCTCTTACTAACATACAGCGAAAGGAAAGGACGGTGACATTAAAGAACTAAGTTAGCGATGTCAAATTAGTTTTGCCTTGAATTTCTCCGTATTTTTAATCCATACGTTTTAAGATGTTAACTATAACTGTATGGAAGTGTCAGATTGACTAAATTTGACAGCTCTTATTTGCATTAGGCTCTTTCATGTTTTATTGGACAGAAAAAGATGGAAATAGTCTAATTTTAGTTTAGTTTGTGACCAAGGAAATCGGCACCATTATCTACTTTTTAAAATAAATTACATTTGAAAACATTCATTTAGTTAGTTTTCTTCGAAATCATTCGAAGAAAACTAACTAGGTTTAAATGAAGACCCTGCATACCCATCTCTTTGGTCGACTGTACCTACAGCTCCTGAATATTCCGCCTTCTCTTTTTCCGGATACAAAACCAGTCATCAAAAGACTAAGCCGAGTTTATTAGGTACCCCCTAACCCCATCCCCACTACACTTACCCCCTCATAAACTGACGGTTACAACATTTTATCAGCGCGTTACTCAATGGCAGCGAGTATGAGGTTATGACCCCGATAGCCGCCTACGTAATCTATTGATTTCTTTGGCAAGGATAGAATTAGGTGATGGGGGGATAGTGAATTATATAAGTGTTGCCGTGATAGCCCTGTGGTTCAAGCGTCCGCTTCTCGTACATTAGGTTGCAGGTTCAATACCATTCTGAGTACCAATGTGACTTTTCAATTCGTAATACTAATGTGTTGCACTCTGAATGACTCGTCGATCTAGTGGTCGCAAAGCACTACTGCTGAACACGAGGTTCGGTTCCCAGGTCGGGCAAAGTGGTATTAGGTTTTTACATTAGAAATTTCTCAGTGGCAGCCTCAGAGTCTGGATATTGTGCCCGGTTGATGGCAATGACTTAAACATAACTGACGAAATGTGGGTGTACTAATGGGTACACCTCTGCCTAACCCTTCGCGGATTTCAGACATGATGTTCTGTAGAATAGTCTGATATTATTCCATTTATTCATTTTACAATACATACCTACTTTTAGGTATAATTACATTTTTACATATTAAAAACAAAACACATTTAAAAATAGAAATAATAGCCCACTGGCATCGGGAACAGGGTCTAAGCTGCCGGAGGTCAGGGCTCCTGAGAAAGGAAAACAATACGCGCCGTGTCGAGGAGCACCGATTTCTGAATCAAGCCCTTGATCCAACCGCCCAACGAGAGCTTCCTTTTTTATGTGCTAGAAATCATTAAATGACTGTCAGACTTTTACTGACTAAAAAACCACCCTGTTCCTTCTGTTGCCCTTTACGTTCCGGGGCCACGGTATCTTATTAAGACGTCCCGCAACCCCGAAACGAGAGCCTCCTTAGGTGCTGGTCGGAGCTCTTGGCTGGTAATATTATCATTAAATTCTAATCAGATAGGTCTGCATGAAATCTCTACTTATGTAGATACTTCACAGCATGCTAATGAACCCGGTTAACTTATCAAGAGATATCTCACATTGTTTTCTTAACTTTGTTTGTTTAAACACGACAAACACGCTAAAACACACGCATGCACCTCGTAAAATCTCAACAAAAACAATGTTGTTTATCTTTCGCGACTTACGCAAAAAGATAAACATCATGGCGTAATGAGTAAATAGGTAATCAGTATATCGTAAATAACATTATAACATACGCGGGGGCTCGTGGCTCAGTCGGGGTCGTTGCGGACGAGAGATAAGATCTTATAGAGCAAGAGCCCATGATTGTCAGACCTGAGTAGTACCTAGTATAATAAAAAAGCTGAAAGTTAGAAAAAAACCATGTACTTATTTTTTTTTTGTACTTATTTATTGCTAAGTATTGTACGGTGGTACGGAACCTTTTAAGCGTGTCTGACTCCCACTTGACCGGTTTTAACTGACCAATTTTTATACAGAACACATCACGCCTGTAATCCCCGAAGGATTAGGCAGAAGTGTACCGATTAGTACACCCACATTTTGCCAGTTTAAGTCCCATGAAATAGGGCGCAAGTCATCAACCGGACACAAATTTAGACTGCTACTGTGAAATTCCGTATGGAAAAGCCCAACAACACTTTGCCCGTCCAGGATATCGAACCAAAGACCTCATGCACAGCAGTCGCGCTTTGCGACCACTAGACCAACAAGGTAATCCGGTTTCTGTAAACCACCCATTCAGACCATCTTTTAATAAGGACCTATATTTCTGCTCATACCCGTCCGCTACGCATTCGTCGTGATAAATATCATAGTTTCCGTAGTACCTCACTCCGTTGAGTCGTTGAGCATAATGAAATATTTGCCAAGTTGATTGAACGTAGGTCCCAGCATTGTGTGGCCAGCAAATACACACTCAACTTGATAATTACTGTTTATTTTGATCTGGCAAACATGTAGGGTATTTATAGACGAAGAATATAAAGGTCTTGACTATGAATACGTTGGTATGTCTTAATGTCTCACATATTATTGAGTGACAATGTTGTTTAATTCATATACAGGGTCATTGGAAATTTACCCGAAACCTGAAAAGGGGTCATTGAACGCATCAATATAAACAACTTTTACTATGGGACTAACCTTGAAATAATGAAGAAAAATCATCTTTTCCATACATTACAGTCGTGTTCTGAGCACTTTTGTGATCATTTTTTTTTTTCATGAATTTGGGGTTGGTCCATAGTAAAACTTGTTCATAATGATGAGTACAATGACCCCTTTTCAGGTTTCGGGTAAATTTTCAATTACTCTGTATAATCTCTAATACAAACGCTTAGAGTCTTATTTTTAGAGTCTCAGCATAACAGTCGCGCTTTGTGACCACTGGACAAACGAGGCAGTCAGTGAGTCGGTGAGTTATTATTATAAAGTTTGGAAATTAAAAGATTCTCTTCCTTAATTGTGGTTACAATATTTTCTATTTGTCAAAATAGAACTTCCAATATTCCACGGTCGTATAAGCCGGAGGTTCAAATTGCTCCGCCCGCTAGGAACGTAGCTAGAGCAATAATTTGGAGCACTGTACCGTGTACATCGCGCTTCAATAGCCGATGCAGCAATATTACTGCAGACGAGGCATTGCAAACTCTGTACATAGGCTTAGATATGATAACACAGCTTGCAATATCCACATAACATCACGCCTGTAATCCGCAAAGGGTTAATCAAAGTCAAAGTCAAAACATTTATTTCAATTAGACCATTTACAGGCACTTTTGAATTGTCAAGGAGTCGGTCAGTTAGTCCGAAAGTTGAAGCTAGTTGCTCGTTCCAAAACGGAGGTAGGCCTCTATGGAGAAGAATGAGCAAGAAACTCCACGGCACTCTTTACAAAATCCTTAGTTAGGCAGAGATGTACGGATTAGTACATCCACATTTCGCCAGGTCCCATGTAAAAGGGGCCGAGCTTATTGCCATCAACTGGGCACAAATCCGTACTCCGAGGCTGATACTGAGAAATTCCTTATGAAAAAACCCACTATGGCACTTAGCTCGACCTTAGAATCGGAACCTCATGCTCAGCAGTCGCGCTTTACGATCACTAGACTACGAGAATATGTATTTCGCGTTAGTAAATTCGATAAATGTTTCGAGTAAGTGTTTTCGCAGAAATTTCGATTCGTGCAATTGTTCCTTAGTGCAAAGAGATTCCCGAAAGTGTCTTTTGCATGAAGAGCGTTTACGCTGTACGCCTTCATACAAACTTTCAAGTCCCTATTTTTCAAAATGGATAAACCGATAAAACTTCCTACACAATAAGCAGAATACATAGGTCTAAAAAGTTAGTTGAGTTAGTTAGTCGAAATGTCTTTTAAATTTTAGAAAACATAATTGTAAATCTCGTGTTTCTTTTGAAAACTTAAATTCGCCCGCATAACACAATTTTGAAACTGTTTTCAACTAACTTTTTAGGTCTTTGCATCCTGCTTACATAAGCAAGATATATAGCCTATGTATCATGCTTATGTAACATACTTTTATGTAACGTAGACGTAAAAAGTAGGAAGTTTCGTTTAAAATCGGTTCATCGTTTTCGAAAAATAGAGACTTCAAAGTTTGTATGAAATGCCGTATCTACGGCGGGCGTAAACGATCTTATTGTTATATTTCGCTCAACTGAACCAGATCCTTGATTTCATATACCTTCATAGGTATACATTTTATTGGCGCCAAACAATTACCTTCATTGTATCCAAGGGGCTCATATTAAACTACACAACAGAGGTCGGCAACCTTTTGGCAGGCAAATGCCACAAGGTGGTAAAATAGACGGGCCGCAGTTGTCAAAAAAAAATAATGCATACGAATTGTGCATTCGTACACGTAATACTTAAAATACATTATGTTTATAGGTATATTATGTTTGGGATTTATAGCTAGAAAAATAACCATTTTATATCATTCAGAAATGAAAAGTACAAAGTACCTAAGTAAATAGGTAACTGATTTTATACCAATTTACAAAACATTCACGGGCCGCGGGTTGCCGACCGCTGAACTACAACATTGTCTTCAATAAAACAACCTAACGTCATCCAATATTCTGCTTTATCAAGTGCAATTGAAACATTCAAAATTTATGCGCAGGCGACCAATCCTAAAGCTGTGTTAATAAAAAAGCGATGCGATCAATAGAGAGTAATTGACAGGTCACTAGAGACTTTGTAAACACTTGAGCTGTTAATGGAAATTACCTTTGACATATTTGTAGAATAGGCTAGATGACACAACCGATCAATTGACGTACTTCGATTCCCAGGTCTGGCAAAGTGTTATTGGGTTTTTCCATCAGAAATTTCTCGGTAGCAGCTTCGGAGTCTGGATTTGTACCCGGCTGATGGCAATAGGCTCGCCCCCTATTACATGAGACGTCAACATAACTAACGTGCAGCCATCAGTGCTCGTAGGACAATATATTAGGTGCCCTATTGTTTGAGAAACAGTACATACCACATGAATTAATTTAATGACATCTCACTGACCAATTTTGATTGAATACCTACTCATTATCTACCTATCTACATGTACATACATCTACGCGGTCACGCACGTTTGATTACCTACGTGCAAATAATGTTATCTCCCTATAAATACCTATAGTAGCAGGACACATGCGCGAAAGCGCTTCAATTATATCTACCACAAAAAATGTGTCTGCCTTACCCTTCGGAGAATACAGGCATGAATGTATGTCCGTATGGAACCTAATTTTTCTAGAATTTTGCCCAATACTCTTTTTAAAAACGTAATATTACGCCTGTTTGTGTCGCAATGCCCAGTGGTTAAGGCGGCCGCATCTATAATATAAATAGCAGATACCTTTGGTCATATAAAGAGAAGAACACCGGATTACGCAGACAATCTGACACAATCAGAGATTACACCGTAACCAATAATTTATCTTTCATATCTCAGAGATACGTACCTACACGGAACAATCTATTAGCTACTAACTACTTTGTAAATAATATTTATTTATTAGATATAGATTACCTATGCTAATGTCGTGATGGACAATTTTAAAGATCCGCCTCTCGGCTGTTGACTCGCAACCCGGGCACAGGCAACTACAAATTTTAATGTGACCTTTTACTACGTAGTTTCTTTCTAAGTTTATCTTGGACATCACTGATATCGGTGAAGGAAATAAGGAAAACATCGTGAGGAAATCGCCAATCTGTCTTGGATAAATATGGTGATCAATGCTCGTGCCTTCTCTCTCTGTATAAGATAAGGCCGGGGTAGTGGCCGTGGCCGTGTTAGGCAGTGGGTCAATAAATAACCTGGTAATATTATTTATAAACGTGGGTAGCATCGTTGGTATCGTGGGTGAGTAACATCCTACATGGTTGCCAGAGATACCAGCTTTTAATTCAGGAAGTTTTGCTTGTTTTGTCTTACTGATATTGTCTCTTCGCCAATGGTTCCATTCTAAAGCTACCATTCTAAAGGCTTCGTCACACACTAATAACTACATCACGTTTGATAGTTGATAAATTAGGTAAGTTTCTTTCAATGTTCAATTGCAGTCAACTAAATTTTATAAAACATAACTGGCGAAATGTGGATGTACTAATGGGTACACCTCTGCCTCACCCTTCGGGGATTACAGACGTGATGTAACGTTATGTAAATTTTATAAAATCAATAAAAAAAACATAGACCTAATATTTCATAAAACTAGAAACTTATTGTAAATCAAACAGCAAATCAAAAATTTTGTCATTGAATCACCTACTAATAATGCGTAGAATGGAACGGCGCGTGACGGTTGCAATTAATGATTATTTTGAGGGCAGGCCGGGGCCCCCGACGTTCATGGAGCCCTGGTCACTGGCCCAGAGTCACCAATGGAAAGTGAGCCCTGTTCTTAACTAAACTAAATCCATTATACCTGGAAACATGATAACGCCGAGTTTAGACGTCCTAGCCCCTACATACTTGTCCCACAACAACAGTTTAGTTAGACCTCCTATTATCTTGTTATAGGTCCGAATATAGACCCACGTGAAGGCTATTATTCAATAAAGTGTACACTGCACGTTGCACTGATGTGTGCATTCAATTGGTAGAGCAGGGGTAGACAACCATTCGATCGCAGATTCGCAGGTATAACTCGAGTAGATCCCAGACGCAATGGTATCTCACGTTTAAGCATAAGTATAGTACGGCCGACGTATCTTGGCGGTCTGAAGATAGCTGTTTGGCTGCGCAATGGAACTTATAGAAACGAAATTGTTTACTGCGCAGCAATCGGCTAACTTCAGGGCCGCCAAGATACGTCGGCCGTATTGTACCTAAGTTACTATATAATGTTTAATTTTGGCGTTTCTGCACATAATAATGTCTCTTTTACTAAGATTTTTTTTTTTGTATGTAAGTAGTTAAGTACCTACCTACTTGTAGCCGTGCTACTACTAGAGACTTCGTCCTCGTAGTCTTTTCACCCGCTTTAAGTTACTGCTCCACAGCCGTGGCTCCTAGCCTGATGTTGTATAGCGTAGACTAAGTATTTCTCATGAATCTGGCTATCATATACAAATATTTTTTCCAATCCGACTGGGAGCTCCAAAGATTTATGATTATTGATTTATCAAGAGTGTAGACTTAAGACAGTAAAAAACTAGTTTTGCAGTTTATTTCAGTTGGCGACACCTTTCTTTTTTTTTTTGATGTGGTTAAAATCATCAAATGGGTTTGGTTTAGTCAGTAAAAGTCACTAAAAAAAACCACCCTGTTCCTTCTGTTGCCCTTTACGTTCCGGGGCCACGATATCCTGTTAAGACGTCCCGCAACCCCGGAGTTGGCGACCCCTGCGGTAGAGGCAAGTACTGTGTGACCCTACCTTGAGGGGAATAAAGTTGGTAATCTGTTTGTGACCTTGTCAGGCTGTTGTGAGGTTTGCTACGGACCGTACGTAATAAAAAAAAAAATAGAAACCAAACAAACAATTTTTGACCAAGAGGTCTAAACTTTTTTCCTATGGTAGGTAGATCATGTAGCAATAAAAAGTTGTTTTTTGTTTTAATTTGCCAGGTGGGTGGGTTGTTTTTTATGGTTCTGTACATAGAGGGTCCAATCGAAGCCCTATGTCTCTTGTTCATCTGTCTGTCCCTATGTAACAGGGTAATATCGACTACCGTACCTAACAGGTAGACACCTGTAACTTTTACAGATTGTGTATTATTTATGGCCGAATATACATATTTTTATTTCCTTACCATAAATTACAAGGGTAAAAAAACAAAAAAAAAATATTAAAGAAACAAAATTAAAGGTAGGTAACAAGAACCGTATTTTTTGCTTGATCTAATGGCATAGGTACGGGAGTTCGGTTTCGAAACCGTTCTTGCCGGCCGGTTTTTTTTATTGTTAACCGCAACGGCGATAATTATGTGCAGCTGCTCCACTGCAGTCATATCTGTTATACCTGTGGTTAATAACTACCCAATGGTTATCGATTTGTGGTCATCAGCTGCGCAAAGCTTTTACTAAAACCAGCTTATATCCAGGGGCGGACTGTGAATTTGTGGGGCCCTGGACTAACCTTAAGGGCCTACCCGCCTACCTATTTTATCAAACTAATAACCATTGTGTAAAAAAGAACTGTTTGGTATCCGTATTTATGTATACGGTCTCCATAGGAAAAAAAGTACGACTATAATAATTTATTAGACTACATTTAAGCTAACTTTGTATTTTAGTTACTTTCTTCAATGGGCCCTTTATATTGAGGAGGCCCTGGGCTGCGGGACAAAAAGCCTATACATAAATCCGCCCTTGCCTATTATTATATCCCAAACTTTGTCAAGGAATATAGCGATGTGAAAAAAAATATTAAGTAGGTAATATGATAATAAAAAATCTAGAAATGAAGTAGAAATAATACGAAATTATGGTTTTCAATAATTTAATTAAAAGTTATAAACATCAAGTTCGAAAAAAACTGCATTTTACTTGACAGAATATAGTCGTCATATAAATAAGAAAGCAAATACTTAGGTATTAAAGTCCACTTTTAGTTTGACTAAAAAATAAATTAGTCGTAATAAATACAAGTAATAACATAAATTAATTATTGTGGCAAGATAACACACAAATGGTTTTATTTCATTTACCAGTACACATAATTACGTAATATGGTTTAAAATAAATAAACGCGATTATGATGGGAACATCCACTTATTCTAGATTAAAAATATTTTAGTCTTATTATTAAAAAAAAAACTAATAAAATAATACCCACAAGTATGAATCTTATTACTAACACTTTGGAATGTATTATGCTTTGGATAACATAGGAAAAATCTTAATTTATAAATTAAAATAAATTACAAATGTAAAAAAAAAACATAATTATTAAGTACATTATAAATGATTACACCTCTACACACACAGATTAAAAAATTCAATAAGAGATAATAATTCTGAATCCTGTGGACTGGACAATCTGGTCCAATGTAGACTTACGTCTCTTTATTTGCTTCAAAATAATAACAGTACCTGCCCATTATTATCCCACTACAAAACAAAGGGCTCTTCTCTTACAGAGAAGGCATGAACATTGATCACCATGCTTGCTCAAGTCGGATTGGTGATTTCAGACTTTAAAACAAAAATTTCCTCAAATGTTTTCTTAAACATACTTAAAAAGAAACTAGATTACATAGACAAGATAAATGCGAATAATAAACTTATCTATACTTAATACTATAAAGAGGTAAAGTTCAGTTTCTGAGGTTGCATCTCTGGATCTACGGAGCCGTTTTTGAAAATACTTTCTCAAATTCAAAGCTACATTATCACTGAGTGTTATAACTAAGTCTGAGTCTGTCTGTGTGTTATATAGCCTATAGGCTATATTTTTTATTATCAAATAATCATGGATCCGTAAGAAAAACCACGCGCGAACGAAGTCGCAGGGACAGTGCTAGTATTACATATTTTGCTGCAAAAACTTCCTCTCATTAATACAGTTTTCCAACTCATCATGGTACTTATCAATTTTAGCATCGATCCCCGGGCTCTGAATAGCACAATCAAAACTATTTCCTGTAATGACTTTTTCTTGATTCAAAGTCGAATCAAAACGGACTTTCTTACCAGGAGTATTGCACTTATTTTCGGACGCATCAGCATTCTCACTTCTTCTTTTCTTTAGAGGAGTAATATTCATGTTCAGATGGGTATTTTTTAATGTTTTTACCGTTTCATATTCATGATCATCAATTTCTTCTATCTCAATTTCATCTGAATTGTCTAGGTTTAGAGCTGGGTTTTCTATTCCGGATTCTTTTATTTCAGTCTTCTGTATTGGCATTTTGCGTGGCACTTCATAAGGATTTATTGTAACATTATTTTCTGTTTTCTCTACTTTGAATGTTTTCTTTAAAGTCTTGAACACTCGTTTGGATAATTTGGTACCAACTTTCAAGAATGAGTTCTTAATTTTCTTGCTGTCATTAGATTCGTTGGTAGAATCTTGTTGTGCATTCTTGTTCAAGTTAATGATGTCTACAGCGCTAAACTGTGACACATCATGCCCTAAAATCCTGCTTTGTTTATTAAAATCAATATTTTCATAGATAGGGCCTTCGTCTATATAGTTATCTATATTCTCATAAATGTGGTCATCTAAAGACTCATTTACAGTTGATATTGTGCTGTTATTATCTCCGAATAATCTACGAGGTTCAAGAACCTTTTCGGTTTGATTTGGTACCTCCTCGGGCCTTTTCAGTACCTCTTCATTGTATTCTAATTCAGCTTTAGTTGCGTCCAGGTTTAAAAATGGGTTTTGGCCAGGTCCAACTGCAGGAACATTCTCATTACCTATATTTGGATCTAAGAAAGGATTTGTATTTTTAATATTAATCCTTTTCTTTTTAGTAATAATTGTAATAGTTTTGATCTCCATAATATTACTCTCATTCAAATCATCATCGTAGAATAATGATTGATTTGACAGATTTGGTGAGTTCAATGCAAGTCTGTCTATAAAGCTGAGATTTGAATTGCTTGAATTGTTGATAAATACTTGGTTTGTGACATTTGTTTGTATATTAGTAACAGGAGAAGACACTTTGGTGTCATCATTCATCACTGTGCTTAAAGATTTTTGCTCTAATACTGAAATACCAGAATCCATATCTTCATTAGGAACGGTCACTTCCATTTTATCATTATTATGTAGTATTGTTTGTGAATTTAAACTACTATCTGTTAAATCTGTTAAATTTAAAGAATGATCTTGTCTCTTTGTTTGCTGCTGTACTTCAGATAAATTTGCATAAATTGGTTCACTGAAATCCATACTAACATCATCTGTGACATCATATCGGACATTTTTTCGTACATTATCAAGTTCTTTTGCTAGTAATTTGTTTACTGTTGGCTTATTTACTCCTAAATCCATAGCCGAGTTGTCAAAAGTAGTGCTATCACCACAGCTTTTGGTCCGCTTCCTCTTCTTTATTGGTATAATCTCCATGGCAGTGTTGCACATAGGATCCTCGTTGGCGAGGATGTCTAGTGCTGGGTTGAGGTATGCGTTGGAGCAAGGAGTTGCTATCTTACGTTTACTCTTTGCAGGTTTTATTTCAAATTGATTGTTGTCTATGTCCATTGTAATCTGGAAATTAAATAAAATTGTTTTAAGTAATTAAGTTAAGAAGTACTTATTTATTTTATGTGTTTAAAAGAAAAATGCATTTGATTAGAGTTTATGCTTTAAAGAATAATAATTGTAAAATGCAGGAATACTCAACAGTCATCATATTTATAAACAAAAGCAATAGCCTTTCTATAAGCAAAATCCTCTGCTTTATTGCCATATGTTTAGGTCAGAATAATAATTTAGGCCCGATTTAAAAAAATATTTAAGGCTCTTCAGCATGGCAGAATAGGTTCTAAAATCTGAGTTTACTCTAGTTCTACATAGTTCTTTTTAAAATACACGATATTTTTGGTGGTTTAATTGAATTATTAAAACAATGAATTGTGTGATTACGAATTACATTCATACCTTGAGAAATCCATCCAAGTGCTGCGAACATTCAAGTAAATATATTAACGCACAAACAAAACAAAATTTTCTTAATTTTTCATCAATATTTTATTAACAGAACAATAACTTTCCGTTTGAAGATTGTAAACAAAAAATCAATAAATCGGCAGCTGCTAAGTAACGGTTATTTGATTTGACAGTTTATTCCAGTTGCCAGACGTCAACAAAAATTTTCTACCATTTTATACCAGGTACCGTGTTTTCACGACAGATGCCGCTGGTACCATTTTAGAAGTCGTTGGCGCCGGTTATAAATGAAAATACACTTTCTTGCATAAAAATATATTTCTACTTCAAATCACAATTTCCGATTCTTGGAATCAACTTAACACATTTTTTTCAGTAACACAAGCGTTATCACAAACTTGGATAAGGAATTAAGTGGAATTTTCAACTAAAACTAAACTACTGTGCACATAAATAACACCTTAAGTACCTACTCTACCGCCACCTTATATGTCTATGTGACGCAAATATTACAAAAGAACTTATTTAAAATTAGGTACAGTATTGAACATGGAACACGCGTTTGGAGTACGAGTCAGTCCCAATATATTTTTGTCATATTAGCTCATCTAAGTATGTTGTAATTTTAACGCACCTTTTAATTTTTGGTCAAATTGATTCGTCAAATATGACAACATCCTGCTTTTGTGGTAAAATTACCGTAGAATGTTCCTAGACATGAAAAATTACTTAGGAATCACTCGGAAGGCAATTGAATACGTTCCATTTAGTGACTATTGTACTGTTATTAATTAACGTGTCATTGACCGACGAATTTATCACAATACATAATTGAGCGAAATTGTATTGAATATCGTCAGACATTGATTTTATAATGACTTAGAACTTACTAGTATTATCTACGCAAATTTATTTAGATATAAGTAGCTATTTAATAGACAAATTATTATGAAATTAGTACGAGTTACACAGAGATTAAATTGTATGAAATACGGACAAAGTTGGAATACAATGAACATAAACAAAATCATTTATTATCGGATTTTAAAGTATTTAATTATAGTAATCTATTAATTTGTTTATCTTATCGATACTTTCAAAACCTATTTTATTTTTCTCAAACTTTAGTATCATTTTCAATTAGGTATTTAAAAATAACGTCAATACCAATTCTTTTATATTTTACTATTTTTCTCACTTTTGTATCACATCATTATTTCGATAAGATTATAATTTAGCATTTTTACACAATCGTTACATATTATTTAGGTAAATGCTACACATTTACCTAAAATGAAGCGGCACGTAATTTGCAGCTATAGAAACTTCATATTAGATACAGTAATTAAACGAAGTTAAAATTTTGTAACGATTTAACTACTAGCCATCTACTTATTAAAAGGTCTTAGAGGAACACAATTCATCAGTGTGTTAGTTTTATCTAGATTTATTGATTTATTTAATTATGTGATTTCATGCAGTGTCTGAATCATTTTTTCTATTTTCAGGTTCATGAAATAATACAGCAATCGGATGCGATGTGAGTAAAATTGGACTATTCTTTTTAATTTCTAGCGAGGCTAGTATAATATAAATTAAGTAATTCATATCTCAATTCAACAATTGATTACGCGTAGGTAAAGAATTTTTTATATCTGATGATATCAGTTGGGTGGCCTAAGATAATCCTTTACATGTATGTCATTTATAATTTTCATTTTTAGCTTAATGTACTAACTACAGTGAGTATCAATTTCTGTTTAATTATTTATTGGACATTATACATAAAAATATATGAATTAAGAAGGTTTATCTACTTTAGCAAACTATTCGATAGTTAAGTACCAAATTGCAAATTATATATATATTTTTTTACTTTAAGCACGTTAGATAATGAATAACATAGATATATTATATTAAGAATTGGTTAAGATACTTCATTTTACATATAAAGCAATCCTAGATAGATAGTATAGTTCAACACTTAACAATTTAATTTAAAATTATGGTGCCGATTCTCTTGGTCACAAACTAAACTAAAATTAGACTATTTCCATCTTTTTCTGTCCAATAAAACAAGAAAGAGACTAATGTAAATAAGAGCTGTCAAATTTAGTCAATCTGACGCATCCATACAATTATAGTTGACATCTTAAAACGTATGGATTAAAAATACGGAAAGGTTCAAGGCAAAACTAATTTGACATCGCTAACTTAGTTCTTTAATGTCACCGTCCTTTCCGTTCGCTGTATGTTAGTAAAAGATGTCAATTCTTAGTCTAGTTTGTGAACAAGGGAATCGGCCCCATTATGCCATGGTTTGGCGTCATGTATTTTTTATTTTTATATCTTAACTCTAAAGAAAACTTCTGTCACCGCCTAACATTGACTCCCTAACATAAAACAATTTTCCTATTAAAACACTAATATCTTCTATTATGTCATAACAAATATAAAACTTTTTATGTACACTATTAACCTGATCTGTCTTTTTTTTTGTCATATTTATTACTTTGTCATACGTAATTTATATACCTGGCGTAAAAAGACCCATCACCAAGGCGCAAGTCAAATATTTTTCTCGTTATTGCAAACAGACTGATTATTCAGATTTTGTAGGTCAGTCTCATTTTGCGAAAACAAAGTTTTAACTGAACCGAATTTAGCTCCATCTCTTCCTGTTTTATACCACGAAAGCAGTATTTAATGTGTGTTACATTACACACTACTGTTAACAGCAGTTTATCTACCAAATATAGAAATCGTTTTGCAGCAATTATTTCTGCTCCAATCTTACTTAGATGACACAGACGACATAGATTTTGACTTGGCGATAGGTCTTTTTTACACCCTGTATAACCAAATCAGTATTATCTCAATCCTTATCTATTGTAATTATATATTTATAATTGACAATATTTTAAGTAGCTACACATTGCTAAGATCGCATGAAAATATTGTTTTAAACAAACTCAAAATAGTTATTATACGATAAACGTAACTTGCTCAGCACTTTATTACTTTCAACTCACGGAAATGCATATTGTACTCAATGTATAAAACTCCTTTAGGGAGCAAACTGGCAATATAATGAAAAGGGAAACTACTTGTCATTTTGTCAATCATCTCCTCCAGATTTAAAGAAGTTTAAAAATAGAAAGGATTACATGTTATTAAGAAACAAGCGGTATATTAATTGCCAACAAAACTACTTAAAAGAAAAAGAAACAACGACTACCTTTCACTTTATTCATTATAGTACCAGAATTAAATCTATAAAAACTTAGTCAATATCTAAGTTCTTAAAAGCCCTTTCCATGGCCTTCTCTCGCTTCTTGTCAGGTAAAGCCGCGATCCTCTGTTCTTCCTCGGCTTTGAAGTAGGGCTCTATAAGTTGGAGCTGTTGCATGCACTTCTTGTGTAGCGTCTGGGTGTCGGGAAGGGTACCGCCATGGTCAGGAGGTAGTACCGATCGCGGCACCACAGTCTCGTAGAACTTTTCTAAGTCCTCGTTCTTGTTGTGGAATTTGAGCTGGAATGAAATAAATGATGTCACAATATTGGGTTTAACCAAACGAAATAATGCATAAATGAAATCTAAATGGTGACATTTTATGGAAATAAAAATTTCTCAGCGATCCTTTTTAAGAAAACCACGGTCATTATTTTGTAATTGACCTTAGATCTATTTTGATAAAATTAAACGCACCTTAAACGTACTTAAATTAATAAAATCGACATCCTTTTGATTTAGATTTTATTAATTTAAGTGCGTATATGGTGCTCGTGATGCAACCTGTTCCCTTGACACCAACTGTAACAGAACCATTGACTTTAAGGTATAATTAATTCTTTATACTAATTTGGTACGTCTATAATTTGACAAGGCTATAAAAATGTCAAGAGGTAGGGAGAACCTGTTGGGAAAATATTTAACACCACAAAAAATATTTGTTCACGTTTTAGTATTGTTATTATTTTCTGTTGTAGGTGCCTACCATAAATCGCTAACCCGTTACTTTTTTTAGCTAATAGTCAAGTTCGTGGGCCAGTTTGTCAAGATACTTCTGGTTTTTTTTTTTAATTATTCAACCTTTTTAAGTGCCTGTTATTAAATACTTGTATGGGATCAAAGATCACATAAAACCAATTCTAAGCAGGAACTTTTTAAGCGTTAATTTTAATTTACTATGCAATCAAATCATTTTTTTAGTCGTATTGTTAAAAACATACTTGGCAATAATATTGAATACTCAGTAATATTTTATTAGTCAGGTTTTTTAAATAAATGTTTTTTTTATTTTTATTTAAGGACCGATACATAAACCGTTTTTTTTTTGTCGCTGCCAAGTTAATATTATTAGCTATTGGTCAATGTTTTATTAAAAGAAGCACAGCAAAATTACATAATTAGTAATTGGTTCCAAATATTAAGGAGTTTTCTTAAAACCAGCTAAGTTCAAGACATAATTATCTTCGATAACAATTACATTTAAAATTGAACTACATTTCCACATGAGTTTTCAAAATAAATTAAGGTTTATACCTTTTTACCATAGACATAAGAATTGTGTTTGATCCATGCCAAGGTCGAATGACCCATTTGCAAGTAGAAGTGAACACTTACATAAAGTCGTGTCTGATCAAACAAATATTACGAAGTCTTATGTACACAGAGACATTGTGCGTAGTTGCATAATAAGTATACAATTTATGACAAGGTAAAAACTGTTGCTTGTTCTTTGTATAAGACAAATAATATCAACCTTTTACTGTCCCTCTGTAGGACAAGCCCTCTTATGCACTTTGTATATAAAATAAACTATAAACCGCGATCAAAAGCAGTATAAATAAAGAATAACGGAGTTATGCAGGTATTGTAATAAGTACTCCAAGTAACAAAAAAACGTCATCTATTGAAACATATAATTTTTCATAGCTTATAAGTGACGTGCGAAAACGTGCCTGTTTAAAAAGTACCTATCGTTTCTTACTGTCAAGTGCATATTTTAACTTCACTGACTCTAACATACAATGTATGCATGTAATCAAAGATAAATAGACGAGGTAAGTCAACCTTTCACCTTAACTATGCTAATGCAGACACAGATATTAAAAAAGACAACATTTTTCATTGTATCTATTTTGTATGATGTCCTCATACATATTTACAAAGTTCCACTATAGTCATTACTGTTAACTACTTTGTGTCCCCAGATGCTAATTTATGGCTTTAAATGCTAAAAATAGAAGAAAACAAATCTCACCATATCGAAGAACTTCTTGTCCATAAATGGCCTAATGAGCAACATTAATTTGTCTAAAACTGGTTCTGTGTTTAGTACATGTATCGCGCGCATGCGTACTGGCATCGCCTCCTGGACATACTGGAAGAATTTGCGGAGGGTCCTGAAAACATTGCAATTTAATATGTAAATTGACTTTTTTTAGGCTTGGCGTTTTCTTAAGGGATTATTAAAGATTGGTTTTTCATATTATTATAATCTTTACAGAGACTATTAGCCTAAATAACCAACTTATGAACACGCATTATAGCATGATTATTTAGTAGGAATGAATGAAAATAATATAGGTACTTTTTCATTTTCGAAGTACCGAAACTAGAATCTCAAAAGACCATAAATATTTTACAAATACCACTTAGATGTTTAAAAGTAACAAAATATTTATGATTTTCAATAGAACAAAGATTTCTTTTTTAACACTTACGGTATCATACTATGTTATAATTGTATTATTAAAATATTTATTATAAAAAAATATACTGTTTAATGTATGAGACTCGCATGATTAATAATGATATATTAATATTGATACATACTAGTGAAAAATGGGACATTGATGTGCACATCTTTTTTACCTTTGTCTATCCTTTTGAAAGCTATGAAAATATAAATATGTATACTATCATAATATTTATATTGAAATCTTGTAATACTTTCATTGTTTTGCAGCTGTGAATCCATTATGATAAGTTAACAGAGATTATCATCATACCATCTCTTTAGCTCAGTGTTACATAATAATTAGATACTCAAAGTATTGGTATGTTGTAGCAGAAAATAATAAATCATATTATCGCAGTAAAAGTAAAGGTCAGTAAAACTACACGTCGAACATTATTGGCAAAAGAATAATGGATTCACACAGTTCAAATCAAAACTTAAGTTAATACTTACGATAAGCTAACTTTTGTTAGATGTCCGAATTTTACTCCACGCATGTCGAAAAGGAACATGTAACCCGGTTGTGGACCCCGCTTGGTGAGACATAAGTCTGAAAAATGAAAGTACATAAAAAAGTTTACAAACATCCTGGAGACTAAATGAAAAAAATACTAAAATGGTAGATTTTGCATTGGCGGGATCATTGATTTTTCGCGGACTTCTTTCGTCTCAAGGTTATGGTAGTTCCAATAGCTGTCTATTCAAGATTCTTTATGATGTTTACTCATCTATTAAGTAGGTATCTAAGATTACAATAAAGTCAATTTCGTAATTAAGATGTATGCATGTTTTGTCCATTTCTGACAGGTATTTAATATTTTGTACTTAAAAAAATATAATAATATTAAAAGTTATTTATTAATACCAGAATGGTAACTCTTTGTCGAAACTGCATAATTTAAGTTTTATTTAGATAAAATCAGGTGTCTTTGTTTTTTACTTTTAAAATGCCTTAATTTGACATTTGGGCTGCAGAATCTTGTATACCTACCTGCATCATAAAATGAGTTATTATTAATCGTTTTATGACGCAGGCATTATTATTATTATGAATTATATTTTAATTTTATTAGGTACGTATTATTTATTAAATACAGGTAAATTTAAAAGGTGTAAGGTGATATAAAGATCATCAAACAAGTCATCTGATTATGTCGTTGTCCTAACAGAGGCAGACTATAATAAGCAGTCGGTAAGAAAATTCGGTAGGTAGGAAAACGTGCCAGTATGTTATGTAAAAATGTCCCAAAATGAATTTAAGTAAATTAAGTTTGAGCCCTTGAAGGCTTGAAGTGTCACCCCCAACCGTGATTACCGATTTTTCGATCATCAGAACAACTCTTAACGGAGGAATAAAAATGGCGGTTTAAAAATAATGGTGCCGATACCCTTGTTCACAAACTAGACTAAATTTAGAGAATTGACATCTCTTACTAACATACAGCGAAAGGAAAGGACGGTGACACTAAGTTAGCGATGTCAAATTAGTTTTGCCTTGAACTTCTCCGTATTTTTAATCCATACGTTTTAAGATGTCAACTATAATTGTATGGATGTGTCAGATTGACTAAATTTGACAGCTCTTATTTACTCTTAGTCTCTTTCTTGTTTTATTGGACAGAAAAAGATGGAAATAGTCTAATTTTAGTTTAGTTTGTGACCAAAGGAAATGGCACCAATGTCAAACTTTCATATTTATTCTTCAGATAATAGTTATCTGACTACTAAAAAATCAGCCCTTAATAATACATGTGAAAGTATGTGAAGATGTCAGATAAGTATTTGTTACTCAATCACCCAATCAAATGTAAACTGTAGAACAAAATTGGATGAAAACTGACACATAGATAGACCATTTCCTGGAGAAGCACATAGGACACTTTTTATCCCAGTAGGTAATGTGTTTCCTTGGGATAATAATTCAACTTACTTTACAGAAAGTTATTTTTTACGCGCGAGCATTGCCACGAGCAGATGCTAGTACCTACTATTATAAATGCGAAGTGTGGATGAATGGATCTTTCTTACACAATCACGCCAAAACGGCTCAACGAATCTGGATGAAATTTGGCACAGAGAGATTATAGTCAGGAATACTCGTAGCACATGGGCTATTTTTTTATCCCAGAAATATGTACGGCTCCATATAACATATCAACTTTGATGTGGAAGAAGTCACGGTCGGAAGTTAATTTATGGTCTTTTACTTGCGAAAAATAAACTAATTACAAAAATTACTAGTCAGGGATACTTTTATTTGCTAGGAAATGTCAATGACAGAACACTTTTTGTCCGACTGTACCTAAGGGTTGCCAAAATTTTGTCGGTCAAATATAGTAGTTCTAAAATTCCTACCCATAAAAATATAGTAGGTAAGGAAAATGTTTAAAAAAATATAGTAGGTTCCAAAATAGGTAATTTATTTTTTTAACAATTGAATATTATTGCTTAAGAGTTTGATGCCTATAAAATATAGTAGTTTCGCCTACTATATCTTTTTCTCAAAAATATAGTAGGTGGGGGCTCTAATATAGTAGGATACTATATTATATAGTAGGGTTGGCAACCCTGTACCTACCAGATGTTCTGACGTCATATTTTGAATTCATAATCAATACCCGACGCCGCTATAGGTTCCGACAATAGGGACCTGCAGTGACTAGCTAGTTTATAACACTTGCTAAGTAGATACCTATACGAACCATTTAACATACTCTTTTCAATCTCTGTCTTTTCAATCTGTCTTTTCAATCTTTGTCTTTTCAGTCTTTGTCTTTGTGTTGAGAAGATGAGTGAAAGGCAATTAAAAAAAGGAATTTATATGGCAGATGTGAGTGCCAACGCAGGGAGAGGACTTCCTAGGAAGACCTACACTGACCTTATTATTGAGCTTCTTCAGAAAGGTCAGGTACGCAGTTACGAGTACTGCGCACCTGACCTTTCTGAAGAACCTCACCGGCGTGCTTGTATGACGAGATGTACGAAAGTGGACGAGGCGAAACAGTTTAGACTCTAGAGGTAGGTACAAGAAAAAAAGTGTAAAATTTCGCATCATGTGTTAAAAAGAGAGGATCCTTCGACCAGACGGGTGTTACCGATTTTGTATACATTGGCTACTTTTTAACCCGGCAAATGAACGGTTCCCGTAGGATAATTAGGTATATCAACTTTGGCGCGGACGAAATCGCGGACAGTAATAATATAAAAAAATGCCCCATACAAGAAAATATAGTTTATTGTATTATACCTATGTAGTGTATTCAAACTCAAATCATTGATTTTAATAGCCCATTTTTGAGCACATTAGGTATTTTTGAACGATATAACAAGAAAAAAAAATTGAATTGAATTTAGTTGCCCCTTCAAAAGGGAAGTTTTGCATGGAGAAGATTTTACACTACATAAAAAAACACGTTTCTGGGTGGTACAGAACCCTTCGTGTCAGAGTCCAAGGGTAAGGTATGTCGTGGCGCATTATGACGTCACCTCGTGCGTATCTAGTCTACGCATTTACTACTGGCAGTAACGGAGTGACGTCAATAATAATACTAGCCTATTATTGTCCCATTGCAGGGCAAAGGCCTCTTGTCAACAATGAGGATTGGCGATTTCAGACGTATATGAATTACTAGCTTTTCTACCCGCGACTTCGTACGCGTCAAAGTTATCACCTAGCGATATGAAATATACCCTGTTTACGATCTATTCACATACCTACCTAACAAATATACCTAAAAAAAATCATGAAAACGGTCGAGCCGTTTCGGAGAAGTGCACACAACGTGACACGAGATTTGTGTGATATATTGATAACTCCAAGCTTCCTCACGATATTTTCCTTCACCGATATCAGTGATATCCAAGATAAACTTAGAAAGTAAATATGGATTGAAAAAATCTCTTTAGTCCTTGCCCGGTATCGAAACTGCAAACTCAAGCATCAGAAGCCACACCACAATAATGTGTTCCAAGCTCTATTCAATAGACCAGGGGTCACCAATCAGTTTTATTAGAGGTCCGTATTTGCAAAATTATTAGACTGTCGCGATCCACTTGGTGAAAACAAATAAAATACTTATTTTTACTATAGAAAACTGGGCTAAACTGAAATGCCAAAAGTTTTTATTGTGTTATTCACATAATATTTTGACATATTCAAATAATAGTTTTAGGTATGAAGTTTACTGTTTTCTTAGGTTCGCACAATATAATAAATCAGCGCGGTCCGCCATTTGGTGACCCCTGCAGTAGAGCATTGTTGACAATGACGTCACCATACTGGAAATGGTTAAGGGTTAATACGGATCGCTATTGTATTAGACTGGTTTAGCATTCACAGGTCAAACTAAGTCAATGCTGTCAATTATAAATAAATGATTAATTTACAGTTATTTTTAGCGACGCTGTAGTCAAGTCAACATAGTTAGGCAGAGGTGTCTCCATAAGTACGCCCACATTTCGCCAGATGTTTTATTAGGTCCCATGTAATAGAAGCGGGGCCCGATCTAAGGGGGGGCCAGCCGGGCAAATGCCCAGTGCAGCAAAAATGAAGGGCGGCAAAATTGAGGGTGCTGGGCGGTTGCACAAAGTCCAACACACTATCAGTCGAAGTAGAATATACACAATATCACATAAATATCATCCCATCTTCGGAATTGCAAGCTCATGATATATATATGGTGGTAGGCGCTTTGCACGCAGAGCAACTATTGCAGCAACTGGCAACTAGCTGTTTACATACATTTCAATTGGACTGCGCACACAGAGCAACTCGAGTTTCGAGTTGGGCAATCGTCAACAGTTTTCAGTTGCTGCAATCGATGACTAAGTTAGTTGCTAGTTGCCGCAACTAGCAACTTTTAAATATTGTACCGGTTTTAAAAGTTGCCGGTTTCCTCAACCGTCAATCGCACCGCTTCGGGCCATTTGACACCCTCCCTCCCTCTCCGTGTGCCCGGCAATGCCAGTGTCGCTACGGCAACGGCATACGGCAACTCGGCTTTGAAAGTTGCTCACAAATTGCCAAAAAGTTGCGGCAACCGGCAACGTTATAGCAACTATCAACTTTACAGGAAACTTTTAAAGAGTTGCCAGTTGCCTCAACTTAAGTTGCTCCGTGTGCAAAGCGCCTAAGTGTAAACGGTGGCGAATATTACTTTTGCCCGGAGCGGCTAAATAACTAGATCAGGCCCTGAATAGGAGCTTAGGAGCCAAGTCAAGTCAAAACATTTATTTCAATTAGACCATGGCTGTGGCAGGTTTTTTCTTCCAAAATGAAGCGACTTATATCGGTCTGTTCAACTGTTGTATATTCTTATTAAAATAAATCGTTTACAACTTCTTCGTGGCGGTTGGCGGTTTGCAAGCAGAAGATTATATTTTAGGCGGGAATATACGATATACTGAACGAATGTTTGAATGAAAACGACCGGATTCGAAATCTATGACTATCATAATAATCTTCCTTTTTTCAACAATAGACACGACCATCAATTGTCGAACTTTGTATGTCCTGTCAAAACGCCATTCTTCCATAGATTTTGTATGCCAATATCGGCTTGTGACAATTCAATTGTCTAACTATTTATTGATTTCAAAGCCACAAAAATCAAATACAGTAAATTAATCAGGTTTTCAGGGCTAAAAATCTAAAATAAAACGTATTTTAAAGAGGTTGTTTCGGAACTATTAGCTAATGGTGTCAACCAACCAATCGCCAAGGGGACGGTCATTTAAAAAATTGAAGCTCGTTCCAGAACGGTTGTTTGCAGTATGCAAGAGATATAGCCAGTAGCGTTCTAATGTAGCCCCTAGCCCCATGGCAATAGGAGCGAGTAAGCGTATATTTTTTTACCCGACATCCGCGAATCCCTAGTGGAGGGTAATTGTTTTTTTGTATTATACAGTCCCTAGCCCATCAGACTATACCTTTTTGTTGAAAAATCGCTCCTATTACATCCGCATAAGATACCGCAGTGCTTACCTTTGAGCGCTATCGAGCGTACATTCAGCCCTGAGGCCTGAGAGTATTCTTTTGCAGAATGAACGCAATATAAATTTAAATAGAGCTTATGTTACATCAGGAGTTGTTTACTATTCCTTGTAACCAGAACTTTCCATGCATTCCAGTGTTTTTGCCATATTTATTCTTAGAACAAATAGTCGAAACCAGCTCACATTTTAGTATCCATTAATTAATATTATATTTATTTTAAGCCTTAGTGTTAGGCAACTGGAATTTTCCAAGTCCTAAACGTCCATTTGTACCTATTGGTCTAGCTCTGTTCAGACGTGGATCCAGCCCTCAAAAAAGGATTTGGTCACAGTCACATTAAACTACTGCACCGATTTTAATAAGACTAATACAGCTTGAAAGCATATCAGATTTAATTAAAAGCTGGTGTACATTTTACACTGACTAATTTTATTTAGATGCTTACTTAAATAGCAAATTCAACCTTAACTTTTTTTTTCGCGAATTTTGCCCACAGCCTAAATTCGCGGAACAAAAAATCTTAAGGTTGATATATTATTAAGATAATTTACGAAGAAGCACAACTATGATGTATGTCCTAGGCGCCATTTTTTATTGATACGCCCTTGATAACAACAAAATAGCTAACTAATAGGTACCTACTGCGACCATTAATCGGTCTGCAATGCGTGGTCATTATAGCAATTTCCCCTGGCGGCTATTCTCCTTGGCGGCACTGATTACATGCTAGATGCCACAGAGTACTACTACAATGTTATATCACCAGTATAACTATCCGCTCAATGCATTCAGTGGTGCAATAATTATGACACTATGTATTAATGTAGTTCCGGTAAGTGTCAACATGAAGGTTTAGCAAAACGATTTGTTTCTAACGAGTGACAACACTTGGGGGAGGATCGAAATGAGTCAATTCTTGCCTAGCAACCGCCCATTTTTACGGTTCCCATATCCGAAGGGTGCTAACGAGGTCCTATTACTAAGCCTCCGATGTCCGTCCGTCCTTCCGACCGTCTAGGTCTGTCAGCTGGCTGTATACGAGTATCATGATCGTAATAGCTAAAGAGTTGAAATTTTCACAGAATGTGTGTTTTATTGCCGCTATATCAACAAATAATAAAAAACAAATAAAAGAGGATTCTCCTTACTAGAGACCTGAGCGCCTACCGTCATCTCTTATAACAATATTATATGAATATTACTTTGTAATTTCTGTTGTTGCATTTTCAACTCTCGACGCTGAGCCGAGCGTTGAAAATACAACAGTGCTGAAGGCAAAGTAATATTGTTTTAAATAAAATAATATTGTTCTAAGAGGTGGTGGTGGGCTCCTTGTTTATTTTTGCATTTATGGCTAGATATTATTTCTTCTACAATGGTACGGAATCCTTCGTGTGCGAGTCCGACTCGCACTTGATTAAGAAGTCAGTAGATCGACAATCAGCCCCAGCTATATCATTCCTTTAGCAAAGTTATTGGTAAACTGTGTGAAGGAATTGTGGTTAGACTGTGGCGTATTGGGAGTAGTGCCTGCGATAAAGTAAACACTGCATTGTGATAGTGTATTGAGAAAGGCTATGTTTATGTTTGGCCATATCTACAATACTAATATTATAAAGCTGAAGAATTTGTTTGTTTGAAAACGCTAAGCTCAGGAACTACTGGTCCGATTTAGAAAAAGCTTTTCGCATTACTTTTATAAAGGAAGGTTATAAATTAGACAACATCACGCTACGCTACAATTCACAGGAGCGGAGCAGTAATCAACGACGTACCTTAACGCGGGTGAAACCGCGAGATATTTCTAGTATCTACCCCAAAAAAAGAATTTTGATTTTCTCATATCCCTTACTTTTCCTTTACACGGAGGTAAGTAGGTATCGACATATCCAATCACCGTGGGCTGTTTAGACATTGTAAGCTTTAATATCATTCAGATAAGTCACATAATCTTATTTCCATCCTCGAGAGCTATACAAGGAGACGACAGATGAAATACCTATGTTGGTACAGTCAACCAAAGAGATAAGCAACCAGGGTTGTCACATGTAATTAATTTTTTCTTTGAAACCGATGGATGTTTACAAATGTAATAAAAATAAACAGTTCATTAATTAAGTTTCAAAAGAATACATCCATAGATTTTTCAGAAAACTTCTACTATTCACTACTATCAGACGACCCCGGTTACTTAAAGCTTATTTAGACGGTGCGAGAAATATCGTGCGACTTGCACGTCTTGCTTTGTCTAAATAAGGCTTTATAATTATCTTTTGTTGACTGCCTTGTTGTGTGTGGTCGCGACTGCTGAGCATGAGGTCTTGGGTGCGATTTCCAGGTCACGCAAAGTGTTATTGGGTTTTTTCGTCAAGAATTTCTCAGTAGCAGCCTCGGAGTCTGGATTTGTGCCCGGTTGATGGCAGTAAGATCGCTCCCTCGTACATGGGACTTAAAACATAATTAGCGAAATTTGGTTGTACTAATGGGAAACCTCTACCTAACCCTTTAGGGATTACAGGCGTGATGTTATGATCTTTTGTTGACCGTACGTGTATGTACCTACTACCTCATGTTCCGTCGCTTTTTAGTGTCTCCCGACCGTAAAATCCTGAGATCGCTTCACGCACGAATTCTCCAAGTAATATTGATTATACTGTCTCCTTTGTATACCATGTATCCCTGATTTGTGTTATTCTTATCCAGGTCTCACCCGAAGGTCTATTGTAGGTCAATCTGACTGTTTAACTGCCAAGACTTTATCGTAGGGGCATCGTATTACCCAGTATCTGGGTTGTGGAGGTCAGATAGGCAGTCGCTCCATGTAAAATACCGGTATTCAGCTGCATCCGGTTAGACTGGAAATCGACAGAAACGACTAGGCAGATGATGATGAGCTACGGTTTTTTATACGTTAGTAAAGACATAGAAAATACAACAAGATGCGAGTATGCGACCTTGATGTCCTCTCAGGATATGGTGGCATTTCTCTGTATCATATTTTCCTTAAAACGAAACCGGTATTGATTACGTAGAAGCGAATTAAATTATCAATGATGCATCAAGATGCAAATTAGCATTTAGCATTTTTGCATAAAAAAACAAGCATTTATTAATAATTATGTACTAGTTTTTACCCGCGACTTCGCCTGTGTAAACGTCGGACCCCCGATTCATCCCAGGGGATGATTTTGGAAAATCAGTTCTTAGCGTACGTCTACTAACTATAATCTATCTGCCAAAGGGAAACGCCTATTTTTGGCCAAGTTATCAATATAATAAATACTGAAAAATACTAATTTTGTAAGTTCAATATTTTTATTACTAATTTGTAATAAGTACACTGGAATCAGAAGCAGATTTTTTAAGACTTAATCTTTTTAACCTAAATGACAATCAATAAAGAGTCCAAAAATTATGTATGTTTTTTACCTTTATTAAGTCCCACCGAGTTTTGTGTAAAAAATGCAGTTGTTTCTTTATCTATGATGTCAATCCTACATAACATAACGTCACGCCTGTAATCCCCGAAGGGTTAGGCAGAGGTGTACCCATTAGTACACCCACATTTCGCCACTTATGTTTTTAGTCCCATGTAATAGGGGGCGAGCCTATTGCCATCAACCGGGCACAATCCTAATGCCACCATATACCATTTATCTTTGTCCTGGGCATCACTTGGCCAAAGTTTCTTTAACGAATAGGCGTTTCCCTTTCATCTTTATACAAGTCAGTCAAGCGGTTTTCGATATTTCGTGATGAAGTGATTAAATGACTGCTTTTAAATATTTAGATTCTTGTTGAGAATCACTAGCATAACTGCCTCCTCGGATTTGACGAGGATGTTAAACTGCTCCGTGTATATGCATAATTGTATACTAGCCTCTGCCCGCGACTTCGTCCGCTTCAAAGTTGATTTCTCCATACAAATTTTGGACCCTTAGGGGGTCAATTTCGGAAAATCCTTTTTCATAGGATGCCTGCGTCACAAAGAACACACCTTCCAAGTTTCAGGTCTCTACGATCAGCTGTCTTGGCTGTGCGTTGATTCGTCAGTGATTCCGGACAAAGCATTTTTATACATATGTAGATAGATGAAGAATATTATATGCACTACGTTATATTGTACCTAGCAGAACTAGTCAGCCTTGACTGTTCAGACAATTAGCTAGAAGGGATCGTTTCGCAAGTCTCCGCGAAGGAGATGTGGGTCGCGTCCTTTGTAAACTTTAAAATAATAATACCAGCCTATTATTGTCCCACTGCAGGGCAATGGCCTCTTATCATACAGAGAAGGCACGAGCATTGATCACCACGCTTGCTCTTGAGGCGGATTGGCGATTTCAGAATTATATTCATTGTAAGTTCAGGTTTTCTCCCGATATTTTCGCGGGCACTGCGTGAAACTGTAGTTATTTTTCTAAAATAAAAATAGCCTTGGTTAGGACTCCTTATAACATTAGCTATCTACCAGTGAAAGTCCCACCAAAACCGATCCAGCCGTTTCGGAGACTAGCCGGAACAAACAGACTGGCTGTCAAAATTTTTTAACGTGTAATCATTCATATTTATTTTGTAAAAACGCTGTTATTTTGATGATTCTTTTTGGACCTGTATTTAGAATACCAATTTTTTACACAGTTTGTCCAAAATTAAATGACATTCAATAAGGTCAAATGACGGACAATGTCAAAGTTATTAGGTACTTGCAAAAAATAATAAGCCATTTTTGTATTTTTTTAGCAAAGGTATGTTAAAAAGCCAGGTATTATGTTTTAGGATGTAATTGACATATGTAGAAAAAATAATACATTTAAGTAGGCATAAAGGTCATTGCTCATTATAGCCACATGGCGCCCGACCAGAACCGCCTCGCCTCGACCCGTAAGTATATTATTTGTATGGAGAACTATGGATATACGCTTCCTACATCAACTTCGGAGCGCCTCGCTAGCGGGCTGACCACGTGCGGTCCAGTCGCCCACCTCGGAGCACCGCCTCGCCTCGACCGGTAAGTATATTATTTATTTGTATGGAGCACTTGGGTATACGATTACTACATCAACTCCGGAGCGCCTCGCCCGCGGACTAACCACGTGCGGTCCACTCGCCAGTGGACCACACGTTGCTCACACGCTTGCTTTCTGTTGCCCAATAGATGCATAGTGATGATCTCTAACAAACCACTCATCTCGGATAACGCAATGTACACTCGTTGTTCACGCTACGTTCACTGGTTGTCACGTGGCATCCAACCGTGGACGTTGTCGACAACGAGTGGACACCGAGCGACGCGGTGGTGCTGATCGGGTGCCGGGCGGGTGTAATTAGCTATGACTTTTAATGTGATTTTTTTTTCTTATAATTAGCTTAATTTAATGTTGCGTTCAAGATATGGCAGTAAACAAGTATGAGGAAACTGAGTAGAACAATTTACAATTTAATTTCGATAACATTGTGTGCATACCTGTACGGAATCGGATTAGAGGGCTGTCAGAGCCATCTATAATCTTGGCAGACGCGAGTCTCTAAGGGAATTGTTCAAAAAAATTAACATCATGACGGTACCTTGTCAATATATATATGAAAACATTATGCATGTTCGAAAAAATCTTCATCTTTTTAAGAAAATTAGTGATAGACATGATTTTAATACTAGAAATAGGAACAAATTAGATCAACCAAGTTTCAGATTGTCGAAAGTAAGTACTTCTTTTATGGGGTACTGTGTAAAATGCTATAATAAAATACCAGTCGATATTCTCCAACTAAATGAGAGAAAATTTAAGACATGCATAAAACGCACACTATGTAATCAAGCATATTATAAGTTAGATGATTATATCACGGACAAAAATGCTTGGCTAAATGCTAGTCCTGCTCCACAGCCACTCGGGCTCACTTAATAGGATTTTTTTTTTTTTTTTTTTTCTTAAGAGAATGATGTTTCTTACCCTTTTTTATGTCGACCTGAATAACTTTTACTGTTATCAGTACGATTACTTTTTATTTTATTTTTTACATATCAAAGTCATCCATCGAATAAGTACACTGAAAGTGTTAGTATTGTATAATTTAATATCATTTATTTCAATTTTGTAAATGTGAGTACCATGGAGCATTTTTTATTTATAGTAACTTTACTATGTGTTTTGATTTAATAAGCATGGCAGTTGAGAGCTTGTCATGCTCACTCAAATGTCTCGCTGATGGTGGCGCGTGTGTTGGATCATTTGGCTCCCTCCATAATGGTTGAGCTAGGTGGTGCTGATCCATGCGTCATGCTCGTGAACGAGTGCTGTCAGTTGGGATTGGTCATCTCTTAACTGCTATGGCTTTAATTTCCTTATTTTTTTTTTTTTTACTACCATTTTATACTTATTCATCTCCATTGTGATCACATATAGAATCGACAAGAATAATGTAACCAAGATTTTGTAATAACCTAATTTAAAAGAGTGCCGTGGAGTTTCTTGCTCGTTCTTCTCCATAGAGGCCTACCTCCGTTTTGGAACGAGCAACTAGCTTCAACTTTCGGACTAACTGACCGACTCTTTGACAATTCAAAAGTGCCTGTAAATGGTCTAATTGAAATAAATGTTTTGACTTTGACTTTGACTTAGAGTTTTAATTACTTTTAATTCGTTCCATATGTTTGATAAGATAGTTACGACCTACGACCAATTATTTCCGTGACGTGGGCTACATGTATGGTTTATTTTACAATCGTAGTCATGGTTGATAGGGAAGAACTGGACCCTTAGTCCCGGTTCCTATCAAAGCGGAGAGGAGAGTTGTCTTGTATAATTTTTGGCCCGTGTCGGCAGTTTAGGTGATAGCAGCCCAACGTACAATCAATGGCTTGCAATATTTTAGCATCTTACCACTTAGCTTCAACCCAATACTAGTACCCTATTGGTTCTTTTTGAAACATCTCTTTCATCTTCTCCGAGGATGCTTGTGAGACATCTCCACCCTTCTCCGCTTCGGTGGGAACCGGGCCTTATGCGGTAAAAAATTGTAACACGAGCAAAAATATTACAACCACCCATTCTGTTTACAAGCATGAAAATAAGTTAGTTATAGCCATAATAAAAGTCATTATAATTCTAGAACAGCGAGTACATTTTCTCGACTTAATTGTGACCTTTACTTGGTGAAACTGCGAGCTTCTCATTAGCAGTCCGCCGCCATTTTCCTAATTTGAGACTTGATGGGTTTCTTGTTTGGGTGTTGCGAGTCATTTGCAATATGATTACTCCGTAACTAGAATACCTATATTGATATTATTATGTCTCTGCGTTTTTGATTAATTTTGGATTCAAATAAACGATGCTGCATTTACCCTATAAAAATATTGCAGAACATTTTTCCTGATTCTGAACTAAATTGGTAATTTCTATACATAATGATATTTAAATCGAACTGTAGAAAAACATGAAATTATTTTCGAAAATTGGAATACATTAAAAGTACCTAAGTAAGGTTTTACTTGATGATGCTCAGTCTTTTTCGTAAGAAACTACTTTTTGAAAAGATCAACATAATTAGCCTATTGTTGTCCCACTGCAGGATAAAAGCCTCTTCTCAATCAGAGAAGGCACGAGCATTGATCACCACGCTTGCTCAAGACGATTTCAAACTTGTATTCATTACTAGCGACCACCCCTGCTTCACACAAATGCTACGTAGATACATAAACCTTCCTCTTGAACCACTCTATCTATTGATAAAAACGCATTAAAATCTGTTACGCTGGTTATAAGATCTAAGCGTACAAACGAAACTATACTACTAAGTATACTACCTACGATAATATTAATTATTAATTAACTAGTAAGTAGTCTATCACGTTATGTTAATCAGATATTTATGTAAATATTTTTTTGTTAATTACTTGAGATATGTGTTGGCGTTATCAAGATCTAACATTAGGACCAATTCCTACCTTGGACAGATCTCAGAGTCCCAAGTAAAAAAAAAAGATCACTTTTAAAAAGGTTTTTCCCTGTCGACGTACGAAACTCTAAAAACGGATAATATTTAATCGAGCTAGCTATTTTTGGGTCAGTATTGCTTTGTTTGCTTAGTTTTTTTTGCGTTTTGCGTTTAACTTTAATAATACGATTCTTATTATTTGCATAAAATATCAAGGCCTAAAATATGACGGCTTTTTATAAATATTAGCTAATTAAATAATAAAATCGGGGACTTATTTAAAACCTAAAAAAAGACATAAAGCTAAACTTAGATTTTAAAACCTGATATTGATCTATTTCAATATTATTATTTGACCTACAATATAATTTTCAAGTTAAATTATGTAATCTGTATAAATAGTATCACCAGATAGGCAAAAAGGCACTGGATCCATAATAACTACATAACGATTATAAAACTAAGCCTTCCGCCGCGTCTGTGTTTCTGTTCGCGATAAACTCAAAAACTACTGAACGGATTTTCACCAATAAATAGAGTGATTTATGAGGAAGGTTTAGGTAGGTATATATATGTATAACTCATTAAGGTTTTGTGTACAATGGTTGAAATGTAGGTATCTAAAAATAATTGGGTTGTTGCCACCACCAATCAATTGACATACTTTTATAGACTGTCAAAACGCGATTCCCTCATAGATTTTGTATGGCAATATCGAACTGTGACGTCACTTAGTTGCCAACTCAATTGATTTACTATTTATTAATTTGAAAGCTACAAAAATATCGAGTTTTACAGTAACTTAAAAATTATCGGGATTCTGCTGGAATAACAGGTTTTTTCTTAGAACGACGATTAACTAAAGGTATTTATATAGCCCGTAGACTGCGGGCGAACATTCGCTGCGCCAAACGCAAGTGCGGCTAGCTACCAATGTTCGCGTGTTCGCCACACATACGGTGTGTGTGCGCCGCACTCGCGTTTTTTAGTCGAAACACAGCGTGTGTGTTTTTCCGCAGTCAATTCAACCTCTGCTATCTCAGAGGTGAGTGGCAACGCAGGGAGGGGTCGCCCTAGGAAGACCTACACTGACCTTAATGGTGAGGTTCTTCAGAAAGGTCAGGTGCGGAGTACTCGTAACCGGCGCGCTGGTATGACGAGATGTAAGAACGTAGATGAGGCGAAAGGAGTACGTAAGAATCGTAGCAAGTGGCGTTCTGTAGTTTCTGCCTACCTCCTTGGGAAAAAGGCGTGAATTTATGTATGTAATTATGTATGTAGGTATGTTCTTAGTACTTGTCTTGAAATTATTTAATGATGTCAACTAGGTACCCAATTGTTGCAAATTTGGAAAGTCAATCTGCCTTTACATTGTAGGTATACGTAGAAAATGTGTGGGATGCCGTAATTATGGTCTCTTTTCGCAAGGAGTAGCCAGGCGTGCGTCTAGTTAATACCAGGGTCCCGACTCAGGTACCTAGTACGAAAAATCGTGGGGTTTTAGTCTTACAACATACATACATAACATCACGCCTGTAATCCCCGAAGGGTTAGGCAGAGGTGTACCCATTAGTACACCCACATTTCGCCAGTTATGTTTTTTTTTAGTCCCATGTAATAGGGGACGAGCCTATTGCCATCAACCGGGCACAAATCCAGACTCCGAGGCTGCTACTGAGAAATTCCTGATGGAAAAACCTGGGAATCGAACCCAAGACCTCATGCACAGCAGTCGCACTTGCGACCACTAGACCAAAGAAAGAAGAGAAGTCAGTCAGTCAGTCAGTTAGTCTTACAAGTTAAAGTAAAATCATTTATTTAAATTAGGTCATTAAAAGGCACTCGAACGTCATAAACTACAAAAAAGAAATAGAATAGATTCTAGTTGGTTCCAAAAGGTAGTTTCGTATGGAAAATAATGGGCAAGAAATTCCATAGGTACGTAAGATGGAATGTATCTACGTGGAGTTCTCCACGTAAGCCAACTTTTGTAATTTATTCATTCTTAAGCATTGATATACAGGGTTTTTTGTTTATCAGTGTTCGTAAGATAAAAACCTGTATAACTAACGAAAGTCAATGACTCACACTTAGATCAATGTTAATGTTCCAATAAATAACTATACCACAGCGGACATTGTGAAACAAATTGTGAATATTATGTCGTAAAACGACACAAGGCTACACGCTTATCACAACAGGATTATTAAAAAAAATATGACCGCCTTCAAAAACTACAAAATAAAAAAATAACTTTAGCTTGAAAGTCGGCGGCTTTGGTTTTGTTTCTTGTTATGTAGGTATTGCCACCGACTTCCAAGCTAAAGTAATTTTTTTTATTTTGTAGTTTTTGAAGGCGGTCATATTTTTTTGTAAAAAAGCTTTTTATTTTTCACTTTTTAGTGCTTGTGTGTAAATGTTTTAAATCCTTACATAAAGCCCTTTCAAACAATACCTCACACGATATATTAAATTTTGGAAAGTGGTAGGAGGGGGGTTGACGTACCCCCTCCCCACTTACTTCAGTCAGTCATCGACTACACGTATAAACAAAGCAATTTGCCTTGTTACGGCGGTTCTGCTGTGATTTTATAAGGAGTTCCGATCCATATCTCCAAAGTTCATCATCAGATCATGACAATATTCCTATGGGACCTATTCGGAACTATACTCTTTCAAACAAAAAAAGAATCATCCAAATCGATTCATAATTGGCGGAGTAATCGTAGAACAAACACACAAAAAAAAAAAACATACGCCTCAAATTGAGAACTTCCTCCTTTTTGAAGTCGGTTTAAAATATAGCAATACATCCAGTTTCACCCGCTTTGACGAGCTTCTGCCCGCGACTTCGTCCGCGTAATACCAGATTACCAGCCTATTATTGTCCCACTACAGGGCAAAGGCCTCTTCTCATACAGAGAAGACATGAGCATCACCACGCTTGCTCAAGGCGGATTAGCGATTCCAGACTTATATCAATTATAAGTCCAGGTTTCCTCACGATGTTTTCCTTCACCGATGTCATTGATGTCCAAGATAAACTTTAGAAAGTACACATGAATTTGAAAAGTTACATTGGTACTTGCCCGGATTCGGACCCACAACCTCATGCATGAGAGACGGGCGCCTTAACCACTGGGCCACCACGACAGTTTATCAGTTCGTCCGCGTGAATATCGGTTATTTACCATCTTATCTTGTTTTTTCATAGAAACTTTTTCCCCTTTCTCACCCCATGTTTTTTTTTTTTTTAGGTGTTAAAAATCATCAAATGACTCCTTCCGCCCTGGGTGGGGTGGAAGGGACTGTCAGACTTTTACTGACTAAAAACCCACCCTGTTCCTTCTGTTGCCCTTTACGTTCCGGGGCCACGGTATCCTGTTAAGACGTCCCGCAACCCCGGCAGGCGTTGGCCCCGTTGGGAGCCCCTTTTCTCACCCCCCCTAAGGAATGGAATTTCGGTAAATCCTTTCTTATCGGATGCCTACGTCATACAACAAGTTTCAGGTCTCTACGATCAGCGTTTTATGCTGTGCGTTGATCCGTCAGTCAGACAGTGCTTTAATGTGTCAAAACAATGTAGGTGAACAGATATATATATTTTTTTTTAAATATAGTTTATAACCGTCCTTGATAATTTAAAAGCGCTTTACTCGCAAACAGGTTTTTTAAATCGGGCCAGCAGTTCCTAATATAAGCGCGTTCAAACAGACAGTTTAATTTTACAATATTGGTATAGAGATATATCGATGAATGAAATGTTTAACCATCGGAAACCTTATCCGATAAGTATTAGGGAGGGTCAGGTTCAATTACCATTACTGATAAGGCTTATCAAGTACCTATGGTAATTGATAATTTGAACCTGACCTATTTGACAATGCCCTACTATTGTTGTACAGTAAAGAGAGGAGAGGTCTGAGCCAAAATCGCCATGAATAGGGTGATTATATACTTGATGATCTTATGAATAAACTAGCACTCTCCTCCCGACTTCGTTCCCGTGATTTTTCTTACGGATCCCAATTATTTTTCGAAATAAACATAACATACATACATAACATCACGCCTGTAATCTCCGAAGGGTTAGGCAGAGGTGTACCCATTAGTACACCCACATTTCGCCAGTTATATTTTTAGTCCCATGTAATAGGGGGCGAGCCTATTGCCATCAACCGGGCACAAATCCAGGCTCCGAGGCTGCTACTGAGAAATTCCTGATGGAAAAACACACTAACACTTTGCCCGACCTGGGAATCGAACCCAAGACCTCATGCACAGCAGTCGCGCTTGCGCCCACTAGACCAACGAGGCAGTCGAAATAAAATATAGCCTTAAACACTCGGTGATAACGTAGCTTTCAATTTGCGGAAGATTTTCAAAATCGATTAAGTAGGTAGATCCAAGGATTGCCTGAAAGGGTTTCGGAATTTGTTCAAAAGAGTTACAGCGGCCCTGGAACGCAAAGGGTAGGTACTAGAAGAAACACGGATGGGTTTTAGACAGTAAAAGTCTGACACTCCCATTCGCTCCGCCCAGAAGAGTAAGTTGCAGCGGAAAGAGTCATTTGATGATTTATTGATTACCCCCTACAAACTAACAAACTTTACCGTTTTAAAATATAGATATAATAATATCTATATAGATATAATATAACTTTATTTATCGTGTTAGTTGTTATTTATAACCCAAGAACGGCAGAACCGATTTGGCTGAAAATTGGTGGGGAGGTAGCTTAGAACCAGGAGACGGACATAGGATAGGACTTTTTTTTTTTTTTGTTTTACGCCGTTTCCGTGGGACCTATGGCAGTATAAATAAGCAATTTTACTCAGACTGGAAAGGTCATACTGGGTTTATAAAAAAGAAGTACTAGTGTGTCAGAAATTGAAGGGTACCTATTCAAACAAAATTCACTTTACTCATATTATTATTTTCAAACAGAGTACAACCTGAATTGATTAGCAAATTCTTAATTAACGCGAGCGAAGCCGCGGGCGAAAGCTACTTATTAATAAAGAAGTACAGATGAGAAAATTAATAAGCTTAACATTAAGCCTGTTGTTCAGAAACACGTTACGATTAAGATGACAAGTTGACCAAAGGTTAGGTACATTAAATGTAAAAAATGACATTTAAATAAACAAGATTTATAACGTCAGTCACAATCATAATGGTCCTTACGTCATTACTATTAGCTTTTGACCGCGACTTCGTCAACACGGAAGTAAAGCATACGGGGTACAATACACATACACCGTTAACTACGCATAATGGCGCCGATTCCCTTGTTCACTAACTAAACTAAAATTAGACTATTTCTATCTTTTTCTGTCCAATGAGACAAGAAAGGGGCGGAATCTCTCGGAATAGATCTGTCAATTTAAGTTAATCTGACACATCCATACAATTATAGTTGACATCTTAAAACGTATGTATTAAAAATACGGAGGAATGCAAGGCAAAACTAATTTGACATCGCTAACTTAGTTCTTTAATGTCACCGTCCTTTCCTTTCGCTGTATGTTAGTAAGAGTTGTCAATGCTCTAAATTTAGTCTAGTTTGTGAACAAGAGAATCGGCACCAATATCCATCAAACTTAGTAACATTGAGCGAAAATTATTGCTGTGAAACGACTTTTATTTTTGGTGTGAAAAAAGACTTTATCATAATGAGAATTAACGCACACAAAACATTTTCCTTAAACAGTACCGGTTCTAGCACTACCAGCGTCCTGGGCTGATTTCTGAGGCGACACCTATCTGCCATTTAAACCTATACCCCTATACGAAAGAAAAAACAAGGGAGAGAATGAAATAAACATTTATTTAAAAATCTAATAAAAAAATACTTTTCTAAAGGTTGTTTCGCAGACAGAAACATAGAATTTAATTTCGCAGAAAATGAATATTCGGTTGTATGCAATATTACACAGGCCGTATTTGAAGTTTAGTTAGAACGCGTTTGAAACTTGGTTTCGTAAAAAAAACTTCAAAGGAATAAAATTAGTTTGATGTAGTCCTGAACAAAAAAAATTACTGCAATAATAAGAAGAATATCGGCTTCGTTAAGTGCGTCTTTATATGTACCCGTTATACCATAAAACATAGCCTTAGTCAATCGGCATTTGTATATGTAGTTTCCTAACAGTGAAAGAATCCTTCCTTTGTAATCGAACCAGAACTTTCCAAGATTACCTCTTACAAACACACTTTACCCCTTTATAGCCTTTATAGCCATCTTATAACAATATTTTGCTCTTCCTCGAAATACTTAATAGTACACTTACCAACAGTCATGAAGAGCAGTTTGCAGCCAGCTTCCAAGCTGTACCTCGAAGGATCAGTTTCGTGGAGCCGGTGGTAGATGATGTCGTAGCCCTGGCAGGATTTGCCCGGCAGGACGGAGAACTCCCTAGAAAGAAAACAGATAAATACGTAAGTCTTTGAACAAAACATGGTGGTTGAGTTTCCTCGGATTAACCACTATGTTACTTGGGTGATAATAATACTATCCTCCAGACTCAATTTCGGGCACGACGGCCAATTTCAACGAAGTTAAACGAAGTACGCAGGAGATATTATAGCGCGAAAGTGAGTGCGCAAACACAGGAGCACTCTCTCTTCCCTGACTGTCGTAGTCCGATGGGACGGCAGTCCGACATGCCCGGGGAGAGATCAGGCACAGGACCAACAACTTTACGTGCTTTCCGAAGCACGTCGTGTCACACTACCAACTTCCAAAGTCAGAATTTTTTATTATTTTATTTTGTTCAACTAGTTGTTCTATTTCTTACGTTATAACTTTCTAGACACATTCGCTATGGCCGTTTAAGGTTTTTCTCTGTTTACGAGTAAGCTTAAAGATTGCGTAACTATTTTCGGAATCGAACTAAACAGAGTTGAAAGCTAAACTGAATTGAGAGCTAACCACGAGACAAGGTCGCGTGTCCAACTTTGCTCGTTCTGCCAAATATAATTGTCTGTGCAACCAAACACAGTTTAGCTATGAAAACCTAAAAAGAAATTAAGTAAGACACTTATTTTTCATCTAAAATGTAGATAGTAATAATGCGCATCTGATCTAAAATGTTACTAAACGGTCCTCCATATTAATGTAACTTACCCTTTGTAAAGGACAAAACCAAAATGAGCATTTCAGAGAGTATAATTTTTTTCTATAGCCTTATTATATAAAAAGACAAAATTGGCCGGCCGCAAAAAGCTTTCAGAACTCTCAAAGTGGTCTGTATAAGAACCTCCTTTAAACAAGGCCTCACTGTTGCCAAAAGCAAGCAGGTGCAATGTACACGAAAGTTATTGCCGACCAACCTTGGCTGAAGAAAAATGGGAAAAATGTTGTATGCGAAAATAAAATTAAAATTGAATTTCTGGAATTTCTGATTGCCCCGTTGGTCGCAAAGCGCGACTGCTGAGCATGAGGTTTTGAGTTTAATTCCCAGGTCGGGCAGTGTTATTTGGTTTTCCATCAGGAATTTCTCAGTAGCAGCCTCGGTGTCAGGATTTTTGCACGGTTGATGGCAATAGACTCGCCCTCTATTACATGGGACTTAAAAATAACTGGCCAAATGTGTACACCTCTGCCTAAACATTCAGGGATTACAGGCGTGATGTTATGTTTGGAATTCCCGAGGGGTTGTTTGCAAAGCAAAGTAAAATGATTTTTTTATGATATTCACATCTGCCTTTTATAAAGCTTTCAGAGCTTGCCTTTTGGCACCCCAGCTTTATTATAATTGAAAAACTGCCGTGTCAGTTGAAATTTTGTTAGTTTTGCCTTTTATTTATTTTTTGTTCTCGGTGTGGAAAATCCTCTGGGATATCCACCGGCCTGGGAAGGGCGGAGGGGTCTGACAGACTTTGAATGATTATAATAACCACACCGGTGCTTCTTTCCCACACTTAAGCCGGGAATCAAGGGAACGCGCTTTCCGCGAACCCTGACTGGTGCTGGTCCTTAGTGGGCCTCATAACAGATCAGGGGTCTACCTCTACTAGCAATAAAACGACGTACAAGCTTTGAGTGGTAATGTGCTAATGTCACTAACGATTTCTAAATTAATACTTCTGGTAGGAGAATAAACTATAACGTTATGATAAAATTTAGTTATTCGGTTACCCCTTCTTTTCTTACTAGAAATAAGGAAAGGTCTATAACTCGCCCGCGACTTCGAAGATCGGCGCGCTTTGAACACTACGCGCTGCCACGCCAAGTCCGGTTCAATAGGCTTTTTATTGAGCCTATTTAAGAATCACGAATCTTCTTTGTCTACATTTCAAGGTGGATCTATATTTTTAGACTTAACGAGCTATTGCTCATTTAGTTTTAACCAATCTATTATAAATAGTATACCGGTTTACGTCATAAATTACAACAACAGCCACCTGTGTTATGATTAACCTTTAATTTCAAAAATATTTAAATATGTAAAACTATTGCTATTTAAATATTGATTAAATATTTGGAATGTTGTGATGGTCTAGTGCAGGGGTCACCAATAAGTTTATGTATCTAAACTGCACCCATGCAAAGCTAAGTATTTTATAATACCTATTATTAGTAGGAAGTAACAGTAACATTTACAAAAAATACACAAAACGCATTCAAATATATTTGCATATTCTGAAAATTCTTGTTTTTAAATATCCATACTAGTTTGTATTTTATGTTTTTTTTTTGTTTGTAAGACGTAATCGCCGAAATTACTGAATCAATTATATGCGGTTTGACCCACAACGTCTCGCGGTTTCTCCGTACAAAATTTGGACCCCCGTTATATCAATTAAGGGAGAGAATTTTGGAAAATTCTATCTTAGCGCATGCTTATAATATCATAATACCTATCTGCGTGCTAAATTTCAGCGCAATCCGTTCAGTGGTTTAAGTTGTATATTGATGTATCAGTCAGGGGGCCTACCCCGATCTCTTAAAACAGTATTATTTTAACAATTACTCTGCCACGCGTTAGTTGGATTTTCAACGCTCGGCACAGCGCCGGGAGTTGAAAATCTAGCAACAGAAACGACAAAGTAATATTAAAAATGGTACTGTTTTAAGAGATGGCGGTAGGCCCCCAGTCATTGATAAAAACACCTACCTCGATAAACGCGCAAGAATGCAAAATATAGGTATTCAAAATCGTAACATTGTACATAGTCGTATAACGCGTCTAAACACTTAGGCGCTTTGCACATAGAGCAACTAAAGTTGAGGCAACTATCAACAGTTTAAAGGACAACTTTCATAACCAAGTTAGCGCATGCCGTTGCCGTAGCGACACTGGCATTACCGGGCACTGAGGGAAGGTGTAAAATCGCCCGACGCGTTGCGTTTGACGGTTGAAGAAACCGACAACTATAAAAACCGGTATAATATTTAAGTTACTAATTGCGGCAATCAGGAACTACTTATTCATCGATTACAGCAACTGAAAACTGTTGACGATTGCCGGAACTCCAAAACTCGAGTTGCTATGTGTGCGCAGTCCAATCGAAGTATATGTAAACAGCTAGTTGCCAGTTGCTGCAATAGTTGCTCTATGTGCAAAGCGCCTTAATTATTTAGTTATGTTAGCGAAACAGGTCTGTTTGCTAGCAGTAAATGGAATTATGCGTCACAAACATAGAATTCTCGTAAAACCGCTTAGAGCTAAAATTAATGTTCATTAATTTGAAATGCAAATTCAATATCAAGGCTCATCTATTAAAATTATTTACATTGTTATTATATCATATTTTTTTTACTCATAAATGCTTTATTTTTTCGTACTGGTAAAAAAAACTCATTCCATTAATAAACCAGTACACTCATTAATGTATTTTTCCATGTATATCTAATTTACCAATTTATAAACAACGAGGAAAAAAATCACTAGATTACGTATAAAATTACAAAGTTTTAGTAAAGTATCATCGTTTTCAACTTCGTAAAAGACGACGTAACAAAAAGTATTCTTAATTTGAAAAATAACTTTGAAAGTCCACCTTTAATCTTACTTCTTACTAATATTATAAATGAGAAAGTTTGGTTGGATGTATGTTTGTTCCTCAATCACGCAATAACAGTTAAACGGACCGTAGTGTTTGGCACAGTAATGGATTATAATCTAGAATAGTACATAGGCTACTTTTTAACCCGAAAAAATATACGGTTCCCGTGGAATAATATATCAACTTTAACGCGGGCGAAGTCATGAGCAAATGCTAGTTCTTAATATTTTATTTTAAATTCTGAAAATAATAATAATAATGACTGCCTCGTTGGTCTAGTGGTCGCAAGCGCGACTGCTGTGCATGAGGTCTTGGGTTCGATTCCCAGGTCGGGCAAAGCGTTATTGGGTTTTTCCATCAGGAATTTCTCAGTAGCAGTGTCGGAGTCTGGATTTGTGCCCGGTTGATGGCAATAGGCTCGCCCCCTATTACATGGGACTAAAAACATAACTGGCGAAATGTGGGTGTACTATAATGGGTACACCTCTGCCTAACCCTTCGGGGATTACAGGCGTGATGTTATGTATGTATAATAACAATACCAGCTTATTACTGTCCTACTGCAGGACAAAGGCCTTTTCTCATGACACCAAACAAGACACGAGCATTGATCACCACCCTTGCTTAAGGCGGATTAGCGGTTTAAGTATTAAACACTAGCTTTTGCCAGCGACTTCGTCCGCGTAAATGTCGGTTAGCGCGGCCGTAGTCGCGAAATAAAAAGTCAAAATTGGTTCAATGATTTAATAGCCGTGAAAACGAAATAGAAATACAGCGTTACTTAAGCATTTACAATATTAGTATAGATAAAAGTACTCGCGATGTTTTCCTTCACCAATGTCAGTCATAAAGACAGAAGAATAAGAAAAATACAGCTACTTAACTTACCTAAACTGGTAATGGAGCTTGTCTATCCTGCCCTTTCATAGTATCTGTCAAGTCATGAAATATTAAGAAGCGAGCGCTGAAAATAGGTTACAGAGCTCTTAGACATTCAGTAATTCATACCAGCCAGCGCCATTAGGCGCTTTGCACACAGAGCAATTATTGCAGCAACTGGCAACTAGCTGGTTACATATATTTCAATTGGACTGCACACACATAGCAACTCGAGTTTCGAGTTCCGGAAATTGTCAACAGTTTTCAGTTGCTGCAATCGATGACTAAGTTATCATCTGTTAAATATTATACCACTAACGCTGATCGCTGCGTAGATTAGATTGAGCAACTCGGCTATGAAAGTTGCTCACAGATCTTCATAAAGTTGCGGCAACCGAAAACGTTATAGCAACTTTTAACTTTAACAGGAAACTTTTAAAGAGTTGATAGTTGTCTCAACTTAAGTTGCTCCGTGAGCAAAGCGCCTAGACATTCAGTAATTCATACAGCCAGCATAAGAAAAATAAGTTTTCCTATTACATTTTCCTGGTAGGTATTGTAATTTTTATTTTATAAACGTCCGTATAAGGCATAATATATGTTATTTTGCAAGTGTGCAGGATGTCATAAAGTCATGTTTAGAATATGAAATCACACAAAATCTATATCTACTCATACAAATATTATGAAATACTTTGAATGTGCTGTCAAAGTTTATCTTGGAAATCACTGACATCGGTGAAGGAAAACATCGCGAGGAAACCTGGACTTTTATCCATACTAATGTTATAAATGCGAAATCAACTCTGACTGTCTGTCTGTTACGTTTTCACAACTAAACCACTGAACCGATTCTGATGAAATTTGGTACGCGTTAAGATTGAACCCCACGGAAGGATATACGCTATTTTTTATTCCGCGACTTTGTCTGCGTCTGTGATAACTGATATTTTTGCGGATGAAGTCGAACTCGAAAGCTCGTCAGTTATAATTAGTGGGTAGCTTAAGGGCTTGTTCCGGTCCGGTTGTTAGCCCTGCTACCAACTTAGTTAGTCAGCTATTCATGTCGTGCCTTCAAATTAAGGAAGTCGCCCTAATTTGATGTCACATCACAAGTCACAACGTGAGTGTGACGTCACAAGAAAAGACGAAAACACGCAATTATTATAATAGCGTCTACTACGTCTTCTATGTCTACTATATGAATCCCTAAACATGTTCAATTATTTATAGAGGCCAGAACGGCTGAGCGGATTTGGATGAAATTGGGCACAGATATCTAGATATGAGGAAAAAAGTCAGCCGCTATACCTCAAATACATACTTATAGACGTTGCAAAGTTTGTACACAATTTCCGATCCTTTTTTTGGTACCGGGGTGAAAAATCATGGATGTCCACCACCCTGGACTGCCCTGGAAGCGGAGGCGGAGGGTCTGTCATACTCTTTCTGACAAAAAACCACCCCAGTGTTCCCTTCTGACACTTACGCTGGTGATCACGGGAACGTACACGCCTTCGGCGATACAATATCCGATCCCCAGAGCAACCACCAAATTTTCGCCGCATTACTCTTCCGATTCGGAACAGCACAGCCCTGCTGTAAAGGCCAAAGGTGTCACCGATCCCACGGGGACACCCAGAAGGTTGGTTTTGCAAACTACACCGACAATGCGCCAGTGACCTGATTAAGTGTCATTACATCGCGGCGTTTAACTAGGTTCCCGCTACACCGCGCTGCTTTGATGGATCAATAGACTTCAAAGTATAGCGGTGACTGACCATAGACTGGGTTGTGGAGGTCAGGGGTCAAAAGGCCTACCCATCTCTTAAAAAGTACCACTATTATATTACTTTCTAATTTCTGTGGTCCGTTTTTCAACTCTCGACGTTGAAAATACAACAGCGCGCGTTCATTTTAATTAATTATCACCGGCTTTAATTTGAAAATGAAAATATTGCTTTTTTCGCCTTACCATTTTGAGCTTCAATTGCTCCGAATAAAGACCTGCAAAGTACTAGTTATTTGTACTGTTTGAAAGAGCTGAGGGTCTGGATTTTCAACTCTCGGCGTTGGTAGTCCAACAGTGCGCACGGCAAAGTAATATTAAAATAATACTGTTTGAAAAAATAGGGGTAGGCCCCCAGAAGGTACTCGTACAATGACAGTAATGACAGTTGCTCTATGAAAAAGTACCGGACTAGAAGCCGCTGTCATCTACAAATCATGTCATTTACAAATAAATAAAATTGAAGTGTCAGTTTTTAATGTCAAAATATCAGCTATTGACTAAATTCTTATGAATATTTACACGGTACATTCACGAAAAAAAAAATACGATTATAAAATTTTTGTCTGTGTCTGTTCCGGGTAATCTCCAAAACTGTTGGACCGATTTTGAAAAAAAACTGGCAGATTGCTGATGTTATGAGAAGTAACTTAGGCTCCTTTTTTTTAGAAAAAGAAGTAGTTTCTACGCAAAAAACCATCGTCGATAATCGAAATTCACGCGAACGTAGTCGCAGCCGTAAGCTAGTCTGAAATAACTATGAATAGAGAATAGAAATAATTATAATATCAGAAGGTTCATATCGAACGGAAAGCTCACGATACAGAACAAATTGATACAGTCACTGATGCAGGGCAGGTCAATTAAATAAATTGGATTTAAAAAGCAATTGGAGTCAAGTGATCCAAGAACTTCAATCAGACTGTCTTGACAAATCACAAGTTGCAATTTATATCGAGAACAAAGAGAAATATAAAACACTAACTTTTGCCCACGACTTCGTCCGCGTCAAAGTTGTAATATTATCCCACGGGAATGGTACATATTTCTTCGATAAAAATTAGCCAAGTGCTATTCCAGACTATAATCTATCTCTGTGCTAAATCTTATCCAAATCCGTTTAGCCGTTCTGGCGTAATTGAATAACAAACATTTAACCATCCAAACTTTTATTTTTTTAAATTTGACATAAGCAACCGCTGTCAGGCCAAAATATGGAATTATGATCTTGTGTAGTGTGTACCTTTAGAATCCGGTCGAGCAAATCATTGTAAACATCATAATCACGCAAACCTTACGTGATGTTTTGCCAGAAGAGATTTCAATCGCTTACGACGCTTTTTGTACCCAACAGGATAGTTGACACCACCATCAATTGACGTATTTTTATGACCTGTCAAAACGCGATTCTTTTATAGATTTTGTATGGCAATATCGGCCTATGACGTCACCTATTTGGCAACAAAATTTTCTCAATATTTATTGATTTCGAAGCCACAAAAAATCAAATTGAAAAAGTAAATTAAAAATTAATCGGGTTTTCAGGGCTAAAATAAGCGATTTTTTTAAGATTTTTTGTCTTGGAATTATTGGATTATGGTATCAACTACCCAACTGTGACGGAAGAAGGGTTATGGTTTTTCAGGTGTATGTACGTTTCTGCCAGTGACAGTGTTAATAAAACTTGATGTCGCGTTGACAACAAAATTTTAAAAAGATGTCCTCTACATCCTCTACATTTGACTGGTCTGTTGGTCTAGTAGTTAGTGACCCTGACTGCTAGGACGGAGGTCGTGGGTTCGATTCCCACCCAGGACAAATCTTTGTGTGTTGAGCACGATGATTTGTTCTGTGCCTGGGTGTAATTTATATATAATATGTATGTATTTAGAAATATGTAAGTATATTTATCAGTTGTCTGGTTACCATAGTACAGGCTCTGCCTAGTTTGGTATCAGATGGCAATGTGTTGGTTGCCCTAAGATATTATATTATTATTATTATCTCATTCAGAGAAAACAATCTATACCAGTATTATAAAAGTGAAGACTTGTTTTGTTTGTTTAATCACGCTAACATTTGGAATTGCCAATTTGGAAAAAATATTTTATAAGATAGCCAGATTCATATGGAATAATATAAGCTAAATATCATCACGCTACGATACATGAAAGCAGAGCAGTAACCCAGGTCGTTACTAAACGCGAGTGAAAAAGTTTCAGGCAGAACCTAGTTACTTGGACGGGTTGGACCTACAAAAAGGTTTCCAAAATCTGTTACGTCTCGATGTGTCACTGAAACGAGATGAGGGATGACAAACTCCCTTTTGCGACCTTCGGGGAAATGTCCAAATGTGATAAAGTGATTTCATTTAAATTTTCGTCTAGAGGTCAATCCGGTATAGTTACATCAACAAAGGGTTTGACCCTGAATCTTAACAAGCATATAAAGGCGACCTTCGATCCAATCTTAGTTTTGAAAGAGATTTGGGATTAATTCAATGGTCCTTTGTAAATGCTCAAGTACTTTGAAAGTACGTTGGGAATGCCCAAGGCCCAATGAAGGATCATTCAATAAATTGGCCACGTAAGATTTAACCGATACTCAAAGTTTTAAGTCTCCAGGCAGTAGTACACGTGTTCAAACTTTGGGAACTCGAGTACTACAAATGTCTTGTGGTAGTCGCCAAGAAACTTAATCTACGCTTCAGTCTTCAAGGACTTGCGCAGAGTTTTGTACGAAAAAGCTAATTTAATTCGTCAAGTATAAAGCCATGTTGAAACGTGATAGTAATGTATCTTCGTATGCAGTCTGCGATATACGTGACGGATAATATTTCGAAACATTCATGCGCTTCAAGAGAGATGCTATAGTGGCCTCGACCTTTGCTCTTTAAGTCCACAAACAGTCGGGAGATGAAAGTGAAGTATTTCAATCGGAAAAAACTCAATAGGCACATCTGTTGGACTACATAAACATCACGCCTGTAATCCCTCAAAGGTTAGGCAAAAGTGTACACAAGAGTAACCCATATTTAATCAGTTATATCTGTTGGATAATTCTGTAAAATGTTGAAGAGAGTTTAGGTAAAGTAAGCTTAAGGTCTGTCATGTCATACCAAGCTGGGAATTGCTAGCTCACCTCACCTTTTACCAAGGGAGAGTTAGCACTGCTGCTAAGCCTTTTCGGCTACATAATATATTTTACCACCGGGACAGCATAGGATCGTATGTATTCCGCGTGAATAGTAGCCCGTTAAGAAAACATCGTTCATTATGTATGCCAGAATAATTAAATTGTAGGATTTCCTTAATACCTGAGGACACAAAATGCCAATTGATTACCTACAATGTGAAGTCAAAAGTCATAGGAAGTGAAAGTTTTTAACGTTCCTCTCTTTGTAACGACGTTGCTAACCTTTTACCAAGCAATTATGTGAACTGTCATCAAAAAGATATTGTAAGAAACCGCGTATTATTTATTTGTAAAAGTTTTTGGGTGTTATTGTCGCATAAAATTTTCGAGTAACAGCGAAACCTGTTTGGAAGCGAAACCTTGTCTCATGAAGACATTATGATTGGGAGGTCAAGGTTTTGTTCTCGAACGAAACCGGGTTACTGTACTTGGCTTATAATTCCATTGGTATTGACTGTGAAAGGGCAAAAATTGTACAAAGTATAGTTACTTTGTACAATTTTTGCCCTTTCAAAGTATTTAACGCAATACGCCATTTGGTGGTCCCTGGAAGTATCAGAAATGGCGACTCCATCAACTTATCATATATAATAGCACTCTTCCCGCGACTTTGTTCGCGTAATTTATTTTACGGATCCCTAATTTTTTGATAATAAAATATAATATAGCATAACTCACCCGGGGTTAGTGTAGCTTCTCAATGGTGAAAGAATTTTTCAAATCAGTTTTGTTTAGGAGTTTATGTATTAAATCTTCTTTATAATATAAGTATAGAAGATATTAGACACCAATGAGACGAAGACGCGTCCAAAGGACCAAAAAATAAAACTGCAAATTCTCGATTCTCAAGTTTGACAGCAAAAATTGCCGCCATAAAAATAGCTTTAAAAAAGTACTGTAGGTTAATGTAAGGTTTAATTGCGTTTCAAATATTTAAATACGCGTTTAATTTATTAGAACAACCTTACAAATAATGAATATCACCGCCAAATGCAGCTGTAGTCAATAGCGAAGGACCAAAATTAGTTTCGTTATACCTAAAATTAGGTACTTAACAGTAGGACATGTCTTTATCTCGCTCTAACACAGCAAGATCAATACGCGTTAAAAATAGATACGACAAGACACTGTTGCCTAGGGAACCTTTTTAATAATTCTACGTATTTTACACTTGAGTGACATGACGATAAATTGGCGAAATGGGTCCTTTCAAGACCAGACGGGTCTTTAGTCAGGGTATAATTGCTTAGTGGAAGCCTGCCTTAACATCTACAATAAACTTGGGAATGCGATGCCCGGATTCTTTCGTACTTGGGGTAAAATGAGGATCCTTGAAAGATTTTGCCGTATCCCGCATTAAAACAGCAAGTAGATTTTGTTATTATACGGGGTGTGATTGTCTCGTTTGTCTTAGTCGTAAAGCGCGACTGCTGAACATGAGGTCTTGGGTTCGATTCCTAGGTCGGGCATAATTTGGTTTTTCCATCAGGAATATCTCAGTAGCAGCCTCGGAGTCTGGATTTGTGCCCGGTTGATGTTAATAGGATCGCCTCCGATTACATGAGACTTAAACATAACTGGCAAAATTTGGCTAACTAATGGGTACACCTCTACCTAACCCTTCGGGGAGAACAGGTGTGATGTTATGTTGTTTGCCTTTGTGTCTTAAGGGAGATTTATAGCAACACATATGCGGATTATCTTATGATCTAAAGAATAGAGTAGGTACGTATGGAGTTCCTTGCCGATTCTTCTCCATACAAAAGTACCTTTTGTATGCGACGTTGAAATGTGCCTTATTGAATGGCCTAATTGAAATAACTTTGACTTTGACTTTGAACAAATGAGATTATAATTAAGTTTAACATTATGCCTGTTAATATGTATAAAATATGACCTTTAAATAAACAAGATTTAGAATGTCAACCAGAATTGCAAATTGCAATACTTTCTAAGTTATTAAGATTAGCTTTTGCCCGCTACTTCGTCCAAGCAGAAGTCAAGCTTACGGGGTGTAAAAATACACATAATCATAGTACCCATCATGCTATATTATGTAAATTATTGCTAGGAAACGATATTTATTTTTAATGTGAAAAATCCCTGTATATGTTGTGCGCGCAATAAAACGCACGCCAGGCATTGTGGTTACTACATACATTTACTACAATTTATCTGCTTTAAGTACATAATGCTAGTAGCTCCGCAATAAATCTAGATCCACAGATCGTTACACTGTCTTTGAAAGTAACACCCAATTCTCCATTCTATGTCTGACACAAACATTTAGTCTTTAATTAATTATGTTCAACAAAACAGTTATTTGTAACAACGCAACTGGATGACGATAGGTAAAAGTACAATTTACATGACAATAGAATCGGAAGGTACCTTCTGTATTTAAATATTTTATTAATGACGACGTACCTATTTTGTTTATATAAGTCTAAATATATAAAACTTTGACTGCCTGGTTGGTCTAGTGGTCGCAAAGCGCGACTGCTGAGCACGAGGTCTTGGGTTCGATTCCCAGGTCGGGCAAAGTGTTATTGGGTTTTCCCAACACGAATTTCTCAGTAGCAGCCTCGGAGTCTGGATTTGTGCCCCGCTGATGGCAATAGGCTCGCCCCCTATTACATGGGACATAAACATAACTGGCGAAATGTGGGTGTACTGATGGGTACACCTCTGCCTAACCCTTTGGGGATTACAGGCGTGATGTTATGTTATGATGTTATGTAAATATATAAAATGAACGGTCACTCACTCACTCACTCACTCATCGCGAAATATCGAAAACCGCTTGACGTAAAACGATGAAAATTGGCGGGGAAGTAGATTATACTCGGTAGATGTCCGCTAAGAAAGGAATTTTCCTAAATCCAGGGTGCATTTCATAAAATCTAAGGGGATGAAACGGAGGTCCAAAGATTGCATGGAAAAATCAACTTCGGACGAAGCCGCAGGCAGAAGCTAGTTAAAAATAAACAATACTATGAAACTAAACAGTTGATTGTACAGTCGCCAGCACATCAAACTATACCATTTTGTTGTAAAACCGCTCCTATTACAACCGCATAAGATGCCGCAGTGTTCACCTTAAAGCGCTATCGAGCGTACATAGGTCTTCAAACTGCCTGCGGTGTGATGACGTACAAAGATCGTTTGGTATTTCGCGAGAATTTCTATTGGTTTTCTGTGAAAAATAATTTTAAGTAGCCTCCAGCCGAGAAATATGAAACCTGTTTTACATAATGGAATGGCACTATAATAATATCCTCTCGAAGGTTTATGGTCACGCCAGTCAATGTCAATAGAGACAAGCCCATTACGCAGGAGATATTATAAGTAGTGCACAAGTGTATGCGTACTCCCTCTTCCCTCACCCTCATAGTCCGATGGGACAGCAATCAGGGTGTAAAGCCAGGCGCAGGACCAACGGTTTTACGTATTCTCTGAGGCACGGGGGTGTCAAACCAACAACTTTTAAACACCGGGTTACTACTGAGATATTCCTAATGGCAAAACACAGTCCCAGGCTAGTCTCTATTGTGGTAGGCCGCCGTGCACGAAATTCGATTGGCGAAATAATATAATTTGTAGAAAATATGAACAAATCCTTGTATGTTCATAAATATAACTAAACTATGGTTTCCGCGTCAAAGTTGATTTCTCCATACAAACTTTGGACCCCCGTTTCACCCCTTTAGGGGGTGAATTTTGGAAAATCCCTTGTTAGCGGATGTCTTCTAACTATAGACTACCTCACAAGCATATTTCATCTTTATACGTCAAGATGTTTTCGATATTTCGTGATGAGTGAGTGGACTGCCTCGTTGGTCTAGTGGTCGCAAGCGCGACTGCTGTGCATGAGGTCTTGGGTTCGATTCCCAGGTCGGGCAAAGTGTTATTGGGTTTTTCCATCAGGAATTTCTCAGTAGCAGCCTCGGAGTCTGGATTTGTGCCCGGTTGATGGCAATAGGCTCGCCCCCTATTACATGGGACTAAAAACATAACTGGCGAAATGTGGGTGTACTAATGGGTACACCTCTGCCTAACCCTTCGGGGATTACAGGCGTGATGTTATATTGAGTGAGTGAATGACCTTTCGCTTTTATATATTTAGGTGTGTAATACCTCTGGCTCTGAATTTCCAATAATCCTACAAATAGCACGAAAAATACAGAAACATTTTCCTAATAATCCCCAAATCAATGTCGATTCAGATCAAAAGGACAGAGTATTTGAGAGCGTTCTGCGAATTTAATTTGGGAACGAATAACGTCACCTTACGAAGAATTTAATTAAATCCGAAGAATGTTATTGGGTACTGAGCCTGGAGGCTGATTATATCAGCCATCCAATTAAATAAGCAGACGATCTGGCGAAGGTCGTACCTACGAGTTGACGAGACCCTTTGATATTCGCTTCACAAGAGTTGAAAGGGAAACCAATTTGCTTGAACATCATACAAAATATATTCATGAATTTAAATAACTACGTATCCAAAATCTTACTGATATTATTAACTAGGTCTTGCCCGAGGCTTTGCTCGCGTTAAATTCGGGTAACTTAGTTTACTTCAATGTTTTTCTTAAGTTTTTCAATACAAACTTGGGACCAATCAGGGACGGAATGTTGAAAAAAAATCCTTTCTTAGCGGACGCCTACTATCTCTAAAATACTTCCTTGCCAAATTTCGTCTTTATACGTCACACTTTCACTTTTGTTTATTTAGAATAGATTGATATGTAAAAGTTTGTTTAATCAATTACTCTTTAACGGCTTATCGGAATCAACAAAAAGGCACATCCAAACTAATATTATAAATGCGAAAGTAAGTTTGTTTGTTTGTTTGTTACCATTTTACGCCTAAGCCACTGAACCGATCATCCTGAAATTTTGCATATACGTTGCCAGGTGTACAGGAACGAACATAGGGTACCTTTAATCCCGAAAAAAAGTACTGTTTCCGAAGGAAATCACAATAACGTTCTAATGATCACAGATGGCGCCACGTGTCGTTTCGAATCATGATTTAACAAAATAATTGCAATAACAGGACATGGCTAACTTTTTCCGCGACTTCGTCTGTGTCCGCGATAACCGAAATTTACGCGGACGAAGTCGCGAGCAAAAGCTAGTAATATAAATAATATTGATCTAGCCTAACACAAAGGATAACTTTTATCCCGTTCTTGTGTCTCCGTGGGATAATTTAGAACTCTAAGACATTGGCCTAATTCTGAAATCTACGCAGACGAAGTTGCGAGTAAAAGCTATTAATGAATAAACAATATGCCCATCGTATGTAGTCGTAACATTAAAGTTACCTACAATTTGCCATATTATTTAATTTCTCTCGTTTTATCTCTTGGGATAATTTAAAACTGGCTTCATTTTTAAGTGCGTAGCAAACGAAGTCACTGGCAGAAGGTAGTTGAATTTTGAGTGGGTTTGCTTAGCATGCGTCAAATTATAGTAATGTCAATAGAAAGGGAAAGTTCGGCCAAAATTGACTGTATATTTTGGTCTATGGCCGATAGGCATGTCAAGTTGTGAACTAACCGCTTATTGGTTGATACAATTGTTTATAACTCACTGATGGAATGTTACTTTTTCCTCACATAATAGGATCGACCTCAATTTGAGTTGCAAGATGTAACGAATTTGAATCAACTGTATTCTATGCAAATTCTTATTTTTTATGTTGACTTATTTATCTTACTACTATTATAAATGTGAAAGTTTTGATGGATGTTTGTTATACAACCGCGCCAGAACTGCTGAACGGATCTGGATAAAATTGGCACAGATCTAAGACTACAGTTTCAAAAAGCACTTAAGCTACTTTTTGTTTAGAAACATGTACGATTCCCAAGGGATAATTTTGGACTTTAGTTAATTCTGAAGTCAACGCGGACGAAGTTGCGGCAGAAGCTATTACATAAGTATTATAAAGCTAAAGAGATAGTTTGTTTTTTTTTGTATAGACGCTCGCTCTAATCTCCTTTACTTCTAGTCCGATACTGAACATTTGCTAATAATATGAAGCAGCGTTATCTTTGAGTGCTATAGATAGGCCACAGGTATATCATTATTAAAAAAAGTTGGGATCCGAAAGAAAATTCACATGGACGAAACCGCGGGTAAAAATATGTATGTAATACCTAGTACATATTCGAAAGGAATTATTATCTAGGGAGCAAATTCTGACGTCATCGCAAGTAGGAGCCTATAAAAATAATTGGTTGTTCATGAAAGGATAATTTTATGGCGCATTGTTTTTTCTATAGTAGTACCTATAGGAACAATCACGTGTAACGCAAAGAAAGTCGGCAATGGTTAAGTAATTGGCAACACCATGCAGATTCTAAATGGACGGAAGCTTTAACGTGCGGCCATTGTTCAATCCAGACCATTAAAAGATCAAAGCAGGCAATCTGAACAGAAATGGGATCGAAAAAGAACATAGGCACAAAGATTTTATCATTTAAAGATTTTGGCTCTTGTAATGTTTTACAAAAGACTATACTGTACATCGAGGACAATGGCAGTTGACCACTTTCAACCTTATTAGTAAAGGCGTAAGAGTCAAACATGATAAACCGCCAATGTCCGCCATTGTACCTAGGATAGAGAAGTATGGAGAACGAATCTATAACTTGGTCAGAATTGCCCGACCGTCGTAGACACGCCTCTTACTCATGTACTCATAAAAAGAAGAGAATATTTTTGATGATGACAGAGCAAGAGAACCCGGTGCAAAGGGGGGAAAGAGACAGAACCCCTTATGCATGAGGTTGCGTACGATACCAGGCAAATACCAATGTGACTGTTAGGTTAGGTTAGGTTAGGTTAGCTGGGCTGTTTCCGCACTTAGCCTCTTTATTGGGCCATTGTACGTATGAAAAGGATATCCTTGAGGAGTTACTCCAACCATCCCAGATCCTCCCAGAATGCCAGCAGTCTTTTCAGACTATTGCAGGCTTCGGGGAGCGATGCCGGCGATTGGAGAGTCCGTGCCCGTTGATCTGCCACGCTTCTGCACTCCAAGAGCACGTGCTGTGGTGTTTCTTCCGCCTCCATGCATCCTCTGCACACAGGGCTGTCTGTCACACCTATGGTGAATAGGTGTTTGTTTAGGGGACAGTGGCCGGTTATGATGCCTATGATCTTCCGAATTTCGTCCCGTTTCAATCTAATAAGGCTGCGGGCAAGTCTTTTTGATGCTTCCGGAACTGCATTCTTTGTTTGCCTGCAGGTTACACTGTTTCTCCATTCCGTATGGTGTGTTTCCTCGGTTTTCTTACGTAGCCATGATTTTATTTGGGCTTGAGGTATGGGAAGCAGCGGTTCCGGGCCGTATACTGTTGTCTTCATACCTCTTTTAGCCAATTCATCGGCTGCATCGTTACCCAGTGAGTTACTGTGCCCTTTTATCCATTGCAGGGTTACCTTGTTTGTATTCGCAATGTGTTGGAGTGTATTATGACATTCCAAAACGAGGGCAGAGTTTATAGTGCTGTTTTGTAGCGCTTGAAGCACCGATGCACTGTCTGAGATAATTTTAATGTTGAGATCTCTGACGTCTCTGGCTGCAACTGCTTGAGCCGCTCTGGTGATGCCAATGCATTCTGCTTGGAAGATCGTGTTAAGTTTACCTAAAGTTGTTGACATTTTGATGTTTAGGTCGTTTGAGAAAACGCCAGCTCCAGTACCATATTTGGTTTTGGACCCGTCTGTGTATATCCGAACTTCATTGATGCCAGAGTAGTCTTCGGCTTCCGCCTTAAGTTGGATATCATATCTTCGATCAAAGATGTGGTGACATGAAGTTCTGTCCATGGGTGCCTCAAGGAGTGGTATTTCCTTTTGGACCCCTTGCAGAACTTTGGAGTGTGTTGTGTCTGCGTTTAATTTCCACAGTCCGTGCGACCTTAATTTTAAGGCGGCTATCTTAGCCTCTTCCTGTATGATGAGATCTAGAGGTCTCAAGTTTAGGAGGTACTCTAAGGCGGCTGATGGAGTGGTTTTCATACATCCGGTGGCTGCTACGCTCGCTAAGCGTTGCAGACTTTGGAGTTTTGTTTTTACTGTGGTCAGTTGTGTTCTGGGCCACCACACAACTGATCCGTAGGTCAGAGAGGGTCTGATAACTGATGTGTACAGCCAAAGAGTAATCTTTGGGTTAAGACCCCATTTTTTACCAACAAGTCTTCTGCACTGACCAAAAGCTATACAGGCCCTCTTTGTTTTTGCGTCGATATGACTCGCCCAGTTCAACTTACTGTCAAGTATGACACCCAGATACTTTACTTGCGTCGATAGGGAGAGTTTGGTGTTGAATAATTTTGGTAACTGTAGTTCTGGTAACTTCCTTTTGTTGGTGAAAAGGATGAGTTCTGTCTTTTTCGGGTTTACTGACAGCTGTTGTTCGTCACACCATTCTTCTACAATCTGAAGGGCAGAACGCATTACTTTGCATAACACATTTTCTGCATTCCCGTTTATCAGAATTGTTAGGTCATCTGCATAACCAATAGTAGTGTATCCTCTTTCATTTAGCCGTTTTAAGAGGCTGTCTGCTACTATGTTCCATAATAGAGGTGATAGGACTCCCCCTTGTGGGCATCCTCTGACTACCTCCGCTCTTGTGGTAGTGTTCACCTCTATCTGGACCGCCCTTTTACTTATTAGTTCAGTGATCCAGTTTCTCACAACTGGTTCCACTCTGAATTTTTTAAGAGCGTGGTTGATGCTGTTGTGCATGGTTTTGTCAAAAGCTCCTTCTATGTCTATGAAGGCCGCAAGTGTTGATATTTTATTTGAGATGGCCGACTCTATTTTATACACTACCGCGTGTAGAGCCGACTCTGTTGATCTGCCCTTTCTGTAGGCATGCTGTTGAGGGTGTAGCGGGTTGTCCTTTAAAGCTCCATCCCTGAGATGTCTATCTACAAGTCTTTCCAATGTGACTGTTTCAATTCATATGTACTTTTTTAAAGTTTATCCTAGACATCACTGACGACGATGAAGGAAAACATCGTGAGGAAACCAAGACTTATAATAAATTAATACAAGTAGAAGTATTAGACTAAAATTGCCAATCCGTCTTGAGCAAGCGTGGTGATCAATGCTCGTGTCTTCTTTGTACGAGAAGAGGCCTTTGTCCTTTTTTTATAGAATGGGCAATCATCAAATGACTTCGCTCGCTCTGGGCAGAACGGAAGAGAGTGTCAGACTCTTACTGACTAAAACCCATCCGTGTTCTTCCTAATGCCCTTTGAATTCCGGGGCCGTAGTAACTCTTTCGAACTGCAAATCCGCAACCTTGGCATAGGCCTTTGCCCTGCAGTGGGACATAATAGAATAGTAATTTATGTTTTTTCTTTTCAATGCTTATTCCGCTTTATTCTAAACTCTAATGACCTTGGAACCCCACCTTGGACCCAGGATTTCAATAAATTGTTAATTCGAGATTAAGATCACAGTTTCAAATTCTGTTTATGGTTTCCTATAATGAGCTAGTCGCATTGGTTTCAATGAAACTCGAATATTACATGGTAAGTCGTAAAATACGTTTGGCGGGCGATAAGACGATACTACCATTACTATGTTGTAGAACGAACTGCAGCTGTTATACACACACGAAACCTTTTGATACTATACATAACATAACATCACGCCTGTAATCCCTGAAGGGCTAGGCGGAGGTGTATAGTAAACCCACATTTCGCCAGTTATGTCACATGTAATAGGGGGCGACCCTATTGCCATCAACCGTGCACAAATCCAGACTTCAAGGCTGCTACCTACTACCTACTGAAAAATTCCTGATGGATAAACCCAATAACTCTTTGCCCGACCTGGGAATCGCACCCAAACAGCCACTTGGTCTAGTGGTCGCAAAGCGCGACTGCGACCACTAGACCAACGATGCAGTCAACCAGTCAGAGTAAAATCTTTTGTTACTTTTCCGATGTTTTTTTTTTGTGTAGTTGGCTACCAGTTTTCCAGAAGACTAGAGTATGCGTTAGTGTCCATTTAATGGAAATAAGCTCGCTCCCTATCACATGAGGTTTCAACAGCTGTTAATTGTACTGAAGACCGCAAGGTAAGTAGTCATACGTGCTACCACTTTACTGACCATTTAAATATTGTATTATTGTCTCTATTTGTCTTAGCAAATGATATTGACACAGGTAACCTTATGTCTATTTACCTAATAAACTATGTACCTACTTGTATGTTTGGTTAGATGACACTATACTCCAGCAGTAATTACTGTGACAGACTTTTTAGGGGACCCTGTTGCTAAGCCTCCGCTGTCCATCTGTAAGCGGGCTGTATCTCATGAACTATAATAGCTATTGAGTTCAAATTTTCGCAGAATGTGTATTTCTATTTTAGCTATGCAAACCAAACATAAAAATAAATTAAAGGGTATAGGCCCCATACAAGAGACCTGTTACTCTAGCTCACTATGGAACCTTTTATGTTTGAGTCCGACCCACACTTGACGTGTTTTTAAACATGATGATGTAAAGGGATCACCCCCGCTTATCTGCAATACTAGGATCCTCACAAGTGGTGTAACTTGGTCTAGACAGGTATTGTATCAAAATTTGTTAGGGGCCCATATACCTAACCAAGTTTAGGGCCCCTGTAGCTGGGGGGCCCATATCTTTAATACAGTAGTTTGCCCCTGGTCCTCACAGATGTATTGCTATCTAGGCCATCCCAGATATAAAGCTGAAATGTCTTGATCCGTAGTGTCACGCAAAAAATAATGACATAGCTACATTATTTTTACAGTATCACTAGGTCCATTGTTTCCGTTAACTTATAATAGACTTGTTACGATAATAACCACTCTAGAGAAGCTATAAAAAACAATAGGTATGTCTTAGATTAATAATTGAACTGTGGCGCCTCACGAGTTTGTACAGTTAATAATCTAAGGCTAAGGTATAAAATGTATTGATTAGCTTATTTTTTAATGGAAAACCTGTGTAGTTTTTTTTATATGTATCAGAGTATCAATGTAAGATGGCCCTTGTAGTAAACATCATGGTCACTTTACAATGTATTTGAAAAGTTTTTATTTTGAGTAATTTAGTTTGCACCCCTAAGACAGCCCACTGACCACTTGCCTGGTAGAAGTCACAATATATTTTTTCTTTTTGAAAATAGAAAAATAACGAAGACACTCTTTTTTTTATAATACATAACTTATACAATCATTTTCATTATCAAGGATTAATGGATTAGATAAGGTAGACAAATCAAAAGTAAATTCCAGCATTAAGGTAGAATTCAACAATAAATTTATGTTTTTTAATTTATAACTGGTTGGTAAAATGGAAAGTGGTTTTGCATTACCTACAAGGCAATGTTGTTATGTAAATGAAAGAACTAAAAAATAAAAATAAAAACACTGTTTCAAACAGTTGTTAATTTCTAAGGTTGTAAACAATATAAAGATCAATATTATCGGTGTAATAGTCTAGCTGCATTATAAAGGCGACATTGTATTATTAAATTATAAGGTTTGTACTCACAGAACTTCTGAACTTTGTTTCAATTCATCAGACTTCAAGATCCGATTGTCGAACAGCTCCGGTCCATTTTTTCTGCATGAATAATACTTTTCTATACACGCTTTCGTCTTCTCCATGTCCCCATAACAGGCATTATAGAACAACACTAATTGTTTATCCGTTAAATCCTTAGGCACATATTTCGCTTTATCCAGCTTCTGCGTCCAGTATCTCAGCTCATTAATATCCTCTTGGGAAAATTTATCCATGGCTGCTGTCGTCTCATTATAATCGAACTCTAAATCCACTTGCATCTTTACGCTTTTTGAATTTATTATAATCGTTAGTCGTATTTGAATTTGTTTATTTTCAACATACACCCAACCTCGAACACGATAAATTGACAACTAAAGAAAAAATTAAACAATAATGATGACAAGCTACGCTAATAATGTTGCCAGTATTCAGAATAAATTTCTACCAAATACGTAACATAGTAGTTTATAGTCAAAGAATAAAATTCATAAATTCACGATAGCATGATAATAGTAATTGTTAATAATAATTCTGTGTAATTTCCCGTCTATCCTTATCCTTATCGCTATATCCTTATATTTTTATTTCTATAACCATCGAGATTATTAGAGCCATCGTGAATTCGTGATACGTTTCAACAGAGCAGTTAAAAAATACATAAATTAAATCTGTGAAATATGGATTCTGATCCCTCGTCGTAAGTTGTACTTTAGAACAAAACCATTATATTTCTATACTAGACTAGATATTTAGATAAATTGTAAAGCTTTTTCTTTCACAGCGAAACCAACCTTGTAATAATCACTAGAAGGGATCGGTACAAATTATTCTGTAGAACGTATTGGAGAACATTGGTTATTTTAATTGCTCCAATTATTTTATCGCCGGTTACTTTGTTTAGTGATAAAAGTGTAAGTACCTTAGCAAATTAAAACCTTCAATACCTTTACATCGTCCATATTTAGAATACAAGCCGAATCTATACAAGCACCCAAGATGGGTTTTCGGAACTATATCATTTTGCCTGATAATGGTGCCGATTCTGTTGTTCACAAACTAGACAAAATTTAGAGAATTGACATCTCTTACTAACATACAGCGAAAGGAAAGGACAGTGACATTAAAGAACTAAGTTAGCGATGTCAAATTAGTTTTGTCTTGAAATTCTCCGTATTTTTAATCCATACGTTTTAAGATGTCAACTATAATTGTATGGATGTGTCAGATTGACTAAATTTGACAGCTCTTATTTACATTAGTCTCTTTCTTGTTATATTGGACAGAAAAAGATGGAAATAGTCTAATTTTAGTTTAGTTTGTGACCAAGAGAATCGGCACCAATGTGATAATACTCTCTCGACGAAAGAGTTTGCCGCTGATTAAATAGTGTTGCCAGTGCTCTAAAACGCTTCGGTACGTCGTAATTACCAGTCCAAAATAATAATCTTGGACTGGTAATTACGACGAACCGAAGAATATAGAACCAGTATTTCATTTTATTTAAATAACAAAGCACGAGCCACGGCGTGCCATGTTGTCCCATGATAGTTAGGTAAGTGGCCACCGGTCAAAGGGACATCTGCAATAGCCAGAGATATTTCAGTTTCGTTGCCATCTCAGAAACAATGCTGAAATATCTCATTGCACCAACTTATCTTTCTAAATGGAACACAGAACTGTCCTAAAACTTGGCGATAAAAATAATATGGTACTGAAGCACGATCTTTTGCAAATAGAGCTCTGTGTATTAGGTAAAAATGTCCTAGATTGATAAAAGTCATTTCTGATCTGAAAATGAATATTGTTTAAAATTAACGAATATAATTTCACAGGCTTACAAGAGTTTTTACATGTTTCTGCTGATGGTCGTTTATTGGACCTTGGACGTTCAGCATCCTTCTGTGCTAGCAGTATTGCCCATCGGGCTATCGTGCATTATGACCGGGTTTGACAAAGGTTTTATTAGTGAGGTAAATTAATAAGGTATTTTATTTTATAAGTAAGGTGAGGTTACGTAGATGAGGCGAAAGGAGTATGAAAGGATCGTAGCAGGTGGCGTTTTGTGGTTTCTGCCTGAAAAAGGAGTGAGTTTATGTATGTATGTATATGTAGTGAGGTAAATTAATATTCCAATGCTCGACTAGAGGCCGCGAATCCTGGAAGATCCGAGATCCTGGGTTCGTCATCCAGGTTGAACAAAGCGTTATAGATATTTTTCAGTAGCAACCCGGAGATTGTAGTAGGTATGTACCTACATACTGTAAAGCCGTTGGTGCTGTAGTTTTCATGGTGTAGTTTCACATAACTTAATTATGATAGAACCACATTTAGTCTGTGATTAATGACGGACCTTTTAAGTACTCAGATATTTATTACCGTGACGTCTGCCAGCAATTAAACCCTCTATACCTACCTATATGAGAAGAGGAGATCGTAAAACAATACTTACAGGTGTGAGATCGTGCTATCAAAGCTTTAATGCGTTTTTATTACATCATAAATTATCATAAAACTGTTTATGTTACGACCTCCTACGCTGGCCGCACACGAGCCACATGCGACAGCCACAAACGCCGCCACCTGAAGATAGACGCGGCCGCAGACGTCAACCGTGTGCGGCGAGTCCGTAACCCCACTCACACTAGTGTCAGAGTTTCTAAACCGCCTCAAGGGCCTCTGACATGGTTTGATTGGAACAGTTAATAGGCTGGTATAAGTCCAAGTTTCCTCACGATATTTTCCTAAACCGACGTCAGTGATGTCCAAGATAAACTTTAGAAAGTACATGCTATGAATTATGATGATAATGCTAGTGGACAAGACACCGATTACTTTACCTGCTTGCCTTTAATGCTTTCAGATGTACATTCGCAATGACCTGCTGGACTGTGTCGGAATGATGATGCTTACAGTAGCTATAGAGAACAGCAATGTGCACAGACGGATCGCTATTAAAGTCTTGCTCGTGTTTGGATGCTCACATTATCGGTAAACTCGCACTGCATCCCACGGTTTCGTTTTAAATTACGTCTTTGGTTATTTAGGTTATTGCTCCGCCCCCATGGGTCGTAGCGTGATGTTATATAGCCTATACTATTCTTCATAAATCTGGCTCTCATACACAAAAAGATTTTATCCGATCCGACCAGTAGTTTCAGAGATTAGCACGTTTAAACATTCAAACAAAAAAACTCTTTTTAATAAATTATTATATTAAGTATGGATAGGTACCACAAGTTTTTCCGGTAAACAAGCAAAGTCAAGTTCAAATTAGTTATTTTGATTAGACAATTAAGAGGCACTATCGAACGTCATTTACAAAAAAAAACTACTGAGTTGCCTCGTGTCAGTAGTTAAAGATTTTTTGCTATTAGATCAGTAGTTACTTCCTAAGATTATGTCCTAAAAAATATTTTTATTGCATATTTATTAAGTAATAATATATTAATTAGCTGCTCGCGACTTCGTCCACGTGAGAGTCACGCACTTAAGAGGTACACCTACCATAAAAAACATATCTTAAAACACTCGACAATGATCTAGCTTTCTTTCAGTTTAATTTTTTTTTTGTATCGAACTAGTAATTCCAAAGATTATCATTTACAAAGAGACCAACAAACACACTTTATCTATATAGATTCTGACAGGGACGCAGACAAATTTTTTGATGCCCTATGAGGTTTCTCCTTTCTGCCTTTTTTTTTTAATTGTACATATTTTACATTTACTTTAAGGTGTTATGTATAGGATAATTATAGAGTTAGACTTCAACTTACCCGCACTGGACCCTCATGATAAATTACATACGTCCCTCTTCCTCCGACAGAAAGCAGGTCCGAGTGCCTCGCTTGGAAGAAATGTGGGTGTTCACTTTCTCCCAATCCTAACTAATATTATAAATGCGAATAAGTTTGTTTGTTTGTTTGTTACCATTTTACGCCTAAGCTACTGAACCGATCATCCTGAAATTTTGCATAAACGTTGCCAGGTGTACGAAACGAACATAGGGTACTTTCAATCCCGAAAAAAAGTGCTGTTTCCGAGGGAAATCACAATAACGTCCTTATGATCATAGATGGCGCCACGTGTCGTTTCGAATCATGATTTTAACTAAATAATTGAAATGACAGGACATGGGTAATTTAACCGAAAATTACGCGGACGAAGTCGCGGGCAAAGGCTAGTCTTGAATAAAATTGGTTTCAGATTAAGTTTCCTCCTATTCTTCACAACCACGTTCCTATCGATGTGGATATCTAACATCTTAGCTTGTGGACTCATGATGCCTATTGTTAAAGCTATCCTTGCTGAACTTGAAAAGGTAATCTCCGTTTTTTCGTTTTTCGATATTCATTTGGTGTTAGATTTGATCATTCACATTGAATATTAGTCAGATAAATAACAGGCCTACTGCCAAAAAACATGAAATCATGTAGGAATCCGCCACTCACGACATCCTGGAATGGGATGCTGTAGCATATTCTCAGAAGGTTGCTCCGCAAACCAAGTAGAGCCTTCAGAAAGCTTCTATGTTCGCGGACAGAGCTAAGCTGGTTATGTGAGCTATAACGCCTCGCCCCTCACACACACAAGGGTATGTCTGAACACACCCTTCCGCCTTCCCCGAGGCGATGGCAGTCCATGAGGTTTTCCCCAAGAAACAAAACTCCACAAATCGAACGGATGACTTGGTGTGAACTTGTGAAGGTTTCGACCAGCTGCTGATTCCAGGAAGCATAAGACCGATAGTTGTATTGTATCCATTATTGGGGGTGTCATAAAAATCAGTTGTCAAATTCTGAATGATATTGGTGTTAAAGTATCTATTTCTAATAAGACAGGAGTATCGCGATACGTAAGTAAGTTTTACTGTTGGTGTCATACCCGTTTATAATTATGTTCAGATGGGAATCGTGGAAATCTACGAAACGATTGGGAAGGCTCAACAGAAATCTACTCGACATGAACAAAGGTAATAAATTATTATTTCTTCAAAGTTTTTGACGACCCATTGCGTTGTGAGAATCACTAGCTCCAAGCAGACTGAAAATTTCGCTGACAGTCGGACGTAAAAGCTTGAGCTGCGTTCTTAGCCTAACCCGCGTGTCGTCTGGGGAAAGCTAACGGTCGCATAAATTTTGTATAGGACTGATCACTTTAGTCCCGCCTCGCGTGGCGTGGAGCAACCTGCTGAATGTATGAAACCGTTCCTTGTTCCTTGGGTGGGGCGAAAGTGACTGTCAGACGTTTACTGACTAAAAAAATACCCTGTTCCTTCTGTAGCCCTTTGCGTTCCGGGGCCACGGTATCCTGTTAAGACGTCCCGCGACCCCGGAATAAGGCCCCGTCAGCATGCTAAAGTACGGAACCAAAACAATTTTAGTCGTTCTTATTTCTTTACACGTGTCCATTTTTATATACTCATCAATTAATTAACTAATTAGCATAAAGTTATAAGGTAACAATGGTAATTGTTGCAGTGTGCCAAGGCCGTCAGACTTCACTGTATTTTATTTTCTTGGAATTGCGTACTCATCGTCGATTGGTAAGTGTGCCAATATTTGGGTAGCACACCCTGTTTCGGGAAATCTGATCAATACAAAACATTGTACTTACGTTGTCAAATCTCACGTAATTGCTGTATTAAGGTTAATTTATGATATAGTTCAGTGCAATCTCAATATAACCAAATGGAAGTAGGATTAAAAAATAGTAATTGATGAACGCTGATTATTTTTCTAAAATAAAAGTAACTGAACCTATATTACGTCTAATAACATCAGCTATCTGCCAGTGAGTCTCTTCATAATCGGTCCAGCCGTCCAAATAGACAGACAATTTTATTAGAAATTGCTTATGCGTACAATGATTACGAAGGTACATCTAAATTACAGTACATCTAAATTCCAGGTGACATGGCGACATTGATGGGCAGTCAAACCAATCAGATATTCAAGATCTACTGCGAGACGTAAGCGTTGTTCCATATGCTTGCATCAGGGCCTGATCTAGCTATTTACCCGCTCCGGGCAAAAGTAATATTCGCCGGGTGGTAAAAATCATTAATTGACTCCTTCCGCCCTGGGTGGGGCGAAAGGGACATCCTGTCAGACTTTTACTGACTAAAAAGCCACCCTGTTCCTTCTGTTGCGCTTTACGTTCCGGGGCCACGGTATCCTGTTAAGACGTCCCGCAACGCCGCTCTTTACACTAACACCAAGAATGTATTATGTCATGAGCTTACTATTCCGAAGATGGGATGATATACCTTTAAGTGATATTGTTTTAATTGTATAATATGTATTCACAACCGTTAGTCTACTACCTACGGCTTCTGAACAAGTATACAAAAATTCCCGGGCCCGGCTGCCCTTTGATCGGGCCCTGCCACGCATGGTACAAGACTTGTTACCACCAAGTACAAGAATATGATATGATAAACCGCACGCGTTTATTTTTACTTTACCTTTGGGTCTGTAGAAACCAAGCTCTATCACAGTAACAGAAACTATTGACATTATTATTTTCAAAAAATAACAAAAAGAAATAAAACGAAAATTTAAAATCATTGATTTTAAAGTGAAATAGTGATAACTCGAAGTAACGCATAAGTAAAAAATAAACTAACGGTTTGAAAATTCGCGACTATAGGCAATAAAAGGTATTTTACTTAACAAAAGAGTGTCGGCTCTTTGTTACTGAAGCCCCCGTAACGACCCCTTGACACTTTGTCTTGAAGGTCGCCATATCTAGTTGTCTGACTATCTACAACCTATGTTCAGGTTAGCACTTATAGATTGTAAATACCTAAGCGTTGATCCCAAAATCGAACACATTTTGCTCATTGCCGGATAACCCCATAAGAATATAAAGCAATTGCTTATGGAATAACGAAAAGGGAAGCATAACCAAAAAAAAAATTTGCTAGCACATGAAAAGAAAAGAAAGGCTGTTTAAAAATCTGCACTATTAAAATTGACTCCACCTATCTCTTCCGTCCTTCATACTCTAAGGTATATAATTATCTATCTCGTTGTATTAAATATGTAATTGTTTTTTAAGTTTACTTCTTTACTTATGGATCGGGGGGAGGGGGGGGGGGGGAATCACGGGTGTGAATTGCTTTAAATTTATTTTACCAATACATATTGTATTTTTTTCTTTGTTAGGATATTCCCTTTCGGACCAAAGATAGAGTTTCCACACTTCATGCTGCTGAATCTCCCAGGAGTACTGGTCATGGAGACACTGCTGTATCTGTGGATGAACTTCAATTTTTTAGGGATGTTCAGGTAAAGTCAAATCTATACTTAGTTTAATAATGTTGATGAGTTTTTTTTTATTGTTAGTTTAAACGCGCTAAACTTTGTAACTACCAATCGGATTGGGAGAATTATTTTTGTGTAAGATAGTCATAATATAAGCTGAAAACGTAACTGAAAGCGGATGAAACCGCGAAGCCAGAGTTATATTAGAAAGTTAAAAAGTTTAAATTCATAGATCATCCAAGAAAACAGCTTCAAGGAGGTCGTATTTTTAAGAATTACAACGTTAAAAAAGTTACTAGCTGGTTTAGCTGAAAAAAATAGATTAAAGCCATTTGATCGTAAAAAAATAATAATTAAAAAGAATATTTTAATGGCTAATATGTGTTTTTTTTAATGAAAAATGGCCAGTTGTTATGAAGAAGTTGGTAATGAAATAAGGTTTAATTATTTTAGATATTTTTATAGAACTAACTAAAACTAAGTAACAATTTTTTTCTTGCCTCTTTAATCTATGTTTCGATAACGAGATAAAAAACGAGGGGCATTAATTATCATTTTTGCATGTAATAAAATGTAATTAGCTATTATAGTTAAATTTTATATGATAAGCACAATTTTTTTATAATTTATTAGATTTGTTGTTTGTTTTGTCTTAGTTAATTATAGATTCAGATGTAAGTAGTACAGCTGTTGTCCCATGCATGCAATACGTAAGTAAATGAAGTTAATTTCAGGTCCCGAAGCGACATAGAAATTGGGTTGACAGAAGAAGAGGCACAGTACATGGACGCTCTGCTGGCAACACAGTATCAGCAGCTTGGGAAGCTTAGGTTTCACGAGTTTGTTAGTATATGTAGTAAAATATGCCCAAATAATCTTCTTACTAAGTCATTAGAATCCTCAGATATGCAGAATGGCCTGAATTTAGCCCAAAGAAAATATTGTTACCCATTATGCGTTCGCGCACAAGTGTAGACGTGCGCTTTTTTTAAGATTTTAGAGGTGACAGACGCGAGAGTGTGAACCCGCCATGATGACATGTGTAAAATTCAAAACCTTGATAGTTGCCTGGATCTTGCAGCGGGTTCATAATGGGGTTTTTTTTTTTTTTTTTTTTTACCGATGGGAAATCATCAAATGACTTCCCCCGCCCTGGGCGGGGCGGGAGGGAGTGTCAGACTTTTACTGACTAAAACCCATCCATGTTCCTTCTTGTGCCCTTTGCGTTCCGGGGGCGCGGTATCTCTTTCGAACAACCCGCAGCCCCGGCAGGCATCGGCCCTTAGTGGCCCCTTCATAATGGGGTGATATTAACATAAACATAACATAACATCAAGCCTGAAATCCCCGAAGGGTTAGGCAGAGGCATACCCATTAGTACACCCACATTTCGCCAGTTATGTTTTTAGTCCCATGTAATAAGGGGCGAGCCTATTGCCATCAACCGGGCACAAATCCAGACTCCGAGGCTGCTACTGAGAAATTCCTGATGGAAAATCCCAATAACACTTTACCTGACCTGGGAATCAACCCAAGACCTCATGCACAGCTGTCGCACTTGCGACCACTAGACCAACGAGGCAGTGGGGTGATATTAATTATTATTATTATAACATCAGGTGGTAGCCGCTGTAATGGTGCTGTCGGGTCTGCTCCAGGCCACGATCAGCACCGCGCACGTCGACCAGTCATTGCATGGCAGCCCTGATTTTCACACGTAAATTACTACTGATGTAGATACCTATACTAATCTACTGAAATCGCAATGTAGAAAAGATATCAGAGTGCTAAGTGTGCGTTTTTTCACTCACGTTCGATTGCGAGCTCGTTAGAATTTTATGTGGCAAAAAAAGTTATAGCGCCATCTGGTGGTCACGAGGAAAACATTTTCAAACCATCGTTTTGTATAGTAAAAATAATGTGCTACATTACACGTAACATTACGCCTGTAATCCTCAAAGGTTTAGGCAGAGATGTACCCATTAGTACACCCACATTTCGCCAGTTATGTTCAAGTCCCATCCCATGTAGGTACCTAATAGGGGCAAGCCTATTGCCATCAACTGGGCACAAATCCAGACTCCGAGTGTGCGCTTTTTTGCGTCACGGTGTGAGCTAACTCTTAGGCCCACCCGTTATGAGCCGTTGATATAGATTTTATGTTAATTTAGGTAATAAATAAATAAGTACTTAGATACGACAATAAAATGTTATGGGCCTAGGTAATAGCGCAGACGCAGGCGGTCCACCTGATAGTAGGTGCTCAAGTGGTTACCGATGGCATATCATCATAATACATCAAGCATACGCCTTAATCCCCGAAGGGTCAGGCAGAGGTGTATCCAATAGTACACCCACATTTCGCCAGTTATGTTTAAGTCGCCGTCGTACTAGGAGGCGATCCTATTGCCATCAACCGGGCATAAATCCAGACTCCGAGGCTGCTACAGAGAAATTTCCTGATGGAAAAACCTGGGAATCCAAGACCTCATGCACCAGTCGCGCTTTGCGACCACTAGACCAACGAGACAGATTCTTCAATTAAACTCAATATAAATAATATAATAATAAAAATAATATTTTCTTATATTTTTTCTCAATTTCAGTCATTTCAGAGTTTCGTCGCCATGTGTCATGTGTGTGATCATTCTATTCATGATGCCTGTCAATCTGGACTTCATTAAATATTTCAAGAGACGAACAGGTACTTACAATTAGGTCTAACACCAATAACCAATATTTCTAAAACACAACTTCTTTAAACACATTTTATGTAAGCCTTGAAACCCGGATTAATTTTCAATTAACAGTAAAATTCGATTTTTAGTTGAAATCAATAAATAGTTAATCAATTGAGTTGACAAATATGTGACGTCAAAGTTTATTATTTGCATACAAAACCGATAAATGTTATGACAGGTCATAAAAAGCATGTTTAGTTGATTGATGGTGTCATGTATCCTATTCCGGGTTTTTATCACGTGATTCACATAATCCTTGGCGTAAATTAGTATTGTTTAGCAAAACACAACATAGATTATAAGATGAGAGCTGATTTTTCAACAGTCTTTTAACCAAAGATTAAATATGGCAGATTGACACATTGATTTTTTATACAAAAGCTGTCAAACAAAAAATATTAATCCCTCCGATAAGAGTTATTAGCCCTTTTTTTTTAGGTGGTTAAAATCATCAAATGACTCCTTCCGCCCTGGGTGGGGCAGAAGGGACTTTTACTGACTAAAAAACCACCCTGTTCCTTCTGTTGCCCTTTACGTTCCGGGGCCACGGTATCCTGTAAGAATATATACTTTAACACAACGTTTTTTGCGTATTATACAATTACACGCTACCACAGTAATTTCTCATACCAAAAATAAAAGTCGTTTCTCAACAAGAATTTATACTCAATGCTTGATGCGCAGTTTAATTGTTATGTGAGTCTTTTCAAAATATGTAGAGGATATCGGAACATTTGATACCTATGAGCTAATGACAATCAACACGTTTCAACAGACCTTAAACCAACATTTGACTCAAGCGAATGTTCTTGCCGATCTTTTAGTTAGTCCATCGGTAACCTAAACTTATAATTACTTACCTACCTATATATTTATCTATGTACCTATATACGGAAATACAAACAAAACGTCCAAGGTTACCAGCTGTAATTCAAAAATTATGCACGTGCCAACCAGTTTCAAAAGAAAAAAAAATAGGTAGGTATAAAGTGCGATGATTGAACGTCATTTGAAATGGTTGAAAGAAAGATCTGTTCACATGATGCGATTTGAAAAGGATATTACCGCATTAGCGGTCACGTGGGACGTACAATAATGTCTGCAGTCTGCTAAACAAACAACTGAGCGATGCGGCTCCAGCCGGCATCGCAACACGAGTTGCAAGCCTTGTATGGCTGTGTGTGTGTGGCGCAGTGCCGAATTGCACCGTTAACCGCAACGACACCGCTTGGGCGGTCAGCCTTGCCTGGAAGTTTAAATTTTTAAGGTACCACAGGATAGTCCGCTTAAGCGGCCGACAACCTCATCAGTTGACCTGCCATATGCCATTCCGACAAAAAAGCCACTTGCACAACGCATTGTGTGCATCGACACTAACGCACCTCATTTTCGGAAGCACCAAAGAGACCAAGAGCCGGCCGATGCACCCTCTTGGCCAACCTAGGTATTCCTGTATTCTGAGGAACGAATTGCAATAAGTGGGTATACAGACTGGCGATATCAGACGTCCCGATTTTTAATTTGAAGTAAATCTTGTTCATTTATTTTACTTTTTTTAGGTTTCTGTATTTTTATAAAAACAATTATAATGTACAAGAATTTTATTATGCCCAGTTTTCATAGAATAAATCCAAAGTTTAATTCATTCCCCGATCCGCGATTTTGTTGCTTCAAAGATTTCATAATCCCGACTCGCCCACTTCTCAATTTAGCAGTGAAAGAACATTAATCTCCAGACTGGTGACCCAGCAGACCGTACCTACTCTGCACAATAATAGCACCCCACACAGCTACCCGTCTGCCGCGTGCTTCACATGAGTGACCCTCAGCTCATAACAAATAATCAATAACCTATATTTAGATAGGAACAACGAGCCGCTGCCGACCACCCAAACCAAAGCATGTCTAAGTTGGAACATGGTGCGTCGAGATATTCACTGGAGCATACCTTTAATTATAAGTAAGTAGATATTTTACAAGAATAAACGGGTACAAACGTCCACCTTAAGACCTTAATATTATTAGCTTTTCTATTTTTGTAGTTTTATATGCTCCGCTGGTGTTGGGGTCGCAAGCGCGACTTGGTTCTCCATAAGAAATTTCTCAGTAGCTGCCTGGAGTTTAGAAGTTGGTAGTGCGACTCAGAAACCACGTAAAGCCGTCGGTCGTGTCGGATTGTCGTCGCATCGTACTGAGCGCGAGGGAAGAGGGAGGGCACCTGTATTTGCGCACACACTTGTGCACTATAATATCTCCTGCGCATTTGGTTATAGTGTCCATTGGAGGAGTGCCTATAGGCGTTATGCTATGCACAGTTTATAGATAAGCAAATCTACCATTTTATCTTGATTTCAGCCGGCAGCAGCACTTTGTGCGAGTCCCTGAAAGATTCCAAAATGACCACTGAGTTTGAGAAGTTCCTCCTCAACTTCGAAGGTTGGCCTGCGTCTGCCGTGATCTTCATCGTCGTGGTGTTTTGTAAAATACTCACGGAATTCGCGTCCAATTTCTGCGTGGTGTATACGCTATTGCCTAGTATTGCTAAAGTGGTAAGGAGACTTATAGCTGTGAACCGCAGTTACTATAATTAAATGTAAGTAGGTAGAGGTCTGGTCTAGTACTTTTTTGGTATGGGATAAGCCCGCCACACTATTCCTGTCCACTGCAACTCCTAAAAGCCAGAGTCAACAGTGGAGACCGCCAGAAAAGCGCCGAGACACTGAAGCTCGACGAGTCCCGAAAAAACGATTCAACTGTCTTGGATCCCGCAACGAAAATAAATAGAAAAGAATAGTGGAGGAGTTTGAAAAAATAATATACCTACCTACGTACTTTTAAGTACAAGCTCAGTCCTCGGACCAAAGAACAAGCACAGACCGCCGTCGCGACGTTCTTGTCAGTCCCCGCCCCGACACTTGCTCGAGTCCCTTAATAATTGAGATCCTATTCAGCCTGTGCCCTGCCTTGTCCTTCACTATGCAGCGACGCCCTAAGCCGAAGTCCATACCCCACAGGGGATGCCCTGACCAAGGCAGCTGAATCTTATTCTAACCTTTGGTTTCATGAACGAAAACCGACAGATCAAGGGTAATTCTCAGACAATTTTCACTAATGCCCTTGTAATTGTTTAGAGCGTGTTCTGCGAGGTAAACCCTCAGTATCTGATGATGGCAGCCACGCTGGCGAGCTCTCTACCGTTCCACCTGGTGACTGGAACACCGGTAAACGCCATGGTCTGCGCTTATGTCCACATTCCGCCATGGAGGATGGTTTGTTCATGGCTTTATTAACTGTATGATTTTCTGATTCTTATGTGCTAGAAATTTATCTGTATGTATGTATGGTGAATGGGCACGAAATACTCAAATGCAAAATATAATATTACTGATTTGGACAAACCGTCTACCGCATTACATCAAGAATTAAACGTGCAGCCGTTAGCGCCATCTATTGAATAGTCCTAGAGTCCTCATTTCGTATAAAGAATTGCACCTCGTTTCATTATGTAAGGTATTTCTTGGGTCAACCTAAATAGGGTTACCAGATTCCAAAATGAGATTTTCTGCCAAAATCCCCGGTCTTTCAATTTTTCTGTCATTTTGTAGGAATCAATGTTTTATAAGACCAGCAGTTGCTAAAGGCAATTTCCAGCACTAAACGAGAATACCTAATTGTTTAGTTTTTATTATAATTATCTGTAAAGAAACCAGGTAGTCAATATAATATATTATTATGGTAGTTTTATTGCTTAGGATTTTTTCATTCTAGTTAAAAATCTTGACAATTTCTCCCTATTTCTCTATCTGACACCTATAATTCCGGACCTCAAGAAAATTCCTGTCAACTGGTGACCCTACACTTAGATGATCTTGAATGAACCCTCATTCAGACCCTACACGAGATATTTAAAATAATTTTCCTTGCCAGATGTACGCCGGCATCGGTCCATCAGTGATTGCCATAGTGGTAGTCTGGTTCACGGTGTCAGTGTGGTCTACTGCCATTTGGACAGACATCACGCTCGACCCTGTGTGGGCGGTGGACAACATATTTAAAATATATAAGAAACGGGTTTAGCTAGATAGGTAGTAGATAAGTACTATAATTAAAGTAAGCAATGCTTTCATGGTTTTTCTATTATTTGTATAGCACAGATTCTAAGGATTCTCGGCTAGATGAGATTTTATGCGTTTGTTGTGATTGCAGCCATATTTTTTTCTAGAATAGGAAAAGATTAAATCACTCCTCCCGCTCTGGGGGAAGTTGGAGTATTGGACTGACTAAAACCCCGTTAGAGACTGAGAGATTAGGTTGCGATTGCACCGACGATAGTGCTTTAAGGTAAACACTGCGGCATCTTATGCTGTTGTAATAAGAGCGAATTTACAACAAAAAGGTTTAGTAATGACTAAACCTTTTTGTTGTAAATTCGCTCTTATTACAATTGGGCAAAATATTGGGCAATTCTCCTAACTTCTAACGTAATGACCTAAGAAGTTAGGAGAATTGCCCAAGAATAAGAGAAAATCAAAAAAATATTTCCAACGTATTTATTTAACAACACACTCCTTCAATCCACTATTTACAAAATGAGCACATTACGTACGTTTATATTTTAGTTTTACAGCACATAGACACTGAAATCTTGTATAAATAGGTCCTACATGAAAATATCATCATCAACTTTAACGATTTTTTGGTCTTCTGCAATAGCATCATAAATAACTGTTTTATTGTAATAAAATAAACATTTGTGACAGAAATAATGATCACAACCGACTTACGATTTGGAAAACGGTTACTTTAGATTTAAGGAAGATCACAGAGGCAATATTAATATATTCAATTCGGAATATAGATAGATCGATTTTTAAACATGCTTTAAAAAAAAATGCGGTTTTTGGTGCAATTTATGTTTTTGTTAGCCTAAAAGGAGACGAATCGGGACTTAATAAAATAATATAATTGTTACCAAAAGGGCTCTTATATTTATTCCAATTTGTTTTTACAATTTTAGTGTCATTATTGAATAAAAAAAAATTACTATTATTATTCAGCGTTTAAATCACTTTAAAAAATGTCGTTCCGATTCGCCCCTGCATCCTTTTTCACTTCGTTATATTCTACTCTACTGCATTTTGGTACATTTGCATATTACTTTTATAAAAATATCGAAAAAGCTACAGTACAAGATACCAGATTACAAAAAACAGCTTCACAAAATAATTTATATATATTCTGAACGGTAACTTTGAATCGTTTAATTAGGGTAGCCATTACAAATGTTATTGAAGTTTTTATATCAAAATTGGACATTGTACATGAATACATCGATTTAAAAGCCATTGATAATAATCATGACAGTACCTATTTTGATGACCACATAAATCATGATCATTATATAGATTCAAGATAAATCCAAAAATTACAAACAATATTTTCTGGTGTCGTTAAAAGGGACAATTGTTATGAAACTACAAACCGTAGCTTCATGATATTATAAAAATTGAACATTTGTATTGAATTCGTTTATTTATGTACGCAATAAACATTTGAACATTCACACACTTCTTATAATAATTACGACTAATTTGCACTTTCACACGCACATAAAATGCATCACAATATTATTTGTTTCACAACAAAAGCACACTTTGTTCATGGACTTTATATTAAGGCACCTACTTAAGCTGCATTGCGAAGGAAGCCTTTATCTGGAATATTAAAGAGGAAAAGGTACAAAAATAAATATATTTTTTTAAATAAAGACTTCCTCTATACTTAATAGGTTTCATTTTTGAATGTCCACACACAAATACAATTCACACATCACACATAAATATTACACGGTATTAAAAACTAGGAACATCCCTTTATATAAGGATTCTAACTTAAAATATTTGAAATACACCTTTCACATAAAACATTTTCTATATAAAATATATTTTTGTTGCTTTCACACTCGCAGACGGTACTAAGCCATGAAAATAGGTTCAGTGGATTTCGGTATAAATCTTTACGGTTTTTCTTTTCTTTATGGTACTGAGATTCCGAGTTTAATTGTTTGATTTTATTAGCAAACAAAACTGTGAGATTCTATGTACGTACAGTTGAGTAAGCTATGCACACAATGATAATGAATATTGGTAGGGTATAGTTATATGAGTATTTTTGTCTGCATACCACATAGCCGGTTCGACTGCAATAATATTGAATAAACCTCAACCTCAGTATTCCAAATTTAAATATCCAAAATGAGGTAGTTGACACCATGGAGCAATAATTCCAAGGAATAACTTCTTTAAGGCGCTTTGCACACGGAGCAACTTAAGTTGCGGCAACTGGCAACTTTTTAAAAGTTTCCTGTAAAAGTTGCTAGTTGCCATAAAGTTGCCGGATGCCGCAACTTTTTGGCAATTTGTAAGCAACTTTTTTAGCCGAGTTGCAGTGTTGCAAACTTAGCGGTATTACCATTAGATCTGGTGGATTGGGATCACCATCTGGTGGGCAGACTGTTGACGATTGCCGCAACTCGCAACTTGAGTTGCTCTGTGTGCGCAGTCCAATTGAATTACATGTAAACAGCGAGTTGCCAGTAAGTTGCCAGTTGCCAGTTGCTGCAAAAGTTGCTCCGTGTGCAAAGCGCCTAAAGAAACACTTTATTTTAGCCCTGAAAACCCGATTAATATTCTATTAACTGTAAAATTTGATTTTAAATTGCATTAAAATTAATAAATAGTTAGTCAATTGAGTCGGCACAAATGTGACGTCATCGTAATCTTTGCCAGACAAAATCTATGGTCGAATCACGTTTTGACAGGTCATAAAAAGTACATCAATAATGATCGATGGTGTCATCTACCCTATTATCTTTCCATCCTAATCCTCTGCACTATGCCAAGCGATAATAATCTTTACTACATTGACATAACACATACCCACAATGCATATAAGATTTTCAACCATCTCCTAAAATTCGTTGCAAATGTGACAGCACAAGTTTTTATATAAATCCTCACCCGCTTTATTCCGTTATAATTATACATAGTTATGTATACATAGATTCTATGATAAAGATATTATAATTTAAGCATTATTATTGTCCCAGTAGACTGAACTGTATCTATTTAGGCACGAGGTTTTGGCCACGATTTTCGTTACATAGTATTGAGTTGGATATAATTTTAAAATGTTCCAATTTTAATATCTTTTATGGTTAAATAACTCGTTATATCAATGGGGATTTTAAAGGATGGAGTTTTTTATGTAAATCGGATAATGTTCTCTATGAATAAGGTCCTGTGCACACTGCGTTTTTTAAACGCGCCGTTTTATTTGATACAAACGCTATACGCACGCGAATCAGACGCCGTTTACATCGATGCATGCGTAAACAAACTGCTATGTGAGGGCAAAACGCGCTGTCAACGCGCGTTTCTAAAACGTGCGTTTCGTAAAATGTGCGTCGAGGGCGCGTTAACATAAGTGCATAAATCACTCTGTATACAGTTTGGGTTAACGATCTCTTATTAACAATTTTGCAATTAATATTTTTTTTTCTATACACAGTAAAATTATATCCAACTGTATTTCAAATATATATATTATTTATTATGTATATATTTTGGCAATGTATTTAGTCGGTGGGGCGACTGTCATACTCCACATACATACATAAATGCTGTTTTAATATTAGTTATCATATAAAATGCTTTTATACTGTAGAAAATACGAAAATATTATTTAAATTTATGGATGACTAACTTTCGAAGTCGCTAAATATGATGGTGTCATTACAAAAGTACCTATAGTACTAGCACCCTTTTCGAATAAGCACTCAAGTGTCGAATATTGCAAAACCAAACAGATTTTTAAAAAATTGCTAAAAACAAAAATAAATTCAATAATATACTCCATGTATTTTTTTTCCAAATTAAGTACGCAAAAATAAATTCAATTCCTAACTAAAATACAGACCAAAAATATTAAGCGACTTCGCCAATTGTCTATGATCCATTTAGCAACGTTGGCAACATTGAACAATAAATACAGATAATATAGGCCAACCGACTCCCTTCAAAACTGGGTTCTCATGACAAAACCAGACTAAAAATACACTGAGATTGCATTACTTTTACATTAAACTAAAGAGTAGAACTTTAGTTTTTAAAATGGTACATAATGGCACCTGTACATCGTTCTATCTCTTTCTAACACGATAGATACTAGCACATGAATATCCCTTCACAAATTTAGTTACCTATGTTAAGTTGAGTTTAACTTTTGAAAGGAAGGTAGTTGCATGTGATACTACCCGTATTATTACTGAGTAATGCGGGTAATGTACAGTTGAAGTTAGGGAGTGTAGTAAGGGCGCTGTATGTCGTGTTGCAAGCCAAAGTCACGTTGGCTAAAGTCTCATTGCTGGCTAGTGCTGTGGTGTTCCTAAGGCTGGCGGAGTCCAGGGCGATGGCGGGGAAGATAACTGAGCCCCATGTGGGGTAGGCACCCCATACGAGGAGGGTGGTGATGATTTTCGGACCTATACCGCCGACGGCCTGGAAAAAACAAACAGCTTATATTGTCTAATGTTATGCCTAAATAAAAGCACACTGTGGCATTTTCTACGTTCCCTGGGAAATACTCAGAGAACTTAGGGCAGAAATTCTTTACTGCACCTTGCGTCACAAAACGCCGACGTATTTCCTGTAGTTTTCATACATTTTAAATGGACTCGCCGCACACGTCTGACGTCTGTGGTCGCCACAACGCCGCATTCAGCTTCAGATGGAGGCGTTTGTGGCTGTCACGTGTACGGCCACGCTGCAAGTTGCCTAAGGAGCCACTGCGAGTTAGCTTCGGCCCCTCATATGCCTTCCAAAGGCCCGGGACCCCAGGATCCCAAAATATATACAATATTCTGAATATAAGTGTTACTCACCATCTTAGAAGTAGGTATGTGCGCGACTCCGGCAACGATCGCGTTGGGCGGAGTGCCCACTGGCATGTGGAACGCCATGGAGCATGCTAACGTGGCGGGAATCATCAGGTAGCGAGGGTCGATGTGCAGCACTCGGGCCTGGGATGAGAGGGAATATTTGAAGTTATTGTTTTTGTACGTGGCGATGATTCGATATTTATTTTAATTATTGTTTTGTCGTTTTAGGGTCGATTCTTCAAGCGTTATATGAGAATCGTCGTTTTTTCTTAACGGAAGAATAAAAATTGTGGTTTGACAGATTTTGTGTAAAGAAATATGTCAAACTGGTATATTTATGCCACAGATAAAAATTATCAGACTATTAAAAAATTTAGCTCTTAGTATACTATTATAGTTTTTAATTTTGACTAATTTCCTGATTCATAAAGGATATTATTCTATTATACTAGGTTCATAACATGCCTGTCTTCCCCGAAAAAGTAGACAGAGGTACACCTCTGTGTCCGAAGATATGACGACTTCCAGCAAATATATTTTCAACAGCATATTATATAGTCAGCATATCAGTCATCATAGACGCAACTTAACGCAGATTTAACCGCGGAGTATTACTAGTAGTTATTAGCTATCAATGGACCGCATCCTTAATCTACATACAATGAACTCTTACCATATTAGCCAGCACGGGCAAGATGAGGTTGGCGATAGCCACGTTGGAGGTGAACTCTGTGATGAACTGTGTCACCAACACCACTACCAGCAGCACCACGGCGTGGTTGAGGCCCTGCAGACCTTCTAATGAGGACCCGATCATGGAAGACAGGCCGGTGGCCTTGCTGCCTTCGGCGAGGGCGAAACCACCACCTGTGGAGAAAAGGAATGAAATAAAAGACGTTTGAATGAAATCTCATCTATATTTCTATACTAATATTACAAAGAGGAAAGATTTGATTGATTGTTTGTTTGCATTGAATAAGCTCCGAAACTACTGATCCGATTTGAAAAATTCTTTCACTGTTGGGAAGCTACACTATCCCCGGCTACATTGCCTATATTTTATTTAAAAAAAAATTAGGGATCATAGAGAATTACTTGATTAGCTCATAAAAAGTAAGTCAATTGGTTAGTGGTACCTGGTACCTAATTATGAAAACATGACATAAACAATACAGTAGAGCTATTCTGTTAATTTTTAAATTCATCGAGGGTTTTTTTTTACAGAATATACCGCGTCATAGTCGCCCTGTGACTTGTGTTTTACTCACCAAGCAAGAACAGCAGTCCCCAAGGGATCTTCTCTTTAAGTATTCCCCAGGTCACAATGCTGGGTGAAGGTTTAAATGCCGCCAGTTCTTCGTCTGTAAACAATACAAATATACATTTACTTATTGATGGTACTATGTATGTACTCAGGTATGTTATAACCTGAGAACCTACTGGTAATGGAAATATTAAGTGTTAAAGTTTCAGGTCGGGCAAAGTGGTATTGGGTTTTTTCATTAGAGATTTTCTCAGCAGCCTCGGAGTCTGGATTTGTGTCCGGTTGATGGCAAAAGGCTCGCCCCCTATTACATGGGGCTTAAAGATAACTGGCGAAATGTAGGTATGCTAATGGGTACACCTCTGCCTAACCTTTCGAGGATTACAGGCGTGATGTTTATGTGATTTCATCTGTTTTTTTTCCATTTTTTACTGAAGCAAGTTTTAAATATTCTAACTGAACATTGTATGCCCACACCCAGGATGCCTGTACTGTTGCATGTACACTTGAACTAGCTGGCCCGACACACGTTGTCTTGCCCGAACGTTAACTTGTAACGCCACCTATCGCAAAAACTCAAACACAAGCAAAACAAAATCATTACAATAAATCTAGCTTTTTAGGAAAAGTTCAGCGATATACCCATGTACAGAAGAATTATATCTAAAAAGATTACTGATGTAAGCTAAAATAAGCTTTTGAGTAAGATACTTACACGAGGAAGAAGCGGAGAAGAACTTGAGGAAGTCGCAGCACATCGGTAGGATGAACATCAGAATGACGATGAACATTGAAGTCACGCCGTCCTTCACTTTCCTGTGGTAACGTTTACAAAATTAGTATTCTAAATAGAATTATTTCGAGGTTTTTATATTATAAATGCGAAAGTAACTCTGTCAGTCTTATACGCTTTCACGACTAAACCACTAGACCGATTTTGATGAAATTTGGTACGGGGTTAGTTTGAACCCTAAGAAAAGACATAGGCTGCTCTTTATTCCGCGACTTCGTCTGTGTCCGCAATAACCGACATTTACGCGGACGAAATCACGGGCAAGAGCTCGTTTTCTATAGATTATTACTTTAATTTTTGATAATAACTTACATGCTGGTAAGAACATCAGCCCAGCCGCGCATAAATCCAGGGCTACGGAATATGTACAGGAACACGGCCAAGATGAACAGAAGACCAGAAGCCTAAAACAAAATATGTATTTAATAATAATATCTTCCCAATCTCAATGGTCAGCTAAGTACACAGGGGATATTATAATGTTCAAGTGCGTGCGCAAACACAGAAGCACTCCCTCTTCCTTCACTCTCATAGTCCGATGGGACGACCATCCGACACGACCGGGGAGTGATCAGGCGCAGGATCAACGGCTTTAATTTAGGAAAATTATGTAGTTAGTTGCATGACTAACCACATAAAGTATCAGCAAGTCATACGCAAGATTCGACAGACGATTTTCCAGTACCAAAACTCGTGATTTTGAGATTATCACTCATTCGATGCGACGGCATATTTATTGTGTATGGACGGCGTATGAACTTAAATAATTTTTGATTATAAACTCACTCTTTCATGGAAACTGATAGGTCCAAGGTTCCTGTATTGTTCTTTGATGACCTTCATTGTGGTTAATGAACCTGATGACGCCATATTAACTTTATTGGCGGCTGCGCTGTTGGGCCTGAAGAAATAAATATCAGAAATATTAAATCAAGATTTAAAACAACAAATAAAAAAGAAATTGATTGATTCAAGAGGATTTTGACATCCATTGTGGACTTTATTACAATGAAAACAATGTCGTTATTGCATTGGCAGTCATTATCAAGATATAGTTTAAAAGATTCTTACCTGAACATTCCCATGAAGGTAACCTGCAGGGCTACCCACACAAGCAGCTGCATGATCAGCATGGGAGGCGTACTGTACGCCATGAACCAGAAAAAGTTCACTGAGCTACCGTATTCAGGGAACTCGCTGTAATAAAAACATTACTGCTAAATTATAAATTGTCGATTTTGATGGCAGAATTCCATACACTATTACATCTTGCAATTCCATACACAAATACAAAATAGATGTGCGTTTACGCACACATGAACATTTTACATACACCAGTCGACAATATTCTTTACATTTTACTGGTATTTTTTTATTTTCTTTCCCTCAGTCTAAGAATTACCGAATAGAAAGATTGTATGTAGAAAATTGTACTTACGAATCAAATATTCCTTTGAAGGCAGAGTTGGTAGCTGTTCCGACGAGGGTACCGCAGCCTCCCAGAGTTGAAGCGTACGCGATGCTCAAGTAGTAGCAGACTGTAATGTCACTCGGCATTGGTGCTCTGAAATAAATAAAAAAAATGCATATCAAATAGGGAATATAGCTAGTGAGGGGGATAAGGGAGGGTTATGTCGGACTCACACCGACTAAAACCCCACGAATCGTCCTGCTACCATAAGTCGGTAGCCCGGTATTCGCATTACGCATTATCCGCGCAAACATACACTGGAAGCATAACCGATGATGCACAAGCGCGTCGAGCGACGACCACCAAATTCAGTTGTATGTACCCAGTCGTACACATAACAATTACTTCGAGGATTAGAAAGAGTATGGCTTAGTAGTGTCCTCTCTCTCACTAATAGTTGCTAGATAGAGCACGATATATTATAATCGTTACGCCCAGCGGCCCAGTGCTGTACGCTGTAGTATGATGCGTAGCTGAACGAACACGTGGAACTTGTTTAAAATTCTAAGCTTTGTAAATTATTACAACTAACACAACATATCATTTAACATCATTACATCACGCCTGTAATCCCCGAAGGGTTAGGCAGAGGTGTATCCATTATTACATACACATTTCGCCAATTATGTTTAAGTCCCATGAAGTAAGGACAACAAAGCATTTGTTCTGGATACAACCATTTACAGTAAAAGAGTGGGGTTTCCTGATGAAGTCTCTGTAAAAGAACTAGACTTTCCTTTTGTTAAATTCAAATATTTAACTTACTCTTCTTCACCGGTTTTGGCGACCGTTTTCGTGTCTTTGCCGTTCTCCGCTGGTTGATTCCTTTTCCTGTTTACGTAGACATCACCAAGTCCTTGCTGCGAAGTAAAAATTTAAAATTAAATAAAAAGCATGATAAATGTGTTTTTAAGTTTGCTTTAGGACTTACTGAATAGGATGCTTCTAAGTTAACTGAAGACATTTTGTATAAAATTACAGAAGCTACTGTTGGTGAATACCTTTTAGAAATAAGGCGTTAGTGTACTATACTACTAATTCTAATCGAATTAAAGCAAAGTATTTTTGTGTGAAATGTTTACCTGTTCTAATACTTCTAAAATAGCCTCAACGATAGGCACCATCATGGTGGTGGCAGCGGCGTTCGACACCCACATGGATATGAACATAGTTACGAATGTGAGGCCAAAATTCAGTCTGGAAGAGAAAAGAAAAGAAGATCTTTAGGCGACAAAAATAAATGAACAATATTAAATTTTAATTTGTTAGGATTTAGACTGAGGCTTATCTGAAGGGTCTGGCTAAGTAATAACAGCTGCACCTTGCTTAAGTTGATCTATGGATCGATGAGGCCATTAATATCATACCTAGTCGCTACCATGGCTTAGAAATCACACCAAGCAGTTCATCCCTACTGTCAGATAAATCTTTAGCAAATATCAGAAGCCTGAAAATTAGACATCCAGTCTGACCAAAGAGCATGGTGATAAACAATAATTAACACTCAATAAATTTGTGGATTTAGAGCTTATGTTTTACTCTCACTATACAATATAAAATCCTATTGTGGAAAGTAATATGATATGAAAGATTATAAGTCCTAATCATTAGACTCCAATGATTAGAGACTATATATGATGAGAGTTATCGCTTAGAAATAATTGCAACAAAAAGAGAAAGAAACAAACCTTCTATGAGAGCATCCAACGACTTGTACAGTCCATAACGCAACCCTCTTTGGTAATTTTGAATGCTGTACCCCGGCAGCTATCATCAGACCACCCATGAACATCATGTTAGTCTCCTTCATATATGCTCCACAGGTCTTGTCAGAGTCCAAGATACCCATGGTGGGGAATAATACTATCGGCAGCATAGATGTGACGGGCAATGGAAGAAGCTCCAACACCCAGTAAATTGCCATTATAAGAACTACGTACATGCATCTGTATGCCTGAAAAGTAAAGGAAAATTTTCATAGAATCTTTTGTAGACTGGTTACTTAATAAAAAATCTTACTAATTTTGTAAAAAATAACCGATGTTTGCTTTTGTCCTCTCTATTTATTGGCATGAAAATGACAAAGATGGATGGTGTTTACACGTGTCACTAAGTGTGTTGTTTGTCTTGTTGAGTGCTAGTTTGAGTACCACTCCAAGATTGTTAGGTAATTGTTATTCATACATAGAGAGCATGCTGGTTTTATCACCATTTTTCCATGTTTTAATTTCAACTGAACTGAAAACCAGGGTTTCAGCAAGGACTGTTTACTTGGCAGGTCTTGGCAAGTCAGCACCAGCTTTTGGGGGCCGAAACAGGCACCTACCCAAGGCGCCGCGGCCTAAGAGGCGCCACACCCGCCAGTGCACAAATTCCTTTAGTTTTTTTTATCAATAAAAAGGTGTTACTTACAGGTGCATGGTTCATAATGGGTATAGGCAGCAGCAGCAATGGAGTCAGCACCACAATGAGTGCTTTCCAGTATATAGACACAAATAGACTCAGCCTTTGCCATAGTGTAGCACTTGATCCAGTCTTTGGGAAGTAATATGTTGTGGAACTGAAATATAATAGAGCTATTATAAATAGACTGTGAAATGTGATACAGCAGTAAAAATAAAACAGCATATAGTTTGAATTAAGAACTTCTTTCTTTTTAAGTTGGTTTAAAAAGTAAGTAGGTATATACTCAAGGAGTTTAGCACATGGCATTTTGTCATTTCAATTTTCTACTATAGGTCTATAGATATTGAGGATGTGAATCATGCCTTAGAAGTGCTGGAAAAGTTACTGTGATTTTCCATGTGTTTTAATGTTTATAATTAATAGCTGGTCATTTTAAAAAGACCTTTAGAATGAGTATTTCACCATGCTTTATATTTTCAAATAATTATAACCATGCTTCCAATCTATTTTTAAACTAACATTGAAGTGATGCAACAACTATAGAAATGTAAGCTATTTTTGACGAGAAATAAAGCTCGATGTCAGTGCTTACAAAAGCAATTTTATTGAATTAAGATTTACAAATGTATTTTTTGTATTCTCATAGATTTTCCTATTATTTAAAGTGACGCTTTCAAATTTTTAAATACAACAATTTCGCTGTTTGGGTATTTTAAACCAATTTCTAACTTACCGTTCTTCCGGCATACCGTTTTCTACTACCGGGTTAGACATCGTGATTTACAAAGATGTGATTTTATTGTTAATCTCTTTAAAAATATTGTACGTTTGTTTGGGCTTCACAATTCCCACATTCTTGGCACCATCTGAAAAAGAAACCGGGATTAAATTTAGTCACCATAACAATTATATTCATCAATATTATATAGCTAATTGTTGAATGAATAAAAAATTACCCGCTAAAATTATTCAAAATTTCAAAACAAATTGTGAAGTCATTATTTAATCAACGGCATTTATTCTCCAATCAAAATCAAATGACAACTACTAGTACTAAATAAAAGTCACAATTCGCGCACCGCCAATGCGCACCGCTTGACTTTATTTTACAGGTAAAAAATCATGGTATATTTTTAGCTAGTACTCTGCAATAACAAAACGTTTAGAACGATTATTATTTTTATAAAATAATGCCAATAAATAGAACAAAGATTATTTATTTAGTTACAGTAATAATTTTCAATATTGTAATAAACTACTTTTTGAATTGTTCTTAAAGTTAAGAAGATAGATTGTTTATAAATATGATAAGACGCAATTCTAATCCTATTAACGGATCGAAACGTATAGAGTCAGCCATATGTCAGGGCAAGCAAAATAACAAAAATTTATGTCAATGTCATTGAAACCAAAACAACTGCTACGAAAATCTAAATATCTGTTTTACGGTTTAATTTATAATAAAAACCTTAAAATCGAACTGTGATCTATTCTTTGGTGTCTTTTGATGTACTATTAGTGCTAGTGTACAAAAAAATGACGAAGCAGGAGACTAAAGGCGAGGTAGAAGGTAAGTCATTCATAACTCAGTTTTGTCGAGTTTAAGTTCGTCCTATTATGGTAATAAATATAATAAAGTAAATGTAAAGATAATTGTTGCCTCCGTATGTTGCAAAAGTATTTTTCAAAATAATAGTATACTAATTTCATGTCGGTTCCTATTATCAATTTTAGGTTAGAATTTTATAAGAAATCTTGATAATACCCAATAAACGCTGTTTATCTTTAATGATTTTGTAGGGTAACATGAAATTATGTTAATTAACACAACATGTTACATCTGAAGTACATTATGCATGTAATTTTATTATTTCAAAGCCGTTTTGTGATAAGTTCTATCATTAGAAGCAAAATGACATACTATTGACTACTGATAGAGATATTGTTTTATGAATAATATAGCCTAGCAAGGTTAATTTTAAAGAAACATTTAAAGTAGGTTTCGCTATGAAGAGACATTACTGACCAAATAAATGTACTCTAAACAGAATTTTACGGAATAACCTGCCTAGTAATTTAATCTGTATGTTTATCAACAATCAAGTTGCTTATAAAAAGAAAACTTACTTAGTTCATGCGATCTTTCAACAAGACATTATGTTTACAACATTTTTCATTCTATCTATGCAATGGTGTGAACATATTTTTGTTATTGTTTATTATACAGCACTGAATAAAAATTATAATTATCGTCCATATTCCTCAATAAATGATGCAAAAACGAATTATTCTAATTGGACCAGTTGTTCGTGAGATTAGCATGTTCAAACAAACAAACTCTTCAAAACAAACTCTTCAAACAAACAAACTCTCATAGTATGGATCATAAGGAAGTTGTAAGGCTTAAACAACAATTACCATTTGTAATACAACACATAACTGTGGTAAGAAACCACAATGTTGATGACAAACAACATTTTTCTCTATGAATTTATAGCAACTCAATACTTGTTTATTTATCAAGAATAAGCGGACCTGGCTTCTCATAGGTGCAACATGTTATATGTTTAAGCTTTCCTCTTAAATCACTATCTATTGATGAAAACCGCATTCAAATCCATTGCATAGTTTTAAAGAGAAAAGACTTTGTTTTATATTATATAAAGATGACTTTGGTTTGTAGTACACACCCACCTAAGACTAGGAACAGTTCTTATCTTATCCATATTAAAAGCACATACAAAATACTTGAGATATTCTTGGTAGATTCATTCAAGATCATTATCAAGTCCAGCATAACTTTAACATAGTTATTAAAAGAGTAAGCGTAATTAAATGGTCTGATTACATTATAATTCCTTGTTTTTTTTTAGAAAAACGTTACCCCACACGAGGAATTTGTATTGTGAGTGCGTTTTTAAACATATTAAGTCACATACACAAACAGCGAGACCCGAAACTGTACTGTAGGGCATACAAATATTTATTCCGTGCAGGATTCGAACGCGCGACACCCAGCGCAGCAGTCAATCGCTCATTTATTTTAGCAGTAGTTCCAGAGATTAGCGTGTTAAAACATACTGACAAAAGAACCTTCAGCCTTGTACTATTATTATATTATAGCATGGTAAAGAATCTACTATACTAATGGACTAACATATGCATCATCTATGTATATCTTACAGTGAGGGTTCTGCCTTATATGTACTTGCTTGCGTCATGCATATTTACGTTTTTGCCGTTAATCATAAGGGCCTACGCACACGAGCCATTAACCATGAGGGGCGCGCCCTAAATGATTGCATAAGAACTTACTCGTAACGTGACTCAAGTCTCGACGTAACTGTGATAGCACCAAACATTTAACGTGATTTCAAAACTCTTGACTGATTTATACAAAGCCGTAATTTGTTGTTGCTGATGGTAGCTGTAATGCTGGGGCTTCATTAGCGGGCAAAGATGTGTCGCGTTGGCGCGCTAAGACCTTGTGTATACGCGATGTTCTTGTCTACAATATGAAGGCGAAGATTCATCGTGCCGGATTGTGTTGTTCTTTGTTGTGCGGCGTAACGTAGGTTTAGCCACGCAAGCGAATTTTGTCGCGACAAATCTCTTTGATTCACGTCAGTTTACCGACTGTGCTCCGATAGTACATCGTCTTCGGCCGAATACTATGCGTTGCAATTATCCACCCGGCCACGCTCATCGCGTTTATCACGGATACTCGCCGTAGCCCGCAATTGTGGCCTCAGCGTAACAAATTATGCGAAGTACCTACCTACCTACTAGCATAATTATCTAACTCTACTAATAGGTGTAGGCCGTGTAGGTGTTATAATTTGCCGCCAAAATCTTTCTACGTCTTCGTTTATTTTGACATTGTCGACTCACTGGGACAGCCCTGTGTGTGTATTAATAAAGTTTCTCGACAGTACAAAGTCCAAAGGAAATTATTATGTATAATGTGTTACACTTGCCACTTGCTTGTGTTGACTGCCTCGTTGGTCTTGTGGTCGCATAGCGCGACTGCTGAGTATGAGGTCTTGGGTTCGATTGCCAGGACAGGCAAAAGTGTTATTGGGTTTTTCCATCTGGAATTTCTGAGTAGCAGCCTCGGAGTCGAGATTTGTGCCCGTTTGATGGCAATAGGCTCGCCCCCTATTACATGGGACTAAAGCATAACCGGCGAAATGAAGGTCTTGGACCAAGTTTCATCCATTTTTGTCCATTGTTCTTTGCCAAAGACCTAGGCTGGAATAGCACATAGGTTACTTTAAATCCCGGAAAAAAGGACGGTTCCCGTGGGATAATACTTTGCCGCGGACGAAGTCGCGGGCAGAATATTTCGTTCATAGAATATTTCGTACTTCTAATACCGGCTCCATAATCCCTGACATTTGGGAAAAAGCGAGCATAGTTCATGGGAACCAAAGTATTAAGGATTTGGTTTGTGTTTTCGCTCCATAACCCAAACAATTACCTACTTACTTACAATAATACTAAACATTTCATTGTCATAATTGATAACATCTGTATCTCAATAAAATAACAAGTGATAATAATTCCCAGACATATTGTCTCCGGCCGTATCTTCGTCTTGTTTAGACAACGATTCAAAATAAATTAAATAATTACAATGTGTTTTAAATATAGCATGTACTATATTTTACCTGTGACTTTGTTCTAGTGAATTTTCTCACGCTCCCTAATTTTTTGTTTATAAAATATAGCCTATATAGCACTCAGGGATAACGTAGCTTTCTATCAACAAACGAATTTTCAAAATCGGACTAGTGGTTCTGAAGATGAGCGCATTCAAACATACTCTAGCTTTAATAGGTTAGAAGCTATAGATTTTTTTTATAATGACATACATAATACTTCACTAAGGAATAAGGGAACGAATTTCCAGTAGTTCCGGACATAAGCGCGTCCAAGCAAACAAACAAACTCTTCAATTTTATAATAGTATAGATAAGACTTTATCAAACACTACATCAAAATGTAAAGATGTCCTACGACTTCATCAGTCTTTATCTAATGATAAATGAGAGACGATTATGACCTAACTTAGGTTAGGTCATAATCGTCTCGGAGAATCCTGGATCCTCCTGGATGGCTGGTTGACGTAATTTTAGACTATGGTAGTAGGTTAACGTTTGCTAGAATATGTCAAGTTCACTTTAAGATTTGTCACCGAGGAACTCAGATGCTTTTGGGGTGGCTTGAGCTCCTTGGTCTCTCCCTGGATCGGCTACTGTACTGCAAAACCTATTAAATACAGTCAAACTACTTACAACGTTCCCTTTCTCTATTGCTTGCTATACATTTCTTCCTATAACAAAAATTATTGCTGCATGCCTCACACATTACAATCGTGACCAGAATACCGTCACAGACTAGGAAGAAACACTATATTAATTCATTCAACTGTCTGGCATCGTCAACTTTATTGGAACAGATTATATTTGCTCCATTTTTATTTGTTCTTGACCGTCTATTGTCAGAGCTTTATTGCTTTCATTTTAGAATTTAGATAGATGTGGCATTGATTATATTACATCAATAATGTCTACACGCTATCATCTTGTTAAAAGCTTTTTGTGTTCACTTACGACTCTATTGATTGGCAAATAGATCGAAGGCTGACTTGTAGGAAAGTCACCACAGCCTATCACGTGCTGATAGGGTTTCCAGATCGTAAATCCGGAAAGCCGCCACCAGCCAGTTAAACCGGTCTTTTGGGTAAAATTGGGTAAAAACTGACGAATTTTATGACGATAACAGTTTTGTACTTGTTTTTTCGATCCTTTGTCATAAAAGCTTGCAGGTAGCTTAGTAGCTGGGAGCGCCTGGCAACCCTGCGTGTTGGTGTGCCAACTATTCAGACAAAAAATAAGTGTAAATATACGTCATATGTCTGTAAAATAACGGGGCGATGCTAAAGGTGCCCCTTTCGCATGTGTCTGAATTTTACCAAAACACTGCTACCTATCTTGACGGTAGAGATAAATAGGTGTTATAATATGTATAAACTTTGTACTAAATGAAGATCATGGATTTGGATCAATTCCAAATACTAATCGTTCATGAATGATAAGTCACGTACTCCTAAGTGATTCACGTAGTAAATGTAAATGCCATTAAGTAATTCCGTTCTCGGTCGAAATCGCAGTTATCCTCATTCCTCATGTTACGTAAAATAGATGTCACTGTTTTAAACATTGGAGAACATTGAAGAATATGACATAACGTACTTAGGCGCTTTGCACACGGAGCAACTTAAGTTGAGGCAACTATAAACACTCTCGTTGACTGCGGCAAAACACACACGTTGTGTTTCGACTAAAAACCGCGAGTGCGGCGCACACACACCGTATGTGTTTTTCTATGGCGAACACGCGTACATTGGTAGCTAGCCGCACTGGCGTTTGGCGCGGCGAATGTTCGCCCGCAGTCAATGAGTTAAAAGTTTCCTGTAAAAGTTGATAATTGCTATAACGTTTACGGTTGCCGCAACTTTATGGCAATCTGTGAGCAACTTTCATAGCCGAATTTCCGTATGCCGTTGCCGTAGCGACACTGGCATTGCCGGGCACTTATGAAATTGCCCGACGCGGTACAATTGACGGTTGAGGAAACCGGCAACTTTAAAAACTGGTATAATATTTGGCAGTTGCTAGTTGCGGCAACTAGCAACTAACTTAGTCATCGATTGCAGCAACTGAAAACTGTTGACGATTGCCGCAACTCGAAACTCGAGTTGCTATGTGTGTGCAGTCCAATTGAATTATATGTAAACAGCTAGTTGCCAACTAGTTGCCAGTTTCCAGTTGCTGCAATTGTTGCTCTATGTGTAAAGCGCCTTAGTTGACAACAATGTTGACTGTGGTCCGTCTTCCTGTCACGTTAACCGCTATCGTTCTTATCAGATCCGTAACTTCCGTCATTGTTGTACTGTTAAAGAATTACACTGTGGTGCGTGGCGCGTTGCTGTGTTTGAAAATCCCGATTTAAAATGCGATAAATACTATAAATTATCCCTAAGTGTTTTTGGGTTTTTCCATCAGAAATTTGTCAGCAGCCTCGGAGTCGGGATTTGTGCCCGGTTGATGGCAAATTGGCAATAGGCTCGCCCCCTATTACATGGGACTTAAACATAAGAGGCGAAATGTGGGTGTGCTAATGGATACGCCTCTGCCTAACCCTTCGGGGAAAGCAGATGCTGCAGGGATGTTATACATGTATCGTCCTCAAGTAAAATGTAGTTTTGTTTCCTTTTTTGTGTGTATTCATTCTGCTATAATGTGATTGATGCGAAAGTAACTCTGTCTGAACTTACGCTTTCACGACTAAACCACTGAATCGATTTAGATGAAATTTGGTACGGGTTAATTTAAACCCCAAAAAAGGACATAGTATACGCTACTTTCTATTCCGCAACATCTTCTGCTTCTCCGATAACCAACATTTATGCGGACGAAGTCGCGGGCAAAAGCTAGTAGCAATTACAAAACATGTTAAATCTTTAACTCTCGATTTCCCAAGAGGCCAATGCCTCCCTTCCTTTCAAAGTCACAAATGCCGAATGCGTGCTAATACGCATTCAAATTCTACAGAGTTGAGTAAGCGCAGGGCAATGACAGAATGCAATTTGTAAGGAAAATATGTATAAGAAATACCTAAAATACTTTCTATACATGTAAACAGTCACGTAGGTAGGTATGTATCTTAAATCATAGGCTGCTAATAATATTTTGGCATAAAAATAACTGTTTTTATTCTAGTGTAGAAAAGATGGACACAGCTATTTTGTATTTTGTTAATAATGATGTGAATATTTCGGGACATCGCCAAGCGGCTGGTCGACTCTCCACGTGACAGGACTGGCCTATTTTTGGGCCAAAGAATCAGCCATACAACGTGGTAATACTGCTAGCCTTTTCAGCATTGTCCCATTGATATCGATGCGGATGAATCATTTGAGGCTCTATGAGTCTCCCCTTTTTTTTTTAGGTACACTATCTAATGCCCGCGACTTCGTCCGCGTGACTTGCGCCTTCTAACCTTTAGCCGCAATAAACAGATACACAGACTTTTAAAAAAATATATTTTTCGTGTATCTATCGTGTAAACATTCATATTTTTTCAGTAAACAGCTGTGATTTTGACATTACAAACAGACACTTCAATTTTATTTATTCATAAAGATACCATTCTTATTTATAATTTTTTTTATTATATTTTATTATGGATTTGTTTGAATACAGATATTGAAAAATATAATATGTCAATTTAAGAACAAAACCAGATTTACTGATCTTAACAGGATGTATGTATGGTGCAAGTTGTACCAATTTCCATATTTCACGTCAATATAATATCACTGTCATGTTAAATAGTTAGTCACGAGTCTCAAATGAGAAAAACGTGACGAAAAGATTTCGAAGTCTTCTCAAATATTAAATTTTTCAATGTTATGCACGTAATGAATGCATACAAAATATTCAGTGAACATAGAGGTTCACATTTTTAATAGACTTCATAAAGAGGCTTTCTATTTAACCCAAATACAAGAATTATTGCAATTGCACAATATTCGTAGGTATAATGTCTGTCCATGTAAGCTTCTATTTTGGATAATTATGAAGTAAGTACTTCAGTACCTACTGAAAGCGGGAAATTATACAAAAATCTCCAGTTTCTCAAGTCGGTGGCAATACAAAACAACAAACACAACCAAAACCACATTTTATTTTGTCAGAATAACCAATTTATTGTTTGAATCGTGTTGGCACGGTGTGACAATAAATATTTTATGTGGACAAAATATTTTCTTATCTTTACTTATTATTATAAAGATGTATTTTTTTTTGTTTATAAGAGACCACCTATAAAATACCTGATCCGATTTAAAAATATATTTTACTGATACAAAGACTACTGCTGATTGTGACTTCCAAGTGGAAGAAGCCGTTAAAAATGAAGCAAATGAAAATTATTTGTTAGTATGTTTTAGAAAATCTTCCGCGCGTTGCGTTTACATAATTTGAACACACATTGACAATTCAAACTACATATTTTTATTTTATTTTATAGACTCTAAACATTGTGAATTATGTCAATGCACTCCCATGTCTTTTCGCACACAGCTTAATTAAATATTACATTAGTTGTATGAACTATGGTGATTATAAAAAAAAACTCTTTGTATTCAGGATCACTAAGCTTTACATAAGGATTTCAAAATAACAGCAGTTTGTTTGTAGATAAATAAAAGAAAAAGCTACTGCCATTACTTTGTTTAAATAGGAGACAAGGGAAAACAAATCATGCATTATCACAATGATATATGACAAGCTACTGAAATGATAAGTTCATTCATATATTTTGATGTACGGACGACAGCGCGTTAAGGTAAACACAGCAGCATCTTACGCGGTTGTAATAGGAGCTATTTTAAAACAGAAAGATATAGTATGATGTGCTGGCGACTGTACATAAGCACACATTTATGTTATCTCTGCCAAATATTACCTGACCTGAGCCTCCGTGCTAATTGCAAAGAAAATGTCTATATTTTTCTAACAGCCAACGCGTAGCTATTATAGGATCAGCTGATTCAAAGTCCAAGGTTAATCGTATACGCCTACATGTTAAGAATTCACGTTACTTTATGACGCAAATCCTTTGGGATTTTATTAATATAACGGGAGGCGTGCCTTTTACGTCAAACCGGCTGTTTTTCTTTTCAACAATGATTGATGCTCGATTCTGGTAACGACATGATAGGTTTACAAACTTCGGGTTATTTTGCAGGTGGCACGTTTCATAGCCCGTGTCTTGGGTAACCCGACACTTTCTGAAACATCATAATGTCAACACGCTTTATGTTTGAAATTAAGTTGACTTTTCTGTGTCAGCTACAAGTGTAACGCTCTCAATCACTTTTGTTTTGTACGTCTTAAAGTCTTAACCTTTCTTTACCCGACTGTGTAACGTAAACGGTAATGTGTTTATCAGCCTATGTGTGTATGTATGTTTGTTATTTTGTGGCGCTCTAGAGACCAAACGCGTAGGCCGATTTTCATGATTTTTACGTCCATCGATTTGTCTTGAATCTATTAGTACAAAACATGTGATGCGTGCGAGTATCACTATAGACATGACAATCAAAATTCAGTACGCCATATTGATTTTTTATTGTTATGTTAATCAGACGCCATATTGTGTAAAATTAAAGTCGACGAACTATGTTAAATGGGGTATCATTGAATACGTATTCGAAAATTATCAGTCTTTAGGATTCTCTTATCATTTTTCAATTCGAAAACAGTCCATTTATTATTTGTTCCAAAAAGGTCCCTTTACTTTCCAACACAAAAACTGCCACGGTACTTTATGGTGATTTACACCTACACAGCTAAAATATTCCTAAACAGTTATTTTAGTCATTAGACTTTTTAAATAGTTATTAGCAATGCCGATTTCTTTTCAAATTGTTGACTTGTTAACCCAATGAATTATAAATATTCACTGTAGCCTCTAATCTACAAGTTTAGTGAGTTATTTAAAGAAAAATAAAGAAAACTTTGCTTCTATACTTCAATCATATTCTAGTTTGGTTCAATTACCTTTCAACTAAGTAGTCGTAATTTGTGGTACAACAAAGTACTTAAATTGACTGATCACTGATCTTCCTGTTATTACCATGTAATTACCGCTATCATTGTTGATCATCCAATTGATTGCGCGTCATTTACTCTTGTAAACTCTTGCGCAACAAGATCTTTGCGTCAACAGAACTTGATACGCAAACAACAAGTAACAGTAGGAAATACTGAAGGACGCGTTTTTATAGGCCTTGTGTAAAAACGTAGGCCAAGAAAATTAATTAAATGCAGTATTCAAACTTAAAGATGAGACGTGAACATTTAATTTAAGTTTTTATTGCTATATAAATGAAGATATTGCCTTCTGCCAGTCTTAAAGCAGTGTTGATAAAATACCGTTTTATAATATTGTTACCCAACCCTCAGTCTCTTAATAGATTTATAGTCAGCTACATAATGGCAATGTCACTACCTTTGCAAGGTCAAGTGCGGAGACGAGGTTGAGGCCGGCTTGTGGCTGTCTATGGTCGATATCCGTTGTCCGGTTATCTTTCTTGTATATTCCTTTTATCCTTTTCTGATAGTGGAAACATAAATCATTTCGTACATTATAGTGCTGCCAAGGATTTGTTTAAAAGTATTTGCGCGCCATAATTATGTTCTTTTAAGTATGAACTACGAGCTCAAGTCTATCAAGTGTTGTCCCATACATTTCATGGCGATAATTTTCAGGGTAAGTTTCATTCTCATCCACTTACTGTACTGATAGATTAAACATAGGTACTTAAACTACAATGTCATTTTGTACAAATAATCAAGCATTCACAAGAATGACGTAAGTATTAGTACGATCATTGAATATATTCGGTTTTCGGCGCCCATGTAGAAGCGTTAATTAAAATGGCCCTCGTAAATATGCCAAATGTAGTCAGTAAAGATACGTCAATCGGTTGGTGACGATATGTTAATGCAGTGTGTTTAAACTACTTTGTCTTCAGTTGCACGTGTACTCATATAAATAACTAGCTTTTGCCCGCGACTTCGTGCACATAGATGTCGGTTATCGTAAATCGAGTAACCTATATCCTTCTTTGGGCCTCAAACTTACTCCGTACTAAATTTCATCAAAATCGGTTTAGGGGTTTAGTCAAGAAAGCGTAACAGACAAACAAACCAGATGATCACTATTCACTACATGTCGTTTTAATGTGGCAAAAACGTTTTACCTACATTCCTTTTTATTATATTCATAAAGATAGATAAAGACAGAAGATGAGTTACTAACTGTGAAACTTAAGTAGTACCTCAGTGGAAACTTAATATCTTAGTTACGTAGGATATAAAACACTACACCTGACAGCCAGACACATACGCTTCTTGCAACTTTATAGGTATGCGTTTATCCTTTATCACATAATGTAATGTCGTTTTAAACGTGACCTATTTTTATATTTATCTGTCCACAAAAATTACGATAATAATAATGTAAAATGATAAAAGAAGACATCTTTTAACAAAAAACTATTATGACAGCATTTAATTGGTTTTCAAATAACCATGCTTCTGTAATCGCGTAATGTTTAGTTATAATCTAATTTAGCACAAGAAAAAAGACGTTATGTTTTTGTCAGAACCGTGTCGAGTCGTCATAATGTTTTATGAGTGGCGCCTCTATCGTAATTTTTTTAATGACTTTGTCTAACCTTGGAACGCGTGCGGCCCACTGTGCAACGGTTCGCATTCTGATGTAAATAATGTAATTATTGTATAATAGTATTAAGTTAGTAAGTATTGTGCCAAGTTTTATGAATGTACAAAGATAGTCTGTTACGTTTCTGATTTCATTTAAGAATTACGGATAATGTAAGAGAATTTGAATCACCATAGCTTCTGCCGGTCTTATTGTAAATCTATAGGGGAAGCCTATCAGCAGTGGCCATCATGCGGCTGATATGATGTTGATGATGATGAAATCTTCTGACCACAACTTTGTCCACATATAATTTATTGTTAATTTACAACGAATATAAACCAAATACTGTAAATCAATTGGACAACGTGGTTATTAATTGAATTAAACGTGCTTGGACGATACATGTTAGTATACGTTTTTGGTTACTGCTGTGCTCCCGTGCGTTGTAGCGTGGTGGTTGTATAGCCTGGAGGGCCAATCCAATTCTCACAAATCTGCTGACTATAATATCCAAAAATATTATTTTCAATCCCTCTAGTATGTTCAGAGATTAGACAAACAAACAAACAAAATAACTTTTCAGCTTTATTTATTTGTATAGATTATTTATCTTGCATTATCAAGTTGTAAATACCGACTACCAACGACTTAGTTGATCATCAATTCATCACCATTCATTAGCCATTCATTCACCATTCATTTATTGATTTGCTGCTAAAATCTTCGTGAATTAATAATAATTACGTTACTTACATACGATAATTATCGAGCGTGTATTGACTAATTCATTCGTCAGAACACATTGTCTTAACGGCAATCTGTGTAGCTGTAACCAGACAATCAGGAGCAGACATTTTTGTGTCAAATAACTTTGTTTTCATTTTGTAATTTATTGTATTAAGCACTTAAAATGGACAAAAAATAGGCAGTCATGGGGGCTGTAGACTAAAGTGTATACTTAACGTCGCATTAGCATGTCGGTGACGCGGTCACATTAGCATGTCAGTTTTACCCATACCAACAATAGCTCAGCTCTGCTAAAGTGCTAAAGAAGTTGTAACCTCAAAAACATACTAATGGCTATTCGATTTTTGTAAAATATTGTGGAAACGTTCATATTTTTCAGCTTTATGCCACGTTGACGGAAATATTTAATAATATTGTAATTATTTACCTACTGGTTGACTCAGTCCCAAGTTCCTCTACCTTTATAAACATAATAGTAACAAATAGATAACTGTGTTTGAACTAATTACTTACACATAGCTATTGAATTTGACCTACATATCAGTACCTAACGGAAGGAACAGTACGGATGCGATAACACTAGAAACGTCCTCGACCATTCAAGTAGATACTGCCCAGACTGCCCTAGTGGGTTTAATTCGGCTAGTACGTATGTTTCTGGTGGGTTCCAAAACACATTTATAAGATTCCTAAAGCGAGACAAGCCTGCCACACTATTCCCAACCTGAATCCTGAACCAGATTCAGCAATGGCGATCATTAGAAAAACGCCGAGGCTCGACGAGTCCCAAAGAGACGATTCTACTGTCTCGGATTAAATTCCGTAATGAAATGAATCAGTAAAAAACAGTGGAAAAGTACGAGTAAGAAAAACCATAATTTCAACTGCCTTCCAAGTCAAGTAGGTATAATACAGAGCAAAGCTAAGCCAATAAGCACACAGACACATTTACAACTGGGAAAAGCCCAGACACGTAGCACAACGGCGATGGTTTAAAATAACATTAATTAATGTATGCTATTGGGGTCAGTCTATACATAAGCGGTTCGGCGAATTCGGTTCGGCATTTTTAATAGTACCTACAATTGATTCCAATATTAGGTAAGTATGGCAAAAACGCGTGAACGCACGGAAATTTGTTCTAGTTTCAACGAGGTCCGCATAGCGTTCTTTAAACTACATACACATGCAGTTCCTCTAGGTAGATGCGCACTGCCTCTAAAGCTTTTGCTTGGACTACATCGATCTCCAACAGGTTGTCCCATCCATCACCAACTTTATCGTCTCAAGATGAAAGAAAATATCTTGAACTAGGAATTTACTATCAAAACAATCGGTTTGCTATCCAGGGAATGATTCCTTGATTATATAGGCACTGAACTTTTTAAATAGGGATGCTAAATTGAAAAGTGATGCATCCAGATATCCACGCCTATCTCACGTGGGAACCTTGATTTTGTCGGGTTATTTCGGGCCTCACGTCCAAACAGCAACCGATTTAGTACTAAATCTTTGCCAGTTGTATTTATAAAGAGAGATTGGTGGCACTTGCCGCATTCTTTACGAGAAAATCTTTGTTGGTGACCTCTTTGCCGGTGAAAACCTTAGGTAGTGACTAGGGAACACAGTGTTTGAAAATTTGTTACTGGCTTTCTTATAGCTCCCTTTATTCGGCCCTGTCAAAATCTGCTGACGTCACCGATATGTACACTACCTACCTCACACATTTCAGCTACATAGGTCAAGTAGGTATGAGATTTTTATTTAGTCAGTTTTACTTTTCGCTTTAATAGTGTAAGATTATACTTCTGTTTTTATCTTAAGTATTTGGGGGCGTCGCATCATGTCTTCTCAATATCTTCTTTCTTTCATTCATGTCTATTTACCGTCGTCTCATATCCATTTCATCCGCTGTTATTATTGTCATTCGGTAGAAATGGGAACTCTAATTTTTAAATTAAATCAAAAGATAAGTCCAGAAAATTTGCTGCGCTTCTGAAAATGTACGTAGTGACAACGCCTGATTTTAGCAGGAAAATTCATTAAAATATAATATCGATACCTTTGGGTAGAAATGTCGTATAAACCATTTTGGCCAAATTGAGTTAAATATACCATTTTTCTCAGAATTTTTTTCTCTATCGATCTGTATATACGAAATGCAGAAATTCGCACAAAAATGGTTAATACGACCCAAAATATTTCGGTCATAGCCTCTTAAAAAAGGTAAATTTTCAATGTAAAAGCCGAATGTTTTTTTTTTGTAGTTTTGTTATGGTGTAATGACCATAATTTATATTAACTCAGGGCGTAAAAATAGTCGTTAATTGTAAGTGGTTTATACGCCCTAACGTGTTAAATGCATTACCTAAACATAGTTTAAATTCGACGTCGTAAATCCATAGGCAGTTCGCCATCAATGGGCATCATACATTGATTGCAAATATCGGATGTAAAATATAGAGATTTAAAACGTCTATGTGATAATGGTATTATACCAAAAAGGTACAACCATGATTATCTTAACTTACCCCATGGAAATGTGGCTGACTCTCTTACGCTAACCGACGAAGAAGACGAGGAAGAGCTAATTGAATAATACAATTATTACTATAAAAGAATAATAACTTTTCGTTTACGTAATGTCACATTTTGTTTGTTATCAAAATATTATTTAGTAAAAAACAAGACTATGTTAAATGATTGTATTCTTTGTCACCTAAATTTATTTTTAAAATAAATTATAATGTTGTAGTTCCCCAATTCATAATTCGTTTTAAAATAATTTAAAATAATAATTAAAATAATTTATAGTAACAATGCATGAATAATTTTAAAGTACAACAAATACAAATTACAAATACAAATTTATATAATAAATAAGTTACTTTTCAGTACAAAAGTTAGTTACGTTTAGTATTTAGATCGTTTTTTATTTAGTTGCAAATTCAATAAATTACTTAGTAAATAAGCCTTAGTACAAAGGCTTAATTCAATAATTTTTTGAATTAAGTACAGTAAATATGTACAAAAATTTAAAACAACGATAAAGTCATAATTTTATAAATGATTAAAACGCCTGATTAATTTAGAAGAAGTTTGAATAATTTTTGTTTTTTATGACTAAGTAGATTTTTTTATTTCAGTTTAAGTTGTTATAATTATTTTTCAATTTGTTAAACCTATTAGGTAATTTGTACTATTATTGAAATAATAGTAAAGGCTGATTAGAAGGTATTATAATACTTAATAAATGTTGATTTCGTATTTCAGGTAGTTTTATGTTATTTGAATCGACAATTATTGGATATTAGAATAATAATAATTGAGTTCCTACTAATTCTCAGAGTAACAGGATCGTTTATTAGTCAGAATTCAATTGATCTATGATTACAAATGGTTTTTAATACAAAAAAAACTATATATATGGGTTTTTACGACAGTAAATGTGACCATAAGCTTACCAAAAATGGATATACGACCTATACAGTTTTTTTAAAGTACATTTTCATGGAGTGTATTAACCAAGAATTGTCTTTTTCCTAGACGTAAATCCAAGCTAACTTTAAAACTAAAGAAGATAGATAGGTTTTGATGATTTAACCTTTTTCAATTGCAAATTGTAAGAACCTTTCTCATAGATCATTTTTTTATAACTTCAAAAACAAAAGAGTTATGTTTTTTTTTGTAAAAAAAAAATAGTTTTTCTGCTCTCCTGAAAAGTCGGGTTTTGGTTTATACGACATTTCTACCCAAAGGTATCGATATAACTAATTAAGGCTAGTTTGTATTTCCTGATTCATTTTAATATGAGTGTCTAAAATCTTTGCTTTTTTACAAGCGCATTTTGTTATATGATTTTTTGGAAGCCATGTTTTATTTTTGCTTTTTGATTAAAAATAGATCGGCTGAATGATTGGTGTTATTTTTGCTTTTTGATTAAAAATAGATCGGCCGAATGACTGGCAGGCTGATCCAATGTACATTTTTCAAAGATGGAATAGAATACACCATACCATTCACAATTTAAAAAAAGCGTGATTTAATTTTTTGCTTATGTAGAAGCAGTTCGTTTATATGGGTATGTTGGTACTCGTATCATGTGAAAGAATGCTTACGGAGACTTTCCGTCATCTTGCCTGCTACACTTTTATTATGACTTCACCAAGTCAATGCACATTGTATCCAAATGATGTATAGTAAATTTTAACCCCAACGTTTGGTAACATTCAGTATCATCTGTCACCATTGTATCGGTCTCTTTTATTATTATTATGTTCAGCGTCATAAACTTGATTCAATATAGCAGTAATAACCAGTTAAAACGGGTTCTATCTGCGCTTTAACTAGTATTAAATAAATAACCTTTTTTAATGTCAATAAAATATATGTATATCAACAAACTCTAACCTATGAATTGGAATTAATAATTACCACATTTTGCAAGGACGACGCGTTGGCTTGCGATAAACTCTAAAATGTCTGGTTTAAATTTATTTTTATTTTATCTGGTATTATTTAGTAACGCTTATCTGTGGTAGGCAAAAATATAACAAAAATTCGCCATTTCATTCTTTGGTAGCTTGGTTTGTGCCTGATTGTTGGTTGGTAGCCTTTAATGTCTGGCATAAAAAATACAAAATAAAGGTTTACAAAAAGATTCCATGAATTTTCGATGAAAAATAGTATGAATTATATTTATTGCGCACTTGAACGTGAAGGAACACATCACGAGGAATTCTCTTTAGTTTAATAATAAACGAAAAAGATACTAGTAACAGAGACGGATAACCTTGAAATAATTGACGCCACTTTGGATGAAGTAGCACACCATTCTGTTTCTAATAGCCAAGGAAATAGTGATAAAATTGATGATGGTGATGATGAACGTAATGATTCAACAGAAACGTCACGAGTTTCCAAGGTGACAAGGGTATATTGCACTTCAGTTGGCACAGTTCCAAGTGGAGCTATAACTGAAAATTTTGTAATAGAAATTTCAGATCACGCTATGCATGATCTTAGTAAAAATAAATATCTCTCAGCCAAACTTGATTTGAACAAAAAACATATTGGAATATCGAGACTCTGCAGCTATTTTTGTCGAATTCCTGGCGCATAGATTAGATTCATAAACTTGTTAAGAAAAGAATCCGATTTAACTTTAAAAAGAGCATTGTAACGAACTTGATTCGGTAAGTTTCCAGATTACATAATCCAAATAAACAGACCTTATCGTTTAAGTATTAAAGTAGAAAATATTTGTGGTATGCAAACAGTAATTATCGTCAGAAAACAAATTCATTTGAAATGTTGCATTTTCCTGTTTAATGTCTAAATTGTTACTAGGTTTTGCGACATAGCTAATCTAGTATATATGTATATTGCAGTTGCGGTATTTTCATCATCATTAGTGATCTCAGCGTCCTATTAAGAGATATCATGCTTTTTATTATTGTCATTTATTTTATGGGTTTCTGTAAATGAGAAAATATTGTGTCATGGTTTAGCTTCTGCGTGGCTAGTTGTGTATGTTTTTCTACTAGGTATATTTTACATATGCCAGGGATAGCCAGAATATAATTTACAGTTGAGAAAAAACTGAATTTCTTCCTTCTCCTATTTTTGTTGATTTTTTTTTTATAACTGACGCCTATTTTCACAAATATTTCCTCATGTAGGTACTTAGTCATTGTCTTGAAAAGTCCGGTGACAAAAATCACATCATATCAGTCATAATTACAAGACATTCAACTAAATTTAACTATCTTATCAATCATCAGATCTAAAATGCTATCGCAAACATGACGCCGTTGATGCGTCTGCAACGCAATACAAACATTATGTGTCAAGGGCAATTTTGACTTCCTTGAATGAGTTCCATGGCAAGATGACTTGCATCAATTTTTTTTTTTTTAATTTAAATCATAGACACGAGTATTTCTTTTAACGATATTCTACTATTTGTCAAGAATGTTTCATCCTTCATAGTCGTCCATTATGAGAAAATTTATACATACAATATTGGACGTTTTTGCCCTGATAAGAGGATAAAAATTCCTGAAATGGATGACGTCAGCGTAATACTACGAGTATTCATGGTCGGTTTAAAGTTACACCGAAACACACCTCCAACGACACGTAGCCGCAACTGGTGCTTTCTGATTGGTCGAATAAAATGTGTGGCGATATGGTGAGGCGTCGTCTGATTACAGTTGCTGGCTCGTTACGCTAACGAATTGTACGTTTGTGAAATATTAATTAGGATTTTAGTTTTTGCTGTCATGATATCAGATTTTCCACATAACTTAATGATGCTGTTCATGATGCATTTGGTAATGATGAGGAGGCATTTTAAACGGAAAAATATCCTTGTTCATGAATACCATTACATAAATGCCTACAATTTTTCAACCAAACCTTAATTCCAATTACATATACTTTAGGGAAACCTTACAAACAAACAACATCTACTTTTACGAAACAGAAGTCTAACATAATTTATTTTACAGCATATCGAAAATTCAAATTCAGAATATAAATCGATAATGTATGTAGGTATATTAATATTACTCGTATAGCACTAGGTACATGTAAAATGTCACTTTGAAGCAAAACTACCTGATGGTGACGACGGATGTTTAACTGAATAATAAAACAGCAGTGCCAGACGCCAAACGTGCAAGACTAAAATCATCATTAATTTAATCAGAAATCAGGACGTCTGGCAAGTTCGCAACACGTAGCAAGACTACATAGAATACCTTACCATTAATGTATAAGAAACTCTCATGTAAATGGTTAATCTCAATAAAAGGGAAACGACTATAGTAAACAACGAAGGCAGATCAAAAACCTTGTGCATTAGAAATAACATAGAGCCAAGTACCTAAGTACCTACCTATTCTTCCTGACCTAGTTTCAGTCATAGCAGCCTCAGCGGAGACTAGCCATCGACGCAGGATATGGTATAGTGTACAAGTGTGTGCGCAAACACAGGTGCACTCTCATAGTCTGATAGGAAGGCAATCCGACACCAGAGCGAGTTCGGCCTCAAGAACAAAGAGTATTAAATTAGTAACGAAAAAAAAATGAGTATTCCGTGAATTTAAAAATGAGTCATGTTCAGACACTTGCTTTTGACAGTAATGGAACTTTTAACCCAGACGTTGACAACGATGAAGACCAAGACGACTTTCAAAGCCAAGCCCCCAAAACAGTTAACACTGAACACACAAGTGAGTCAATTATCATATTATGCAACTAACACTCCAATCAAAACCAGTCAAGCCACTTTTTGTTACACACGCGCACACAGCGGGTCAATCAACTTCTCTTAAAATTTAACCACCGCATCATAATATTAGTGCATTTAAATTTAACCTTTCCCATATCTGGGACATTTCCAATATTAGCCCGATCTCTTACAACTGGCTACCATGCGAGATCCATTTAATAACACTCATTTGTATTGAGCGACCGAGTGAAGCTTTTTGGTCTGACTTTTTAGTCTTTTTAGTTGCATTCTCTTATCTGCGTCATCATCGTGCCAAGTGTTAATTCCACACATTAAAGCAACAGCAGGTTTTTACAATACGAATAAATGCTAAATTGACCTTGAGATAGGACTTCAAGGACTTTTTATTTTTTAAGAATAAGAAATTCCAGTCTTTTAAAAGTATAATATTTTTTTAAGTAATTTTTAGACGTTTAATAGTAGTGACGATATTCATCGCGTTGTTGCATCAGCTGCGTCTTGTCCCGAGTTTGATCAGTGTATAAATACACATGGTAATTAAACGTATTATATCTTTTAATTATGATACCTACAACTACATCCCGATTAAAACGAGACCTTGTAGTAATATTGTAAATGTCAATGCAGTATCAAATTCCAATGTATAAATGAATATGCATGAAGAAATCTGACACCTGTTATTTATTGAAACTTATTGTCTTTGCTTGTCAAGGCAATTGATGTTTTTTATCTATTGTTCTCTTTAACCCTATAGTTGACATCTTCAATGTAAACCTAGTTTTCAGATATTTCTCTGCAGTCAATGCAGATGACAAAATACACTTCCACAACTCAAGATTAGTCTCAAAACTTCCTTATGGCTGGAATAATAATTGAGTTTAGCAACATTTAAAACAGGTAGTTGTCCTTGCTTCGATATTGCTACTTCAACCTCTCTTTTCCTGGTCTGATATTGCTATCACCTAGTTGAGCACAGAGCAGGGTCACTTTAGTGCCTATTCTATCTTACTTCACTTCTGTTGTCTCATTTGTTGTTACTTCCTATCTTTGATTAGGGTCCTGTGTGTTTATGTATGAGAGATTCGTGACTTCCTGTTCCGATATTCTGAAATTGTTCACTGATTATAATCTCCTTAAACTTATATCCTTTAACTTTTTCTTAAACATCGTCAGGGTAAACAAATTCTTATCGAAAGAAGCTTTGCTTTAGCTTCTTATCGCTGTATACTAAAGTGTAATGCTGCAACCAGTTCTGTTTGCTCGTATTTTGGAGATAATTTATGGGGAAAATTGGTAAAATAAGTAGTATCGTATCATATTCATGGTCTTTTGCTCATCGAATTCTGGAAAATTCTGTGAAAACAGCTTTAGGTGCAATTATCACGACAATAAATAGATTCGTGTCTTCTTATCAGTCCCATTTAACCTATTAAAATTAAGTTAATTTTTTATCATACTAATTTTGTTGGGGTCATGATCTCGCGTGCGATACGACCCTCGATCCCCAATCATGAAAACATCACGTTTTGCTACCTTACCTTTCTTTTTTTTACTTCACGGCTGATTTTGACTTACTGCATTAATTTAAAATCTTTCTAATTAAACTATTTCTTTATGTTTGTCAAATATTTAAGGTATCTTTTAAAATAGTAGCATTTTCTTGTATTTAATAATTGCTTCATCTATGATTTTTTTAATTCCAAATGCTTCTTTTACTATTTCCTCGTAATGTCTAATGGCCGTTACTTGCCCTTCCGTTAGTATTTGTTCTACGTCGTTCTAGTCATAGGTTTAATAACCAGTTAAGTACTATTTGGATTAGGTAAAATCACGTTCAGTAATAACCGGCACAGTTATAGATCACAGCTACAGATAATTAGTAGAATTACCTACTACTGGCTCGTTTTATAGCATTCCACTACAACTACTCGTTTCGGTTAGTTTACTATCAAATTAACAAGATGATTAGACATATTCTGTCAGGAAAGTCCTTGTCAGGGCTTACATCATTTTGCTATGTCAGATTTAATTATAGCTATAATAAAGTTTTCATAGATAGACATTATAATTCATGGTACGCCAAAACTTTGCTCGATATGATCACATCTGTCATATGTTTTAAATAAAAACAATGATTTAGTAACAAGATCAGTTGAGCTCCGCCGGGCAAGTTAATAGAGTCTACAAAAGACTGTCGTCACATCTTTAATTGTTCTGTTTCTTTGCAAACTTATGTCGTCAACTTCGGGACGCGCGGGCGAATTGATTACTATATCAATGCCTATTGTCTTCAATCATAGCGATGCCAAGGTCGTATCTGTGTCCACTGTTACTACTTATTGTGATATCGAAACTAGATTGTACTGCGTCTATTTACTGTCCATCTGTTTTGGGTTTTCCCATAAAAATACGCTTGCATAATATTGCATCTTCTTTTAAACTTTCCTTTTAATATTCCCCGTCCAAGCGAATTGATTCAGCATTACAGTAAGGTTATTTTTGGAAGACTGCTGCTTATTATTATAAGGTACCGTAGGTATCCTAAAAATAACTTTTATTTATTTTGTTGCCATTACGTAACCGGTTTCAAAAGATATAAAAGAATTCGTTTCGGATTTGGAGTCGTCTTTAAATGTGTCGTCTTTTTGTGAACAAAAGTTTTGTTTCAAAATTTCTTTGGCTAATTTATACCTTTATTGAGCAAAATATAGATACCTATTCATAAATCTGGTTAGATACTGCTATAATGAAAACTATGATAACCTCAAAACAAATCATAAACATGATCACATGATAATCACACCTCTTGAGGTCATATCACCTTGCGATACTACAACTTATGAAATAATTTAAGATATTAATAGAACATCATCTACCGTACAATGATAGATCACGAATACCGCATGATGTTCAGATAAAGGCAAGTCAATGGGTCAGACTAAAAAGTGGCAATTAAATAGAAGACGAAGACGGAAGAGGAGATCAGAACAGAAGGGATATCTTGAGCAAGAAGTACCTGAAGGGATATCTTGAGCAAGAAGTACCTGCACAACAACCAACAGATGCACATGCACTTCTCAAGGAAGGGAATATGGCTTGCCACTCTCAAAACATCATACGCAAACAATTGATGATACCAGATAGAACCGGAAAACTCAAAACAAATTATAATAACCATGCTTTGAATTGTAAAGTCAGGCAAGCAAGTCACGTGTCCTTAATGGAAAGCAATAATGTGGTATGAAACGTCATAGGTTACGCCTGTTTCAAGAATGAGATCATTTGCATAAGTCTCAAAACGATTCAAACCATGGTTTACAGTGCCCTTAGGGAGGAGTTGATAATAATTTTAATTTTGTCATTTATGCGTAGTTTTAACTTGCTCATCTTAAAGAAATTCTATTGTCTGTTATGGGGATTATATCCACTCATTCTAAAGCCTTAATTGATTCATTTAAGGCATAACAGTCTTCATTATATTAGAATACAATAACCACGAATCCGATTTCCGACATTCTCTCTCAAAAATTATAGCAGGACCAAGGAGTCGGAAAACCGTTCTTTGTTGCGCACAAGTCAGCCAAGACCGAGGACCTACAGCAATCTGTAAGTTGTGGGAGGAACACCTACAACGCAACTTAGCTGACCTGCCACTCGGGTGTGACCTGCAGTAGGCTATATGGAAAGCGGTATGGTTCACCTTCATCTTAGAGGACATTAAAAACGCCACTGGTTCCACGATAAACATGGCCATATACTTAAATAAACCCAAGCTCTTAAACATAAATGATTGCAAGTATAACCGACCAATCGACTCAAAGGAAGATAAAGAAAAAGTAAAAATAAATCGTTAAATTACACGAATCTGCAATATCTTCTCCTCAAGCATGAGGTCAGTTAATCATGTGACTGTTAATTATTTATTATGTAAGTATCTGTTGCCCAGAGTATCACAGTATTATTATCTTAATTAAGATTGTAACAACATGCATCTTCGCAGTAACGTGTCTTTGACAGTGACATTCGGCTTTCGATTTCGTTTGCTATGTTGATCAGTGGGTATAGTAGAATGATCATGGTCATCGATCATTAGAAGTTTATCTTTATAAGCATGTGAATTATATTATTAGGCATGATTAATATTAGAACTGTTGTTTTCAAGGTCTCTTGCTCGTCAGATCACATTTGGTTTTAATTACACCATACATCATCGTTATCTTATTATCTTCTGAAATAAATACATCTGCGTTAACGTAACTATCGATGTTTAGAAAAAAATATACATATACACTAATTTATCGTCCAAATAGTGCACTTGCCCGCAAGCGTGATAATTTTTAATTACTCTAATATCTTAAAGGTTATCTATAACGGTTTGGTGAATCATAAAACTTTGGTCCTTAAACAGGCATTCTTGATATCGGTCGGTAAGATAACGGGCTTTAAATAAGAGCGTATCCGCAGACTTAACCCTGGGGCCAATACGTGGACTGATCAAAATTTTATAGATCAAGTTCGAGAAAATTCCTTATCTTTCATTCCCAAGGCAAGGATTATTCTAATACTTGCAATAACTAACGTAATTTAGTCAATCTCGACTCAGTGATTGGTCTCATTGTTATAGTTGCGAGAACATCAAAGTATTTATGAACTGTATTCTATTCAAAGATTTTCCTTACCTCTAATGACGCTAAGATTTTATTTCTATCTATTTATTCTTTAGCACTATCATCAACGTCGTAAGGAAAATTGCTAAAATTACGTTAAAAATCGTCACTTTGTTTAGATTCATCTTAAATAACTATGTTTTATGCTGTATCTGGTATTTTAGTTGCAATAATTCAGTCGTGTCTTTGTGCTGTGCGGCCTGGGCCCAATTCTTTGTTCAGCATGTGTGAATCACAACTTTATATTTAACATTTTAATAAGCGCATGACCTGTTTCATTCCCATTATACTCTGCATCTTGAATTTGTGCAAAATGGACATAAAGGAATATTCCGACTTATCCTTCTGTTTAATCAGGCTAGAATATCTGTATCAGCATCAAAGCATTCTTTGATGCTGATACATATATTCTAACCTAATTATATTCTTAATTAAAAAGTTTCAACATTTTTAGCACAAAATACTTGATCTAAAGTTTGAAGTAATATATTGGTAACTCTTGTTTCTCGTTTACTCGTAACTTCCTTTTATTAGATAAGATGGGTCAAAGACGATTGTTCGATGCTAATGTACGATTGATGATATGTACGATTCTATCCTTTGGACCTTCATCTACTGTCAGTTCTTTTTTGTTTTTGTTCTAGCTGCACACTTGCCTATATTGATAATAATAAAATATTATATCAGACTGCAACTATGAAATCTTCATAAAATATAAAAATATCTGTATGTATTGATAATACTGAAATAATTGGAATGCTTAAGGGACTTATCAAAATTTTGAGCGCACACAGACCCCTCGTTAAATTCAAACCTCCATAACTTCAAACTTCCAAATACCTCGAATACTTAAATTCTCTGAATATAATTCTCCATTTTTGATTTTAATACGTTCGTTTACTTAACGTCCATCACCTTATAAATTACATTGCACAAAAGGTTGATTAATATCTGGTTCCTCAAAATTTCCATCGCCTGCCAGTGAGTCAGCTTTCGGAAGATTTAGCCCAAACTGAATATATCTTTCGACACGAATTTATTATCGCAACGTAATGCACCTCACCAGTTATTCGTATGACGAAAGCATACTTCATAATTTGTCACACGGTCTCTGAATTTGTAAGTGATAAGCGATTATTGCTGGTGTTATATTTTACGGTTTCGTTCCTAACAATGTATGTTCCGTTTAGTAATCTTGAATCTTTCCATTTCTACGCGTAACTTAACTTTATTAGTTGTAGCTAAATCTGTTTCAAATCATTAAAGTTGCTGACCTAACTATCACAGATTGTACAATGTAACTCTGCCCAAATATTGCATGTTAATGCACACTTTACACTATTCCAGTAGCTCGTCAGTCCACTGTATCAAACCAGTGCTGGACAAGATCGGGGATGTCTATATTAAAGCCATTTTTAAGCTGTTAAAATGTAAATATATTACAAAAAGAACTGTTTTAAGAACAAACGCCACTGGGTTGGCCGTCTGCACTATTACTAAAAAGCAGACTGTAATTCCAGTCACTGGAAAGGGTCCATTTCAGTACCATTACACATTATTCCAGTGGAATTCCAGCGCTGTACTGAAATAATGTGAACGGAGCATAAAGCATTCAAATCAGTGCACAGACTTCTTGTAAAATGGGAGCAATGTATTGCATTGACCTTTTGCGGACCACCTGTACGCACTGTATCTACTTCATTCACCATAGCAATAGAGTGTTTTGAAAATACTATACATTTCCCACTACTAGTTGCGTGTTATTGTTTCTTTGTAGTATGAACATCAAGTGACCATTTACCAGGCATGGCGTGTTTCTAGAATGGGTAAATACGTCCATTAATAAATAATGGCTTTCTCACTGGATATTTAGGCTTATCTTCTTTGGGACTGTCGTATGGTTTCAAATATTGTACAGGGGCGTTTCGTGTGTACTTTTCTGCTCCTTATTTTTTCCCCGAACTTTGTATGTGTGACAAATTCGTTGGTTATCCCATTGCCTAAACATTATCTACTGTTGAAGTGTTTCTTAACATTAAGCACACTTTTGTTGAAGCAAATATTTGTCTTAAAGATAATTCGTTCTGCTATGCAGCGCTCACGTTACTTACTATAGGATTTTAAACATGGCATGTAATGGTGACTGCATAATACAAAGACTGTTAGCAGTAAACTAAAAGTTTTGTGAATTATGTTTTCAATGCCATTTTGACACACCTCCTTTCAACACCATTCAGACTTCCGCTTGCGTCATTCAGTCAGGAGTACGAAAGCAATAAAAGTAAACGACGGCAGTGATTAAGAATTCTCTTGTATTTTAAACAAAGCAAATTGCTTGGCAAAATGAATTTAAATCAGTTAAAAATACGGCAAAAACCAGAAGCCACATTCTATGACCACGCGTGAATGAATTGGTTGTTTTTCAACAAATACGTATTATTTGTTCAGATGATATCGACTTGGAAGGTAAAACAGGGCATTCAGTCATTGTCTGCTTATTGGGTCAGTGTATGTCATACGGTCTAAGCACCTCTGTTATTCTCTGCTTTGTTAAATCTAAGTAAATAAGCTGCAATTGTAATGGAGTTATCTTGTAACCTTGATTCTGTGTAAAAAAACTTGTAAAGATACTAGAATTCAGATTTAAGTTTAGCTCTATTTGAACAGTAGATAACATTTTCTGCATTCTGAATTAGTTAAAAAGATACAGATACATTAAAGAGTTAGTATTTACACATTGCTAAAGAGGGATTGGAATTTGAAATTCAAGTGCCAAGATGACTCGTTAATCTTAATAAGACTCTATGTAATGTTGAGACTATATTCGATATCTCCATCGTCTCTGAACACGAGACGCTTCGTGACGACACGAGACCTTTCTTACAAAGCAAAACGTAGTAATAGTCCTTTAATTTCAATATCTACATTACAAAGGACTTCAATTTTAAACGTATTAATTCTCACTATAGAAAATCTTTAAAATAACTTTGGTTGTTTTTGTAGGTTTCAGTAGCTTCCTCGGATTTAGTTGATTTTGCAGCTTTCATTTCCTTACTTGTTTACGCAGTCTTGGCTGAAGCCTGGCCTGATTCAGTTTTATTTGTTTATCAATACAGCAGATCTGTGAAGACAGTTATTCCCGAAAATTATGGCCTGAGCTTCCAAACTTGGTTTACGTAATTTTTTAAACTTGCTGCTGCCAGAAATTATGAGGTTTGAAGCATTTTGTTTTTACAGAAAATAAGGAAAAAGATGTTAGCTGATAAAATTGCTTTTGGTAGATCCATGTAATTTAGATCCGATGAGATTTTATTCCGAGATTTTGTTTCTCTTTCAAATATCGATCGTCCTTTTAAAGTGGAGTATATGATAAAGGAAAAAAAAATAGTATTAAGCGATATACCTAGTTTTTACTGATTATTATTTTCGATTTTATCAAGCAGACAAAAGCTTTGAGATTAAGCACCCACATAATACGCCTACGCAACGTCGATATAGATAATTTTGATGAAGTTGAAACTCTATTTTCCTACTCTTTCAACATATTCTAGTCAAAACAACTTTATAACTGCATCGAGTATTATAAGGTTTTCTAGCTTAGATTAATGGCATCGTGATAAGGTGTACTATCATCGTGTAAATGTAGTAAAATTCGCAATAAGGATAATACTATGGGCTACAATGTCAGGGCCCTAGTTATGTACAATATTACGTGAATCAAATATTACATTAAAATGTTTGCCTTATTCCGTGTTAGCTATATTCGTATGATTCGGTGATTGAATAGGTTTTTCGTTTATGCGTTTTGTCAAGGAATATTATACTAACTCAATATTAGTTGCTTCATAGATCTGTTAGTGTATTTTGTGTAATAAATGTATCTGGGATTTCATGAAGCTGATCATCAAGATAAAACTAATGTGCTTTAGTTTTGAAGAAATAAAACTAAGTAACTGCATTACTTTCGAATTATACATAACCAGTTTTATTTGATTCTCTTTCATCCTTAGAATTAGAAAAATATTTGTAGTTAGGTAGGTAGGTTTGTATTAATTCCATTGCCATAGACGCAGTCTATTTATGTATATATTCAACATATTTAAATTATGTGTAGAATTATTTATCTAGTTTTTACGTCTTTGTATGATGAATATTAAACAGTGTCTGACGTGAATTTCAACAAAAAATATCGAAGTCATGATTGATTGTATGTAAAGTGATTTTGTACATTCTTTTGTTTTTCTTTAAACCTAATTAGTTTTTGTTAACCAGCCAGTAGCAGTTACTACTGGATGAAGTTTGTCAAACATTTTTGTCGAAATATTCTTAACATTTCACTTAAGGTATCGTTTGCCATTGATAAAGCCGTATCGATTGGAGAATATATGCCGTTTTTTATATTCTATATTTTTAGTATAGGTACTATATTATATTCAGTCGTAAAATAGTATCCAAGAACGTTCTTATTCCTCAATAAAGTTACACACACCATGATTATAGAATTTTGGATTTCATGGATTTTTGTGAGTAATATATTGATTGATGTTGGAAATATTTTCTCGACTGTATGGAAAAAAGAAAACTGAAAATCCAAAAATAAATTTAAATAATGTCAGCCTTACTGACCTGAATTGAGAAATCCTTTGTATCCTCACGCAGTCGACACCAGGCGACGCAGACAAAAATAACACCACACGAATACAAGTTTATTATGAAAAGTTTTCACAGTACGAGAATATTATTTAATCGCGTAAGTACGACGAAGAGCCGTGCATCCCCTACAAACCGCGGGCACACACTGACCCGTCGCTTGGACTGACTGAACGCCGGACGCTCCCGCGCTTTTTTCCTTTCCGACAGTGCTCTGTGTCGGGCACAGCGAACGCGTCGTATTCGGCCTATTTATTTTTAATTTCAATCAGGCGTGTGTGAACCTTCGGGCACGTGACAATGGCAGGTCAGTATTTTCCAGACAAAAAGTGTTTTGCCAGACTGTTATCATTCATTTGTTTGTCTTAGGTTAAAGTTTCAGTTAGTGCGTTAACCTGCAAAGGTTTAATCTTTATTCCTGTGAACTGTTTCTGTCAAGGTTCTGCCAGATGGTCTGAGACTTACAGCTATTATTATGCATCTGTCTTCATGTAAGCCGACCTATACAACGTGGCGCTACCATGGTGACATTAATTTAACACACGTATAGGGTTACGCATTTTTGTTTTATATAAAAAAGAAAAAACCATAAAACGTTATTAATTAATGAGTTATTTCAAATTTTAGAAAATAGCATCTTGGAGCAACCTGTATTTAAAGAACTCTAGCCCAGCGGTCATTTGCCGGGGTCACGGATACTAGCATCGTATCAATAAAAATAAAACGAATAAGCAATACTAAAAAGATGAAACAAATGCAAAGAGTAGGCTAATTGAAGGAAAGAGAGATCCCTTTGTCGGCGAGTATCGTAGGCGACGCAGACGCAGGCGTCGGGTGTCTTTGTCCCTTCCCCCGCAACTAGCGGATCCTTTTTATTTTTTAGTGCTCGTCGGACCCATGCCCTTGACACACTTATTGATGTGATTACTCGTGCGCATAATAATCGTATTTATTTTCGTGAATGTTTCCGCGAAAAAGACGCTTGCTTATTTTATTTATTTATTTTTGTGTAATTAGGATAATTGTTAGATCATGGTACTGCGATAAAGACGCTTTGGTTTGTTTTCGTTAGTTTTCTTTCTTATTACGATAGGTACTTACATCTTTGGCAATAAGGACGTTTTTATTTGTGTTATTAGTGCTTGTGTAAACCTGTGATCGTGATGGCAAATACTCATCCTTACTACACGGCAGCTCCACCTACTATTGTAGAAGCTCTTTAGCGCATCCGCGAAAACCAGCCAGTGGATCCTAGGTCTCAACGCTATGTGAAACAACGAAAATGTGCTACATTATTTTCAAAATCAGCCCAAAACTAGCCTTCGTCAGAATGAGGGAAATGGCTGTAAGGGGACAATTTATTTTCAAAAGTGCGGGAGAACATGAAGCGCCCTTTAGCCCTTTGTAGGTATCCGCCAACAAGGTGGTCTCCTTGAAAATTTAAAACACTTAAAGACTATTAAATAAAAATGAATTTGATTAGTGATGATGGTGATAATAACAAACAGTAATAAGAGAAGGTGATATGTGATTAACTACGCTCGGTTTCTTTGTTATTATTATGTCGTCAAATTACAATCGGACCGATCTCAAGTACCAGGCGCAAGCGTGGTTGCCAGCGCGCAAAGCGAGACGTTGCCGCTTCGAGTAAACGTAATTCAACCAGGTGATAGTATTCTAATTTCATGAATGAATTTTTGTACAGAGTGATCCCAATTTTGGTTACTTTTTTATTATTTAGTTTGTTCGAAAAAATTTTTTTTTCAATTTACGTATTTCTGTAACTTTTCTTAATGAATATGATTTATGGACACTAGCCCTATTCGTGTGTTAAATTAATGTCACCATGGTAGCGCCACGTTGTATAATTACGGAACTAGTCTTGGGTTGTAATGTTAGGGCCGCGCCTTTTATAAAATGTTTCTCTACTTTTGAGTACGTACTTAAGTACTAACATTTTTCTTGGGAACAAATTACGGTCATCCGCTACTAGGGTGGCATTCGTAATGTGAAGTCAAAGCTATCATTAAAAAGAAAAAAGAATGTTAAGTATTGTTTCCTTTTATATGTTACTGGCTTTGAGCGCGGCTTCGTCTGCAGAAATGTCGGTTATCACGGACACAAACAAAGTCTCGGAATAAATTCATTATGTTCTTTCTTGATGATAAAACTTATCCTGTACCTTTCATCAAAATCCGTTCAGTAGTTTCGTTGTGAAAGCGTAACAGACAGACAGAGTTACTTTCTCATTTACAATATTCGTTTGTATTATTGTAAGTACCTATTTTGTTTTCCTGTCGAAATATAAAAAGAGAGACGAGTCTTGTTTTTCCACTTTCCTTAAATTGCAATTTATGGAAATTTTTAGATCTAGTTTGGGTCGAGGAATCGAAACACATAATAATTGTTTTAAGAGTTTTATTTTCCAGTAAAACAATTTGACAATGTACCTATTTACATAGTAGGGTATACAGGGTAATTGAAAATTTACCCGAAACCTGAATAGGGGTCATTGTACTCATCATTATGAACAACTTTTACCATGGGACCAATCTTGAAATCATGAAAAAAAAAACAGCTGATCCATACATTACGATCTTGTTATGTAGCATTTTTGTAGGGAACAGCTGATTCTTTTCCTGGTTTCATGGTTGGTCCCATATTATGAGCTGTTCATAATGATGAGTACAATGACCCCTTTTTAGGTTTCGGGTAAATTTTCAAGGACCCTGTCTATCTACATAAAGTTTTCTAAGAGTTTCGAGTAAAAGAATTTTCTAGTATGTATATTTAAATAAAATGCACTACCAAAATGAAGTAACTATCTTCGACATTTAAATAAAAAACCCATGGACTCGTAACAAGTTTCTGTGTCTTTTGATCATGCATCACGAGAACAAGTTATATTATTATGTAACACAGTATTCAACTATACCAAATAGGTCGAGTTTTATTTAAGTTTTTGTTTATGGTTTCTTTTTTTAAACAATGGCTGTTAAACATCGACAAACGACCACAGATTACTAACTACTTTATTAGTTTGACCATTCTGTCGTGGCGTGGCGTGGCTTCCATGGATCCATTGATAGTAAAAATGACATAAAGAGTCATGAGGTCACGGACAAGTTGGGCGATACTTTAACGGAGATAGATTTTTTAACAAGTAATATGCACACGGAACTAATTTAGTGCTTTGGGCTCGCACGCTTTGCCCGCACTATAAAATTGATAAAGAATTGATAAATGATGAATGGTCTGGTCTGGCTGTTAGTGTATGGGAGTTTATATGTTTGTAAACGCACCACGATACAGGAGACAAGCGTAGGGCACCAAATTAAAAAAAAAAAAAAATTAAGGATGTAGTACAGGAATTTTTGTATTTGTGATTAAAGAAAAAAATATACTTATAATACGTAGTTTTATGACATTCCAGAGTACAAAATTACTTATCTACTGCTAGAGTGCAGTAGGTACTGCAAAAATAGTTTAGTGACTTAGTACCTAACCGATAAAGAAGAATTTAAAATTTCAACACTTTGCCCCGTTCCCTCGTTATAGAGACAGTGAAAAAAAAAAACAACATTTATTATTTTTTAAAGTTTGTGTTTATTGGAACTAAGATTTTTATTACCCGTTTATTATTTTAGGTACCATGTTTGCGACAGATCGCATGCCGATAAAAATAGGTTCATTATAATGCAAGCCAAGATTTCTATCTTTTAAAGATAGTATGAAATTAATAGCGCTATCTTCACCGGACCCGTCTTTTAGAACTTGCAATATTCATAATATACACAACAATTTTTAATGCTTAATACAATCAATCGGAAGACACAACAAACTTACAAAAAAAAAGAGTAGTGAAAAGTGTAGTGTGTTTGAGGTGAGTTTGGCAACGCCGGGAGGGGTCGCCCTAGGAAGACCTACACTGACCTTATTGGTGAGGTCCTTCAGAAAGGTCAGGTGCGGAGTACTCGTAACCGGCGTGCTTGTATGAACGTAGATGAGGCGAAAGGAGTATATAAGGGGTAAGGATCGTAGCAGGTGGCGTTCTGTAGTTTCTGCCTACCCCCATGGGAAGAAGGCGTGAGTTTATGTATGGATGTATGTTGTTTGTTAAAACGTGCTAACCTGTGGCACTACCAGTCGGATTGGATAAAATCTTTTTGTATATGATAGCCAGTTTCTTGAGGACTAGCATAGGCTATAACATCGCGCTCCGACCCACGAGACCGGAGCATTAACCAAATACGTAACGAAACGCGTGTGAAACAAACCACACGGACGAAGTCGAGGGCTGAAGCTAGTTATTAATAAATAAATAAATAAATAAATATCTTGGGACAACTCACACACGGCTATCTGATCCCAAGCTAAGCAGAGCTTGTGTTATGGTAACCAGACAACTGATATACATACTTATATAATTTATAAATACATACATATTATAGATAAATCACACCCAGACACAGAACCAACAATCATGCTCATCACACAAAGTTTGTCCTGGGTGGGAATCGAACCCACGACCTCCGGCTTAGCAGTCAGGGCCGCTAACCACTAGACCAACAGGCCCGTCGAATTAATAAAACATAAAGACGTACTTAGTTATCTTTTTAAACTTAATATGAGTAGGTAACTGCGATGTTCAGATAAAGGCGCCTTTAACTGACCGACACCGCTTATATCTGAGCGAAAATTCAGATAGCAAAATATCACTTGAACTTGAGTTTTAAAACTTAACCCAGACTTGGACTAATTAAAAAAAAAAGTTATGTAAGTAATTACTTTAACCCCTGGACGCGTGATTACTGTACCGAGAAGAAAAATAAACGTGATCATATAGATACGTCCGCGTCAAACCATATTGTTCCACGGGGACGACCGGGGACCGTACATTTTTCCGGGATAGAAAATAGCCTATGTGCTATTCTAAACTATAATCTATCTCTGCTCTAAATTTCATCCAGATCCGTTCTGCCGTTCTAGAGCGATTGAGTAACAAACTATCCAAACTTTCGCATATATTACATAGAATAGCACTAGCTTTTGCCCGCGACTTCGTCCGCATAAATGTAAAGCCTATGTCCTTTCTTAGGGTCCAAACTAACTCCGTACCAAATTTCTTTAAAATCGGTTCAGTGGTTTAGTCTTGAAACCGTAACAGACAGACAGAATGACTTTAGCATTTATAATATTAGTATTTATTAAGCACCTAGAGATGGTAAAATTATGGCGTGTAGTCGAACAATACCTTAATCGTGTCTTGTCACATTGTCAGGCCTCGTGGCGGACTTTGAAGTCTTTTTATTTTATTTTAAACATAGGTTATCTCATAGAAATGAAGTAGGTAATAAAATCAGATTTAATATAGCTGAACCGGAGTCTCTACAGTAGGTACAATTTGTCTTTATAATTTTAATGCGTAATTTAACATTTACGTATCCGCCTTTGTTCTATTTATAAACCTGTTTTTTTTTTAACAATGATATCACATAAGATCTTTGATGACATCATTAAAAGGAATAAATTGCTGAAATGTGCCTAAACGTTTTTGGAATATCATACGAATGGCAAATTATATTCAGTATTTCAAATCATGTCCGCACGTAAAACGAGAGATTAACTGACGACATTTTCATATAGGTATCTCAAGTTGCTTTGTATTTATTTCTTGTTTTTAAAAGGTAATCTCTAGAAATACTAGTCCGATTACAAAAAATCTTTCACTGATACAAAGCTATTTTATTGCTGAGTGTCATAAGATCTTGGGGCATAGCAGTGCCTCCGCCAAGTCGAGCAAAAAAGCGGCACGGCCGTACCTACCATATATCCTTTTCCTAAAAAATAGTTTCAGGGCTTTTTCGACCTATAACATCGTTGTGGTTCAAACTAGAAGTCTGAATTTTCATTAACCAAGTAAGCATTGCATATACATGGTATATTTCAGTCGATTTATTTATTTAAAACATAAAATATTTTTAATATTGATATGATATCACTATAAGATGTTGTTAGGTGTGTTAATTGCTGTTCAAGGCAAACATCTTGAGGAAACCTGGACTTACTGTTCCACTCAAACCATGTCAGAGGCCCTTGAAGCGGTTTAGAAACTCTGACACGAGGGTGTGTAGGGTCGTAAGGCCTTACTACCCACACGATAAGAAGAAGGTGTGCTAATTATTTAATGGTCTCAGGGACTGAATAAATTCACCGACTTTGTATTACATGGATCCCACAACTTTTTACGGTAGAAAAACTTTTAAAAAAAGTTATTTTTGATGGCATAAATGTTTAACGGCATACTTGACTTCCTCGTGAACGAAGTCGCGGGCAAAAGTTAGTGAGTGTTATGTCGAGCTTTACAACAAGCGTGCATTCGAACTATGGTGAGTCGCAATACAGTTCTGTCGCACAAGTGTGAATGTCACTTCTATTTATCAACCTCATATAAAACACTCGAAGTTAGTTTTATATATTTTATTTAAGCTCTTATATTTTAAAAACAATTAGAGATGAGATGCCCTAAAACTATAACACATAATCATCATCTTTATCTTTGTCCCATGTGACTTAGTGTTGGTTACGTATGCATCTACAGGATTTGCGCAACATGTGTTTTTCATCGATTCTACCCTGTTGACCTATATCATTCGCTCCTTTTATGCCATAATCTAATTCTATACTTAATATTATAAAGCTGAAGAGAATTTTTGTTTGTTTAAACGTGCTAATTTCTGGAATTTTCAGTTGTATTGGAAAATATATTTGTTATATGATAGCCAGATTCATGAGCAAAAGTATAGGCTGTATAACATCACGCTACGACGCACGAGAGCAGAGCAGTAACTAAAGGCGTAACTTAACACGGGTGAAAAAATCCAGGCGTACGATGTCGTGGGCAAAAGCTAGTAAAAAATAATTATAAACGCTTGTAAACCACATCCACAAGACATATTTCGCGTAACGTTTTCACGCGAAAATGTATCAAAGCTATTGACACGAAAATAGTTGACGAGCTGACCCTGAAACTCTTCCCGGTTCCCCATGAAAAACATACGTTTAAATATAATCTTGCGCATCGTAGGTATGATATGACGTGAAAAAAACACGTCGAAACTCCGCGACACTCATAAACCGTTTGTATTTTCTTAAGATCGTAGTGGACAAGTAACCTTGCCCATTTGGCCTTGCCCGCGTGGCCTTGCCTACGTGTTATGTCTAAAAACTTCAAGGAGATACATTATACAAACATACATTTCCGCGTTTCTTCTATTTTTTGGTTTTTCTCTTCTGACTTAAAGGGTCTTTCTAGTCATATTTAGGTCAATAAGTAATTAAACTCGACACTAAATTTTGGTTCAGTCAGTCAGTTCTCTGTCTTTGTAATTCTGAGTACCAAAGATTTTAAAATTAAGCTATTTGACGGGTTTCTGACTAGTCACAAGCCTAAATATTAATGCCTATCATCTTATCATCTACCAGATCTGCTTCTTGATAGACTAATTCTGTATAGATCTCGCTGGTGGGAGTCTTCTTAATTTTATTGTTAAAACTATGAATGAACATCCACATCAAAGTTATCATTTAGGAACTAGTCTAATACCGCTATTAAATTGCGAGATCCAAGACTGTGGTGTGTGTTAAATCATTTCTCCAGGACTCGTCAAGCTAACTCATTGTTTTTCTGGTGGTCGCCACTGTGGATTTTAGCTTAGGAGAGGCACAAAAAAATGATGCAAAGATTATGCAAAAGAATAATACATTACTCATGATTACTCCATCAAGTGACTATTTCTCCATTAGGTGGGTCATAATATTCTCACTCTAAATAGTAGATATTATTCTTTGCTATAACGTTCAGCCATAAATCTGTTCTAACTAGCAATATCGTTTTCTAATCTTATACCTATCTAGGCAAAGTTTAAAAACATTTATAAATTCCTAAGATTTATTTTAAGTATCTGGAAAGAAAATGGAGGGAGCGCATCCTGTTTTCTTTTATAGGAATAGAAAAGTTTATATTTGTATTAATATACTGCTGTTTATAGTCATACGTCATTCTACCAGTCTTGCGTTTACGCAGGTGGTAAATGTTTTTATTTCATCATATTGCAATTTACATTTAAAAATGAATTGCTTTATTTATAATCTTTTATTTTACTTCATTCTTCAATGCACAATGCTGGTGCGTAAGAAGAAATTTATACCATAACGTTTTTGGGTTAAAAAAACATTAAACACGATTACTTTGTTTGTATGTCACATCCACAATATTATCAAACATGTTTCTGGTCAAAATTCCTGATACTTTACAAAGAATTGTTTTAAATAATTATTAAAAAGTTAATTCATAGTCCGAAAATGCAAAAATATCCGATGTTTGCCTTCTGTAGACTTTTATTGCTACGCTAAATTGTACGAAAATTTCCAGACAGTTTTAGCTACAATTTTAGCATTCACCTACTATAATATAAAATTCTAGAATTCTATTTTGGACTAATTTAAACGGTGAAGGACGTACGTTAACAAACATTTTTCCTTCTGACAACTGATCGGCTGAACTGTGATGTTTTCAAATATTATCCTATAACTTCTGCGCGTACGTTTAAAAATACGAGCACAATAATACCGAGTACTGGCGAAGTGGTAAAGGTCACGTTTGCTTATTATGCTGACGTAACGCGGGCGGGTCAACCACACCCACGGCTACGCGGCTCGACTGCGAATCAGCAACGAGCGGCGAGCGATGGGTTAAGCAACAGTCGGGGGGCTTGGCTGCTGTACTATCACTTGCATATCGGAAGTTCTAGAACTGAGCAGAATGTTTTGTACGTGTGTGCGTTGTGGTGCGACGTTGACGTACTCGTACGCAAGTTGTGGCGTGTTTTGAAATTCAAATTGAGAACTTCATTATTCTTTTAATTTTTAACATAAGTACTTCCTACTTTACGTATAAATAGCGTATACTATAACGTATATAAGTAGCGTATTTTGTATGAGATACATTACCGCCTTGAAACTCCTGCTTGCTTGAATGCTTTGCTTTTTAAATTGTTGGAGAACATCGTAATTATGTTTCATCATTTAATTTATAATTAAACTACCATTTTACCAGCGTATTTGTCCGCGTAGAGCTGGGAGTTGCCCATTGGGCATTGATTTCCTTTTTACAAACTATTCCGTTTTATTGTGGAATTTGTAAAACCCTGTCATTTTTTATATTTTTTGATCGACACCTTATTTGCCTTTCTTGTTGCATAAAGTAAATAAATAAATAAATAAGGAAGTTACTTAAAAAAATATGACGTATTTATATTTACAAATATGTCCTATTTTACCCTCTATATGTAGACATAAAAAAAAAACCTGAAAATCGTATTTCTTAGTTTTAACAAAAAGCTCAAATTCCTTCACTGATTTCACTTTTAAAATTATTTCATACTTTTCTGCCCCTATTTAACCCCCATAAGAGTAACATTTCAGAAATCTTTTCTAACTTAGTAATTGCCTTTGTCGCAGAAGGCACCTACTATACAAAATCCATGTTTCCGCTTGCATATAGGAGTAGATTACTGGTACCTCATGTAAAAACTAATTTATTTTCTCTTATAGATCTATGTGACTGACTCCAGGCGATTTATTTATTTATTTTTATTTATTCAATAGCAATAATTTGTACACTCAAAATAAAATAATATTTCAATTAAACACAACAATAACAATAAATTAATAATTAAAATACAATAAAGAATATTTAACAATTGTCATCAATAATTTGATGCCTTGTTTATGATATTTAATAATTCAATTAATTTGCTAATACATGGGATGTTTACATAACTTACATGCTTAGCTGATTGACGTCATCTAAAACAACATAATTATCAAGGAAAATAACTATTACAAAACTGAACAACAAACTAATAGCAAAGTTGCTTAGTAAATAGTTATGCACTGCTTACTAAGATACTCATAATTAGTTAAATAATACCTACATATCATTATGATTGTTAAGTTTTCCTGTCTGTAAGTTCTAACATTTAGATAACATCACACCTGTAATCCCAGAAGGGTTAGGCAGAAGTGTTACCCATTAGTACACTTATATTTCGCCAGTTATGTTTAAGTCCTATGTAATAGGAGGCGAACCTTTTGCCACTAACCAGGCACAAATCCCCATGTAATAGGTCTCTAAATTCATCTGCCCTCTGCCTTCGAACTTTATTTCAGGATTTTAACGTTGAACTTTTTTTTTTTTTAATCTGTTGACCCACTCATTTATGTTCATATAATTATGTAGCTTGATTAAATGTATGGATCGTGAATCGCAAAACAGAGTTATCTTTTTGCGATTTCAGGGTTGGTCGGTAAAAGTTGTCCATAATGATGAGTACAATGACCCTTTTTCAGGTTTCTGGTAAACTAAAAATATGCTTGTTTACTGTCAAACGTGCAGTAGTACTGAAAGGTAGGTTACGCGCTAAATGCATATAATTCAGCTTAAAATACTTGAATTTTATTATTTGGTGTTTTCACCAAAGTTTTTATTTTATTTATTCAAGTTTCGCAGATCTATATCTAAATTTGTGGTTTAATCCTTTGAGCCATCACCTAAAAAGGCTTGGTGCCTACAGTGGCGTAATAACACCTCGTTTTAGGTTTACATTTAAATACCTAGTTCAATGATATTCAATGGTGATGATGATGTTCAATGGTATTTAAATGTAAATTATTAATTTTTTTTAAGTAACTTTACCTATTCCTACGAGTACTTTCAGCCGCTGCAAAAATAACCCAAAAATGTCTTTATGTACCTATTTAAAGGACACACAAGGACCTTTTTTATTTATGAGTAGGTACTTATTGCAGTAATGGCTCAACAGTTTGCAGACACATTGAATATAAATTCTCCGTTTAATAATGTCAAATGGGCACATTCACCGCGTCACTTGACCTTGAAACAAGCGCCCCCTTGCGGAATAAATAATAGACAGACGCGTCTTGATACTTCCTGCATTTTAATTTGTGTGGTGACATAATCAACGGTTTGCCCTTGACCAGACTGCTCATAAAACACTGCGGTCGTCGCAGGCGCACTAAAACGTGCAGATATTTTGTTATCGAAGCTTTTAGAGGTTCAAGGTCAAATATGTTGTATGAACATTATCAGTAGTACGGAATGTGAAGTTAAACACTCGTTTAAGCGACTGAATTTTCAGGATTAATTTCCTTCTAGAGTTTCCTTGTAGTAAGGGTCGTTGTTGACAAGCGGGTCGGCACATGCGGTTCGGCATTTTACCGAATATGTGTGTGACAGTTTTTTTTACTTACGGAATTTCTATTAAAATTGCATCAGAAGTTCAAAATCTACTCAGAAGCCAACTTTTTTACATTTAAGTGTTCTAGAGTTAGGTCTAGCAGTATCTTGAGCAGGGTGACCTTTTTTCTAGTTATCACCCCCTTTAAAACCCTTTCAAAATTTCAAAGGGCCCACGGACAGTTTCTAAATAAAATAAAATAAAAATGGGTTTTGGTAATGCAAGGCGCATGTCATCTTTCATGTCTCGGTAGATAGGCTCGTCATGAACCCCTGGCATTCCTTACACAGACCCTCAGAGGTCCATGGACCAACAGAAAACCCTGATCTAGAGAGTTAATTTAAATCAAGATGTCAATTTAAATCTCTTCTGACGAAAGGCAATCGCTAGCGCTACATAGGTACATAAACTCACGCCTTTTTCCCATGGGGCCAGGAAGAAACTAAAGAACGCCACCTGCTGTAATCCTTACTTACTCCTTTCGCCTCATCCACGTTCATACATCTCGTCATACAAGCACGCCGGTTACGAGTACTGCGCACCTGTCCCTCAGTGAGGCAGTCCCTAATTTCGAAAGATATTTCAACTACTGCGTAGTACGTCTTAACTAGTAATTACATTACTCAATCGTAATTAAAATTATGATCTTCATGAGCTGCATCATCGTCACCTATCTTTACGACTTAACACACATTAGCTTAGCTCTCATTGATACTAAGTAAATTATACATCGTAACGTTAATCCTACTCTTGTTAATATTTGTTAATATTTGACGACACGGTTGGCGCAGTGGCTTGTAGCGATTGGCTGCTGTACTGTGTCGCGGGCTCGATTCCCTTATGGATCAAATATTTGAATGGTCTACAGGTACTTAGTTGTTTCGGGTCTGGTTCATTATGAATGATTGATTATGATGGTTTCACAATTCTGGAGGAAATGACGTTTAAAAAAAATTACATTGTTGGACACACACCCGTAATAGAAAGAATAAGAGAGGGGAGGTCGTCTAAAGACGGCGTAACGCATTGTCCTTACGTGACGATTTCTGCCAGTTAAGTCCTACCGCAAGCCGCGTTAAGGAATTTCGTTCCAAAAATATTAGTCATTCTTTTTAGTTTTCGTGATAACTGATTACAACACCACGAAACTAGAGGTGTCTCAATATTAATTTACAGCTTGACAGAAACCTTAAAGCAGTAGGCAATAAGATTCTCTACAAAATACTTTTGACTAAGTTTGATAAATAATGAAAAAAAAATCTAAAACAAAGTAAGATCGTAACAATACTAGCTATGACTAGATTGGACAGCATCAATATTCTCTGAAACTTGGTCAAGGCTAATATCAGCAAATCCACTGAAAAGAACAACAGCCAATTAAAACACTTAAAATTGAAAAGTACCGTGAGTCAGTCACTGATAAATTCACTGTTTATAAGGTACTAGTTTCTGCCCGCGTTAAGTTACCATTTTCGTTACTGCGCCGCTCCTGAGCGTCATGGCGTAATGTCATATAGCCTATAATAATCTTTATGAATATGTTTATCATATTATGTAAAAAAAAAACCACTCCGGCTGCCAGTTTCAGAAAATAACTCGTTTAAACAAACAAACAAAAAATCTCATCAGCTTTAGTATAATATTAGTAAGATATAGAAGACTTACAAACTCTTTTTATCACCCTGCTACACCTCCTTTTAATACGGCACAGTCAACAAAATGGAAGAAATCCAGAGTCGTCAGGTATAGTTGAAGTTTTCTTAGAAACCGATGGATATATTCGATTGAAACTTAATTAATGAACTGTTAATTATCTACTTTTTAAATTAAATTACATTTGAAAATATCCATCGGTTTCTAAAAAAACCTCAACTATATCTAACGACTCTGCATACCTTTCTGTTTTGTTGACTGTGCATATGTGTTGCCATATTTCCTTGCAAACGCTATCGTGTATTACGTATGGAGAAAAAACTCGACACTTATCCGACGCAAATGTTTTCCAGCACCGCTTACGCAACGGCATCGAGTTCACTTGGACTTTGTATATCAACAGCGGAGGACACGGAAGGTTATACTAACTTTATGCCTAGATATTTTTAGATCAAATGAGTTACGATGGGAATACAGAATGTTGTGAATTCCCGAAATACTTTTAATAATATTCTCCCAACCGATTTTTGGTTACGGAGGCAAATCTCAATGAAGACCACACAAGTATGCAGAAGGTAAGATAGTGCTCAAGTAGGTGCACAAACGCAGGACCTCATAGTCCGATGGTACGCCAATCCGATACGACCAGGGAGAGATTAGGCTCAAAACCAACGGTTTCAAGGTACGGGTGTCACACCACCAACTTCCAAACTCCTGGTTGCTACTGAGAAACTCCTAAACACCCACACATCAAGTACGTAAGATGGCTGCAGCCAGAAAGTGCTGCAGCCATCTTTAGTTTTTAATCGGATAGGTGCTGATTGCATGGGTGTTAACACTTGTAGGATTTTGGCTAACCGCATCGACAAACTAATACCAAAGTACCTATTAAATTACTGAAGCAAGGTGATTGACCTGATGAACTTTGGTTCATAGCTAAAATTAGGAAATTACTCGTTTTCGAATAATAATTATTTTTCGTACGTTGATTTAGACATATTAAGGGCTTTAAAGCTGTAGTATTAAAAGTATATCACTTAATTATCATGATATGATAGGAATTTCATGGCACAGTGCCTAATTTTTAACTGCTACGACTCAGTTAAAGGTTTTCACAGATAGAAAATACATATGAACTGAACAAAAGAAGTTAGAAGATATAAACGAACTTATATATTCTCTATATTATACGTTGGTTTTTTTTTTTGGTTCTTTTTATCATTTATACTTTATATAACCTCACCATTCACCAATTTTATCCAATAAATAAGTTATCTTCCGATCCCTCCAGCCATAAACTCTTTTAAGTTTTAAACTTAGAAATTATCATAGCAATTTCAAGTAATAATATCCCTAAGCTAGCTATTAATCTAGTAATTTCCTTGGTTTATTAGGTCAAGCTTGGTCATAATTCTAGGCTATTATAGTAGGTCGCAGACATAGCAATCATTCTTATAATACTCACCGCTTTAGCGAGAAGTTTAACGATAATTGACACTAGAAGGTACTCGTAGTTAGCACAAGACCTTCTTTGTCAGACCTAGTATCCGAGTGGCGTAAGGATACAATCTAATACGTAACGTCTATAAATACGCTAGTCGGAACAGCACGCAAAAACATTATAACTTTCTGCAAAGGAAAACCATTCGTGCTACTAATAGAGGGTTTTAATTCCCATAGCACTTTTAAATTTGAGGAAAATATCGTGTTGAAACCTTAAATTACAATAAATGTAAGTCTGAAATCACCAATCTGCCTTGACCAAGCGTGGTAATCAATGCTTACGGGTTCTTTGATTGAGTCAATACATGATGGACATGAATATCTACATGACTGTAGGACAATAATTGACTTGTATAATATATAACTACACAAATAAAATTATGTAAGTAAACTCAATCAACATGAATAGATTCAACAGCAGTTTCAATTCCATCGTTAACACTCCCATAACTCTAAATTCGAAGCAGTAAAACAGAATACAGGCAGGAATCTTTGAACAACACAGTCTATCTAAACTTATCGCTCTCATGACGTAAGCAGAAAGCTTTCTGTGCACTGCAAAAGCAGAAATAAAGCTGATGAGCACCATGCATAGAAAAAAAACTTGAAATATATTTATGAAGGTAATATTTGAAGGTGAAATGTGTTAAAATGTGCGTCAGACGGCAGCTTACGTAGGGTATTGCGTATCATTGGGGCTGGGGCCACTATTTCTAGCCATACGTTGTCTAGTAAACACGATTCTGATCATCTTTTAAAAAGAATTAAAATTACTTCCAAGCTACAAGATAAGTATCCCAGCCTTAATTTTATGACAAAAGACCAAAATTATTCCGATGACTGTTTTATATGGGACGTGGCAAGCATTGGAAGTTTTGCATGTTTGCATCATCATTATTAGGTATATCAGCCGAACGATGTCCACTGCTGGACATACGCCTTCCCTAAAGATTGCCACAATGACCGATCCTGTGCCGCCCGTATCCAGATCAAATGGGAAACTTTCGGGAAGCTAGGTGATATATTGTCCCATTTGCCGCACTGTCTCAAGATGAAAAGGCCAGTGTGTTTTGCCAGTGATGACATATGGCACTGAAATGTGGTGTCTTAATATAGGTCTTATTAGTAAGCTTAACGTCGCTCAGAAAACTTATGATGTACATATTTTTATTGCAGACTTCTAATAGAAGCATAAGAACTGGTAAAATCTGACAGACATGAATGAGTTAGACGCAATATATCTAGTTCATCTCCAGATATAACCAGTTCTTAAACTTTTCCAAAGGACTGCTGGTTTAAACAAATTAACGCAAACGAATCCTGTCAACATCAACACACCGTTTACGAGGCCACGTCACGATTCGTGACACTAAGCAAATACGATCATGAAGTTAGCAGTTTTGTAAACGTATTTTGTTAAGGTCATAAGTATCAAGGATCTTTAAAACTAACTTGACTGATCGCTTGACTGGAATCTCCCTCTTTGCGCAACGACACCCAAAACAGACATTGTTTTGTCTTGTTTGTAATATTTTAGGACAGTTTGGCAGTTGATGCGATTAAAAACAGTGTGTATGGGAATGACACTGCACTGTTATCAGATAACGACTTCATCCACTCACGATGGCCCAAATTCTTCTTATTCGTTTGTTCATCATTTCGTATATCTATCCTAACACTTGTTAGTTTAGTTTGACAAACAAATGTATTATGCCTGTCGTGATAAAATGTAATTTTAATGCTTCATTAAATGTTATAACGTTTGCATTTAAATATTAGTTGTGGTTCATCTATTTTTAAGAGTAAAACGAATACAGGTGATAAGATCTTGAAAATTTTGTGGATATAGTCAGAAATGTTACGTACCAGATTTTTTCACAAACATTTAGGTAATTAGGTACTGGCTTTGATTTGGATAGGTATAAGAAGAAGCTAAATACAAAAGTAGGATTGTGTAAGTAACAATATTAAGACCATTTCAACTTTGAAATTTGAGCTACTTCTATGATATTCGTAATCGTAACACCATTACATTTTCATCAATCTTTTAGGAGGAAATTGCTTTATGCTATATGCCTTATATGCATCACATAATAACATCACGCCTGTAATCCCCGAAGGGCTAGGCAGAGGTGTACCCATTAGTACACCCACATTTCACCAGTTATGTTTTTAGTCCCATGTAATAGGGGGCGAGCCTATTGCCATCAACCGGGCACAAATCCTCCGAGACTCCGAGGCTGCTACTGAGAAATTCCTGATGGAAAAACCCAATAACACTGCCCGTCCTGGGAATCGAACCCAAGACCTCATGCACAGCAGTCGCGCTTGCGACCACTAGACCAACGAGGCAGTCGGCAGTCGAGTTATATGCTTTGGGATTCTTTAGCTTTTATTGCGAAAGTCTACAAAACGGGTCATCAGGGTAGGTATTTCCTTGCATTACCAAATCAGCAGCCAAAACCTGCCTCACCAATTACCACAAGATCACCGTAATAACCTTAGACCCCTAATTTACCTGCTTCATTCGTATAATGTAATTTGATGGCTAACATCGATAGCCATCATAATTTGAAGGAACCAAGGTATATTGCGGTGGCAATTTGTGGTCACATTATCAGCCAACTTGAGAAGTCTATAGAATTTTGCTGAATGCGTTGTCTGTGTAATCATTTCTGTAAACGTTTACCTTTTATCATGAGGTTTGATTATATGCAATGTTTCTTATTATGACTGCCTAGTGGTCGCAAAGCGCGACTGCTGAGCATGAGGTCTTGATTTCGATTCTCAGGTCGGGCAGTGTTATTGGATTTTTCCGTCAAGAATTTCTTAGTAGCAGCCTCGGTGTCTAGATTTGTGCCAGGTTGATGGCAATAGGCTCGCCCCCTATTAGACTTAAGTATACCTCTGCCTAACCTTAAAGGGATTACAGGCGTGATGTTATGTTATGTAGGTATGTGTTAAGACTTTGTTATTAATTTTAAGTACTATCATTCTGGGCCAAAATTTAACAGAATCTTATCAAAAAACGCAAATATACTCGTATATACGGAACTTTCACCTCAATATTAACAAAACCATCTTAATTTCATTTCCAAATATGGCATTTATAAAGTACTGCGGTTATTGTACTCTCTCCGCGTGATTTTGAATGTTTTCTAATCTTGACAAGTAACGTCACATGGATTATGCAGTATTTCTACCCTCAATTGTATCAAAAAACATTTATTTATGGCTTACAGTAGACACTGGTTTTTAGGGATCTGAATTCTTCTTCCGTTGTAAAAGGCCTACTTTTCATGTAAAATGTGATAGCAATGAGATTTGAGTACTGTTGCTTTTACAGTTTCTGAAACATTATGAAATTAGAAGCACTGTATTGTAATTCTGTAAAATTTTAATAACGACTTCACAAAAGAAGAAAGAGTGACGAATTTTGAAAACATCTGAATCGCTTAACCAACTTTTTTCTGCCAGCACGCCGCCTGAAAGCCGTCACCTTTTATATCTTACCATTGTTAAAAACCTTTTTACGCTTATTAATTGCTGCGAGAAGCTATAAATGGAATTTCAAACTGTAGTTACATTTTAATTAAAACCATACCCATAGTCACGTGTCTAGGTACGTACTTACTTCCTTTAAATAACCTTGGATCCTAAAATTACCCTCAAGTCATAACCAAATATAGGAGATGACAGTATTACACATAGTTTTATAGCTCAATTATGTACCTACACTATATTGTCCTTAAACGCAACGTTTCTAATATCTAAAACATTAGGTGAATCATCTGTCAAAATATTGTATAAAGCTCCTGACTGCAAGTTCGTCTATATACAATTATACAATAACACATAGCCCATGGCAGTCAGGAATAACGTAGTTATAATATCTATTAGCGAAAGAATTTTCAGAATCGGACCAACAGTTTTGGAGATGAGCGCTTTCAAAAAAACATAGAAACTCTTCAGCTGTATTATATTAGTATTTTAAAGACAAGAAGCAGTGCAGTGTCTACTGTTAACCTATCGAATCTAGTACTTATCCACAGGCAGATCAAGGTACCTACTGTATAGTACAGCTATCCGTAGATAAGTACTAGATTACAATGAACTGTTTATAAGGTATCAACTTGCTGGGTAGTTAGGTTTTATTTACGTCATTATCATCACCATTTATGTTGCATTGTTACAAACTTGAATATGCAGTTTCAATCAACTTAAGAGCGCCTTCAAACTAGCGTTTGTCCAGCGTAGGTGTGCGATGAACGTATTATTGCCGAACGATTATTATTTAATATTATATATTTTAATCGAACGCCTCCGCTGGACAAACGCTAGTGTCAAGGCGCTCTAAGCACTTCTTTTTTCACTCTTTATAGCAGACAAAGACTTTTTGGTGCCATGTAATAATTTGCTTCGGGGGTGTTTGTCTAGTACCTATTTTTGGTAACAGTTCGTAATTCAAAGTTGGTCGAATAAAAATGGCGGACCTAGTCAAATTCTGCGCATGCACATTGCACGTAGCATGAGTTTAATGAAGGATTATCTTCTATCTTCAAAATTATATAAAAGGCAACAGTTGCTGACTGGCTGATCCATCAACATACAGCTGTACCACTGACTGGATTGCGCTGAATTTTGGCACGCAGAAAATTGTTTGGACAGTCATGCGCTAAGTAAGGATTTTTCAAAATTCACCCCCTAAGGGGATGAAACGGGGCTTGTATCTAGAAACAAGATTAAATCGCCAATAACCAAAATTTATGCGGCCAGATTCGCGGGCAGAAACTAGTAGTACAATATTACTCAAACGGCCTACATGTACCTAATGTACCTACATTGTTCTAGTTATGATGCAATAGTGAGTCAAGCACTAGTTTTCGTGTCAAATGGCACGTAGCTTAGTAGTTAGTTCCCGAAACTGCTAAGTGAATTTATTTGTTTGGGTGTAACAAAATGCTAAAGATAGTGTTTTACTGAATCACATTGAAGCTACGTCCAACAAACTCAAAACATATACGTATTGTTTATTAGGTTCTTATTTCAGTGCTTCAAACATATTCGTTTCAATTCAATTTGTAGGCGTGGCGCATTAATGTAACCAATATAAATTGACCCATTATTGCATACAGTACCCGGCATGTTATTAAACTTTAGAAGGAGACTTAACATTGGATTCAAGTCGATTTTCGAATTAGGATTACGACTATTCTACGATATTATTTTAGCTACAAGCACATTTAGTACCAGCCATTGATAAATAAAGCTTTCACACTAGGTACTCGTAAATAAACATTATGTGTAAAACGGGCACTTGTATTTAAAAAAATAAAACGGTCGAATTTTCAAATTTCGAATTTCAAATTAGACAAAGACGATGCTCTACCAAGTTTCTCTGTCCTTTTCCTGAAACTCGAAAGTGGCTGTTCTATTCACAGACAGATGTAAAGCTGTATACAGTTCACTAGTCCAGGGGTATGTTATCCTGGTCTTTGATGATGCGTAGTGGTGATATCAATAACAGGGGTCAGGTGTGTTAAGCAGGAGAACAAGTGGCAATTGAGGGCAATTTAACACGAAGCTTTAATAGATGCGCACGCGTCATTTTTGCGTCGTACAGTTTTGATTTTTATTTAAATGTTGAAGATATTTCTGGAACTCAATTTGTTTATGTTAGCAAGTATGTTTCGTTTTTGAGTCATGGTTATTCGAATAAACATAAATATTCTACTTTATGGTCGCCTTCGGCTTAATCACGCCTGTAATCCCCGAAGGGTTAGGCAGAGGTGTAGCCATTATTGCACTCACATTTCGCAACTTAGTTACGTTAAAGTCCCATTTAATTGGGGAGGGGGCGAGTCGATTTCCGTCAACCGGGCACAAATCCAGACTCCGAGGCTGCTACTGAGAAATTCCTTATGGAAAACCCAATATAATAACACTTAGCCGGACCTGGGAATCGAATTAAGACGTCATGCTCAGCAGTCGCGCTTTGCGACCACTAGACCAACGAGGCAGTCATATTTACGGAACCATATTTCCAATATTTTATCTATATTTAAATAGGTAGCCACACGACCCCCTGTACTGTTACACAATAGTAAACACAATGTTTTGCGTGTGTTACATTGTATGCTACCACAAATAGTCATTGTACTTATGAAAAACAAAAGTATAGTTTCCCAGCAACTACTTTTGCTCAGTGTTACTTGCGTAATTAATGACTATTTGATGTGTGACTTACGCGCCATATACATACCGGCCTGAACAATGTTTTCTTAAGAAGTAAAACAGGAATTTTCCGGATTAAAAAATACCATATTCAAGCAACTGTTTAGAAATTAATAGAATAACATTAATCCTTATCTCCATGGTTCAAAGTCAAAGCATTTATTTCAATTAAAACCATTTACAAGCACTTTTTAATTGTTAAAGAGTCAGTCAGTCAGTCAGTCAGAAAGTTAAAGCACGTTTCAAAAAGTAGGAGTTTTATTCTCGTTTTTCTCCATTGAATCTATGGAGAAAAACCAGCAAAAAACGCCACGGACACTCTTTCCAATTAAGTTTCTACATAATATCGTGATAAAACATTATATTGTTGTTGCTTTCTATATGTAAAAACAATATAGGTTTAAAATTATGTGCTGTATACGCTGTTAATACCACATTTGTAAAACTTGTTATAGTTTCTTTGTGTAATACTTAATGTGTTATTGTTTGTTTTTCCCAATATATAAAATAAAATAAAAATAAAAGAAAAGCATTCAAGAAAATTACAGGTTAAAGAAATATAGTCCTTCTTCAAATATAGTTAGGTATATTTCCCTGCAATGGGGTCATATGTTATTCCCACAGCATTTTAAATGACTTGACAAATTATGTAAATAGAATAAAATAAACAAATTTGCTATCTAACTAATTAATTAATTATAATGATGTTTATTTACAGAGTCCAACCGGATGTGGGCGAGTGCCTCCTTTGTGGGGGTCCTCATTATAATCGGGCTGCCTCTCTGGTGGAAGACCACGGAAGTCTACAGGTGAGACATGTTGAGATGATCGGCAGAAGGGAAGAGAGATCGAGGTCATGTATGTTCTGAGGAAAACGTAGCAGAAATCACACTTAGATCATTTTAACTTTAGCAAAGTTTCAATTCACTTTATTTTTTTGCAAAAGTGGTAATGAGGTTAACTTGTATTCATAAATGTGTATACAATTACTATTCTTTTTTATTATATATATTCTATGTATTCTGATAATTATAAAAATGAAGAGTTCGTTTGTTTGTTTGTTTGAACGATCAAATCTCCGGAACTGCTGGTCTGAATGTAAAAATTCTTTCGTTAATAGGAAGCTATGTTATCCCAGAGTGTTATTGGGCTATATTTGATTACCAAAATTATTGGAATCCGTAAGACTTTTCACGTAAACTAAGTTACAGGAAGAACGTAGTTAACTTTATACTAAGTAAACTAACGGTAATAAAAAGATTAAAATAATTATAAGAAACCGCATCTTCACTAATAAGTATGACATTAAATTAACCCTCTCAGGGCTTCATCCACTGATAACGAAGATAACAACTATTTATTGACACACGAAAACTTTTACGACTTACGATTGCTTCTCTTATCAGTGGAATTGCTCTATGACCTCTGATAACCTTTCGACACATTTTTATACATTACTTTTAGTCTGATAAATGCATTTTATGGCCGTCCTTTCGAAGTCCTTCATTTTACGGCTTTTTTTATCGTCCGTGAGCTAAGTGATAGGATAAATAAAGCTGTTTGTGATTGGCTGGTTTGAAGTGCACGGATTGAATTACAAATCTACTCTTAAGATTTTTTTTTTCTTAAGACCAACCTCTTAGCCACTCCTTCATAAGTACCTATCGTCACGAATTACAGAGTACCTAGTATATGCCATATGTGGTTTAGAATAATAGCCAATTAGCGGCTACCTTGTAACGTTGCTGACTGCTAGTGTCTAACTCAAGGTCTCTTCTGGAACCTACTTGGAGCCACCACTGAGCCATTGAAATCTGTCAACATATTATAGCTAGATTCATGGCTATAAATAAAACATCACGCTATAACCCACAGGAGCAAAACAGTAACCAAATACCTACGTAACTTTACGCAGGTGATAAAACCGTTTGGAGGAAGTCGCGGGTAGAAGCTAGTTTATCATAAAACATATAATATATCCAGCTTTCTACCACAGAAAGATTTTTTGTAGCCGGACCAGTACCTACCAAAAACAACAAACAATATTTACATCATCAGAATATTTGTTTACATAGATTATATCTTACTTATAACACGAAGCGTTGCCATTTACGAGACAATAAGCAATTTCAGTAGGTAGGTACCTAGTTATGCACTCGCCGGCCGTGGGAATAATCTATAGTACCTAGTAGAATTTGCTATTGTATCTCCACTAGCTTATAACAACAAAATGTTGATACAGTACGTACGGACTTTGACGGGCCTGTTGGTCTAGTGGTTAGTGACCCTGACTGCTAAGCCGGAGGTCGTGGGTTCAATTCCCACCCAGGACAACCTTTGTGTGATGAGCATGATTGTTGGTTCTGTGTCTGGGTGTGATTTATCTATAATATGTATGTATTTATAAATTATATAAGTATGCATATCAGTTGTCTGGTTACCATAACACAAGCTCTGCTTAGCTTGGGATCAGATAGCCGTGTGTGAGTTGTCCCAAGATATTTATTTATTTAGTACTCGCCATGAAAGATGAGACTTGGCACACCACACAAACTTTATTATTTTGTAATAATTATTATAATATAGTAAAGAATTTTAATATAAATGTCATCGAAATATCCCTAAACCTGCGCAAGCTCCCCTTACCCGGGGTTGCGGGACGTCTGAACAGGATGCTGTGGCCCCAGAACACGAAGGGCAACAGAAGGAACAGGGTGGTTTTTTAGTCATTAAAAGTCTGACAGTCCCTCCCCCGCCCAACCCAGGGCACGGAATCATTTAATGACATTTACCACCCAAAAAAAAATACTCCCCATTACCACAGATAATCTACTCCATACATAACATACTCCATTACTGACGCTTGTCAAGTGTCATCTGTCGTGGCGCGAATTATTTATACGAACCGTTTCACGTTACAGGGTATCTTTACCGTATGACAAGATCAATTCCTTCGATACGCTGTCACATTCGATAACCACGGAGCTGACGGTTTTAGCCAATGATGAGGCGACCGCTTCAGAGATCGTCGGGCTTATTGAGAAAGCCTTTGAAGAGATTGGTAAGTGATGTCTGGGGCTATCTCTGAATGAATATTTAGAAGCTAAACCAGTCAGCCTTGCTTTTTTATTTTGTCAACTTTAATAAAAAAAACATCTATTTGTCGTGTATGATTTTGGGCGGCCGTGTCCCCTGTGCCTGTACCCTTCGGACCGCGCCTGTCGCAAATATGTCAATGTAGTGTGTGATGCACTTAGCCTTGATAGGCAATAATTTATACATATAAAAGCAAGCGTTATAAATAAAAAAAAAAATGGTTGAGATAAGACAGCAGCAGCCACATTAGCAGGCACAATACTGCATAGCACGCAGAACTGATGGCCGAGGAGGCCATAAAGTTCTCGCATGGAGACGTATGGACGATGCAAGCGCAGCGTATGGACAGACGATCCATCTTTTACTAACCATGTTCCAATTTCTGCCGTTTCCAGACGTAATAAACCTGAAAATAACCAAATCCATCCTCTCCAAACAACTGCACTCGACCCTGGATTCCGTCGCGGATGAACAGGAAGCCGTGGAAGAGGTGGCAGCAGCCTACGACCTGACGAAGCACAACAGCTTCTACGTGGTGCAGCGGAAGCCACTGTTCCAAGACACCTGGCTCGCTGGAGAGAGGGTCATGTTCTTTAGGGATGCTAAAGGTAATTTGGAGCTTTGATTAGGCGAATTTCGAATGTTGGACTCCATTTGTTTATTCCGAACGATGCGCAAATTACAGCTTCCATACTCGATTTTTTATCGAAATTCACGCTTATCAATCGGTGTAAAGTAGTAATATTATAAGTTAGATAACTTTTATCCGATTTTTAAATATGACTTTTTGACATATTTTTTATACAAAAGCTGTCAAACTGCCATATTTATCCCTCAATTATGCGTTACCTGACGATTGAAAAATTTGCCTGTCTTAGATATATTGTAAAACATGGAGTTTCTTGCTCATTCTTCTCTATACGAAATTATTCTTTGGAATCAGCAACTAGATTAAATTTTTCTTGTAAATGACGTTCAAAAGTGCATTTTAATAGTCTAATTGACTTTGTCTTTACAAAAAAAACTACAAAATAAAAAAATTACTTTAGCTTGAAAGTCGGCGGCTTTGGTTTTGTTTCTTGTTATGTAGGTATTGCCACCGACTTCCAAGCTAAAGTTATTTTTTTATTTTGTAGTTTTTGAAGGCGGTCATATTTTTTTGTAAAAAAGCTTTTTATTTTTCACTTTTTAGTGCTTGTGTGTTAATGTTTGAAATCCTTACATAAAGCCTTTTCAAACAATACCTCACACGATATATTAAATTTTGGAAAGTGGTAGGAAGTGGTTGACGTACCCCCTCCCCACTTCCTTCAGTCAGTCATCGACTACACGTATAAACAAAGCAATTTGTCTTGTTACGGCGGTTCTGCTGTGATTTTATAAGGAGTTCCGTTCCGTATCTCCAAAGTTCATCATCAGATCATGACAATATTCCTATGGGACCTATTCGGAACTATACTCTTTCAAACAAAAAAAGAATCATCCAAATCGATTCATAATTGGCGGAGTAATCGTAGAACAAACACACAAAAAAAAAAAAAAAAAAAAAAAAAACATACGCGTCGAATTGAGAACCTCCTCCTTTTTGAAGTCGGTTGACAAAATAGGCCTCAAACAACTGTATAACTTGATTTAGGGATGATACTCAATAAAGATCAAGGATTTATATTAAGTTTTGATCAATTGACAATGAAAAGAACCTTACTAACTATATTTTTTTTTTTTAATTTTAAGCCTACTATGCTTTCTATAGTAGGCTAATAAAACACAACCATACTAGATAGCTCCTGAATGGCTTATTGTGTTCAACACAGGTCGCCAAGTTACATAATCACCCTTTTTCTATTAAACTCTATTTATCGGTAAAATAATAGAAACAAACAACACACAGAAAAAGTCAACAAGAAAAAATCAAACAGACAGAAACAGTCAATTAAAGCAATAGGGAATGCATTTTATTAGATTATTTACATCACTATTTAATAGTAAATAAAAAAATATTCAACACCAAAAAGTAATAAAAATGGCAAACACTACGCTGACACGCTACGCTTGTCATAGACGTCATCTGCTTTGACCAATGGCGTCGCGCTTCAAATACATATTAAAAAAACCAAAGGCAAATCGCACTTTAAAAACAAATTAAAAATAAATTTTATTTTAAAATATTAATGAAATAATACAGATGATAAAAAAAAAACTCCTATTTGAAATTAGAATCACATACATATTAACCCCTAATCCTTTTCATTACAGCTTCAACAACGGTCGTAGAGGCCCTTAAACGCGTGGTCTACCAGACTTCGGTGGTGGAAGGTGCGAAGTCGGAGGCAGCTGACGCGGCCCGGCAGACGAGGTTTCCTCCCGGCGGCGGCTACCACATCGTACTGTCAGTGGTACATCCCAGGCCTGACGCGCTGATGGTCGAGCTTGATGCTGGCGAGGCAGTTGAAGGTAGGTGATAGAAAAGGGAGGGGGATGGTGGAGGGTTGGAAAGGTTGGTGTGAAAATATGCGTATGACGTTTTTTTAATTTACAAGAACCCTTTTCAAGTGATAGCGTCGTTCAAAAATATCCAGTCCTATCTGACTGGAATAAAAAAAAATAAGCGGTATAAAAATTTTAATCATTATAAGTTGTCTTTGATCTTTGTATAGATTTGATGCCCATGATTAATTTATATGTACCTACTATACAAATGCTTAAAATCATAATTAGTTAAGCTCATCAAATTGTTAGTACATAACTACATTATTTATGTGAGAATAGCTATAAATATCACTGCCTCGATTCCCAAGTCGTGTAAAGTGTTATTGGGTTTTTCCATCTGGAATTTCTCAGTAACAGCCTTAGAGTCGGGATGTATGCCTGGTTGATGGCAATAGGCTCGCCCCCTATTACATGGGTCTTAAACATGACTGGCGAAATGCGGGTGTTCTAATGGGCAGACCTCTGCCTAACCCTTCGGGGATTTCGGAGAGATGATATGTTATGTGTTATAAAACCTATGAAGTTGTTTTTTTTCGTAGTCGATTCTTTTTTCCAGGTTTTTGTTAACTACTGTATTTTTCTCATATCAGGCATGTTCTTTGTTTTCAGATTACATCGGCTCGTTTGTGGATGAACTTAGCGTACTCCACAATTTTACGCTCAAATCTCAGTGGCTCCATCTTCTAGATTTCGACTTCCAAGCCAAAGAGGTGGGTGGACATAGTACTTAATTCTTCTTGCCTCGTTCATAGTAGTAAATATTAAGTCGATCTAAAACTTAGTCACGAGGTTGGCGCCTTCAATAAGGCGTCCATTTATTCCTAAAGCGTGCTAATTTTATAGAATCTACGTTTTAAGAAGCTCAGTTGAACAAGAAACGACCTAGGATTAATGGACAGTGGTGTCGATTCCCTTGTTCACAAACTTTACTAAATTTAGATAATTGACATCTCTTACCAACCTACAGCGAAAGGAAAGGACAGTGACATTAAAGAACTAAGTTAGCGATGTCAAATTAGTTCTGCCTTGAACTTTTCCTTATTTTTAATCCATACGTTTTAAGATGTCAACTATAATTTTATGAATGTGTCAGATTGATTTAAATTTGACAGCTCTTATTTACATTAGTCTCTTTCTTGTTTTATTGGACAGAAACAGATAGAAATAGTTTAATTTTAGTTTAGATTGTGACCAAGAGAATCGGCACCAGTATCTAACCAGACGGGACTGTGATTGGTTGTTGATGATAGTGTAGATGACCAATCAATTGACGTACTTTTTATGACCTGTCAAAACATTCTCCCATAGATTATGTAAGTCAAAAAACAACTGCGACCCCACTTTTGTGCCAACTCAATTGACTAAACTATTTATTAATTTGAAAGCATTTAAAGATTAAATTTTACAGTTAATTTAAAATTATTCGGGTTTTTATGGCTAATACAAAATGTGTCTTTTAAAAAATTATGTCTTGGAATTATTGGTTGATTGTGTAAAGTACCCAATTTAGTCAACCAATCACAGCATAATCAGTGAGCTTCAGGAGTTAATATCTTGCCCAGGTAATGGTCACTATAGATGGGAAATTGTATTCTTACAGATAAAAGACACAAGCGAATGGGGCCGCCACTTCGCCGTCCGTCAAGACCGCCTGCACTTGCTTCTAACAAAGCTAGAAGAACGCATGGCCACGCATGTGTCAGAACTACCTACAATAAACCTGGCGCTATACGCCGTGCCGTGCGAGAGGGCGCCACTTGTCATATACGATAGTAATGGTTAGTTTTTTCAGCAATCGGAAAGCAAATTCCTGTTACTTAAAAATATTGAAAATCTAAACTCCATTCAATATATTAACATTAGAAAAGTTACGCTGCGACGCGATCGCTATTTTATGTTAACGGTTAACGAACTCCGTTACTTGTAAAAAAATAGACTATCAGACTTTTACAAAAAATATTACCAATTCAATAATATGTACAACATAATAACTAACGTTATTTTTCAAAAAAATGAAGCATAGTGTAGTTAATGCCGCATGTTTGACAGACTTTAATGTTTGGTTAGTAATTCATAGTTAAATCATTTATTTAAATTTCCAAAACTCATCCTGTTAGTAGCGTTTTATTTACAAACTCTGTCAATAAAATACATAGTCTAACCTAACTCGCTAGCAACTATAATGAAGATGCTGAAAAAGTGATCAATCACAATATCCGTCTTCCGCAGACAAAAAGGTGTTATCCCACGTGCAAGCGTTCATGTCTCCTAAATGGGGCGGCGTGGTGCTGGGCGGCCCGAGCGAGCCCGACTGCCGCGACAGCCGCGCCATCTGGCGCCCTAACGTGAGAGTCGTGATGGGGACCTTCATATCACAGCTGAGGAAACTACTGGGGATTACTGACGCGGTGAGTGTCCATTTTTTTCTTATGGTTTTAGTGGTTGCAAAGCGCGACTGCTGAGCATGAGATCTTGAGTCCGATTCCCAGGTCCGGAGTGTTATTAGGTTTTTCCATCAGGAATTTCTCAGTAGCAGCCTCAGAGTCTGAATTTGTGCGAGATTGGTGGCAATAGGCTCGCCCCTTAATACAACGGACTTAAACATTACTGGCAAAATGTGGGTGTACTCATGGGTACACCTCTGCTTAACCTTTCGGGGATTACAGGCGTGATGTTATGAGTTACGTATGTGTGCTATAATATACATATTTTTTCCTTTCAGGAACACATAGAAGGCGCTCACTTAGAGCCTCTTCGCTCAGTGACTCCTCGCCAGTGGGAGATAGACAATCTACTCCGCATCAGAACCCTGGAGCAACTCATATCAGCAGAGAGGACGCTGCAGTCTTTATCGCAGTTGCTTGGTAAGTTTTACAAATTCAATATAACAGTACGGCTTCGACGCAGCAAATTATTTTCCATTCAATTTAGTACTTTAAATCGTGTGCGTTTAAATACTTTTTATATTGGCGAGGTAAAAAAGGCTCGCGGGCGGCGCGCTGTCAGCTAACTGTCGGGTTTTTCGAGGCAATATCGGTTAGGCCGTTGCCGTGCCGAAGCGGTGCTGTTGTAATATGCTATTACATATTTGTTAATTGATATTCAACTAAAACAACTCTATAGCTGTTGTATTTTAGGTCATTGACAATGAATGTCAACGAAGTCTTAGTTCTTCAATTTATGAAGTATTTAATTTTTTTTTTTACTCTCTGATTGTAACTGGTCTTTATATTAATATTTGACTTATTGCACCCCTTTTCCAGGTGAAATCTCAAACATCGTGATAAACGATGAAGTAGGCGCTTCCATCAACTCGGCAGTAGACAGCATCCAGCAAGCCAGCGATCTGATGAAGAAGGGGCAGCTGGTGGAGGCCTACAAGATGTCACAGAGCGCCTTCCTCGCGGCTGAGACGGCTTTCATGGAGCCCAGTCTCCTGGCTCTGCTGTACTTCCCTGATGATCAGAAGTAAGTAGGATATCCAGCGGCGTAGCCTCCCCTAGACAGGCCGTGCCTCTAAATTTGTTGGAGAGCCCTTCTACCTAACTACGGCGAAGCCCAAGTGGAGGGTTAAGATTTTTCAAAAACGAAACATTATATGTTTATTTTTCCGTACCTCGGAAAGCACGTTAAACCGTTGCTCTCGGCTGTCATATGTGGATCCTTGACAGTCGCTTGACAGACGGGTCGTCAGAAGCCTGACGTCTGACAACCAGTCTTACCAAGGGGTATCTTATTACCCAGTTACTGGGTTGTGGAGGTCAGATAGGCAGTCGCTCCATCTAAAATACTGGTATTCAGCTGCATCGGGTTAGATTGGAAGCTGACCCCAGCATTGTTGGGAAAAGGCTAGGCAGATAGATTAGCTCAAAGAATTTTGTTCTTTTGTTCCTCAGGTACGCGATCTACATTCCATTGTTTCTACCAATCATGTTCCCGGTAGTACTGTCACTGAAGAACTTACTACTATGGTTCAGGGGAAAGCCTATCCACAAGGAGAAGACTGACTGAATTACTAGTACTTATTTAATTAATTAGTTAACGTGAATAAAGTATTCTTATTTTATAAGGTTTCGTTTTCATTGGAGACAAGGAGTGGACTGAGTAAGATATTGAAGGCGTTCTCATACACAAGTGATGATAAACATCGCAGGAGAGATAAAAATGGTTTTTCAGATAGAAATATATCGCGTTTCTTAACTTCACTAAAATAAAGGAGGCTGTAAAGGTTACTGTTTACTCAAGGGACTGGCTCTCAATAGAGCAAGCTAGAAGATTCTACATTGATACGCAAAGAACCTGTTTTGGTAATGTAGTATAGAGGCTGAATCAATCTTGCACGCAATTCTAAACTCTATTTGTGACGAGTTTTAGTTCATTACAATAAAATTGTTCATCAAAATAAAAACAGTTCGAGTAAATTGCTGTTCTATTGCGTTTTAAAACTTACGTTAGATACGGAAAGCATGGTTGCCCCTTGTGTAGTATCTGGTAATAATTAATATATGAAGCCGGTAATTCTACTAACTTTTAGGAATGATCCAATTTAATTAGGTATCTAGGACAGGCGTAAAATGGACAATGGTTAATAAATAAAACGAGAATATTGCTTCAATTATATAATGTATCATTATTAATACTTGAGGTACTTAATCAGAATTTGAATCCGATCAAAACATTAAAAACTAACTATATTACGATATCATTGTGCAGAAAATACATTGTGTGTTGTTCAATTATATGTAATTTAATCTAATTTTACGCCTATGTACTGAGGAGGATTATCAGTAAGCATGTCCAGCCACGACGACCATATTTAAAAAAAAACCATTGCCGTTACTTGGAATTTCGCTTGCATCGTGGGTGTGTTTCCAAGCATATAAACTCACACACACAATCGACCAAAACATTTACCGGAAAATTATCATTTTAGGGATAAACTTCTTTTACTATTCCCTTTATCACACATGGATAATTTTATTACACAAATTCTTAAAAGATACTAGGTAGTGCCCTTTCCAAGTTTCAATGTCATGTAAAATTTAAGTTGTAGGTATATTTGATTCACTTTTTACAAAAACTCAAGATATTTGCTGCTCTTACATATACTTAGGTATTTAAGATGAACAATACATGCAACAATAATGAATGTTCAAACTAATTAGCATGCAATAAGTCCGTCCCCAGTACATTTAACTTAATGATTATTGAAGTGAACTTGAAATGTAAACGATGATTGATATGTGGACACGTCCTTCAGTAACTCAACTATTTATATAATAGTACTGTCTCGTTGCATGCAAATAAGGTAGATATTTCAATAATAGAAACAATCGGTTTCTGGGAACAAAATCAACGATATGCCAAGTGATACAATTGGCTGATGATAATTCAGTCAGCCAATCACAGATGACATCCATTTGTCAATTTGTTAGCTAATTTTCGTTCCAGTAACCGGAAGTCAGTAGTTCAACTAGCAGAGGGCATCGATGTTTGCCCGAAAAGGCATGCGTTAGCTCTGTAGAACTAAAATTTTAATAACTTGGATACTTATCTATAATAACAAAAATAATGGAAGTTTAACACAGTATCAAGCAATTTCACGAAGGATTTAACACTCTTCACTTATTTTTACTTTTTTTACAGATCAAAATTAGAGCTCCAATTTCTATCTTATCCCCATTCATTCCTTTTAACATTCTATATTTCTGGTATTGTAAAGATACTCATAGCATAGATTTTTGAACACCTTATATTTACTTTTGAATATGTACCGATCATATTGATTGTAAAGGGCACACGCGAATTTACTGCATAATTTGTACTTAAACGCCCCCTATTACATGGGACTAAAACATAACTGGCAAAATGTGGGTGTTCTAATGAGTACACCTCTGCCTAACCCTTCGGGGATTACAGGCGTGATGCTGTTATATTTGTACTTACATTATTTTTTGCAATAAGTACCAAGGCAAATAGCAATTCGGAAATAAATTATCGATTAAAATCGGTACATATCTCACATTAATTTATCTACTAACGAAGGGACAATTCACACGAGTTATCTAAGTACATTAGGATTCATTCCAATCGGTTTCCGTGAGCATGGCAACGTTTTCCCCTTTGCCCGGTAAGTAATCGAACTCCCAGAGGGAATTGGCCAACACTAAAGTTTCCCCTTCAGACAACTCGAAGTTCAAAGTGTAGCAGTCATCTTCGCAGGGAGCACGCGGTCTCAACTGCATGAACGTCTTCCCTTTCAACTGCGACATAATTATCAACCCAATGTCAAGCTCCAAATACTTATATCTATGAGTATCATAGTTCTTAGACAATAACAACCAATTAAAGTGGGAAGGAGGGATATGGGGGGACAGGAAATAAGGTCTAGGTGCGAGGATCCTAAAGGACTTAACCGCACGAATATCGCAATTCTGAAAATGGACAAACCAACTCGGTATGTCGGTGTTCGTTATTCTAGAAACTATTTCTTCTAAATCCATAGGCTGACGACCGATTCGTATGTTGGTGAGGATTCTACAAGGAACCGAGTCGCGGAGTCGGTCATCGTCGCTGATCAGGCCAGTCAGGTTGAGTTCATCGCGTGAGGACCAATCGTAGTGGGCATCCACGACGATAACCGGCGCCCCTCGAAGGAGATGGTGGTTGAAAACTTCGTTGTATGAAGTGTCAGACAAGCGCGCAATGTTTTCTGGAAAAATTACAACACCATAGTGAAAATTCAATTCGTAATTTTATTTGTTACGGCTATTCAGAAGCCCGGAAGTCTGAGAACCAGTTTGACCAAGGGGTATCGTGTTACCCAGAAACTAGGTCGTGGAGGTCACATAGGCGAAAATGTACTTAATTTGTTAGAACTCTATTAGGTACCTATCTGGCCCCTATCGATTCCTAATTGAACCGTTCAATAATATGCAATCGTATAAATTCAATAACGGCAGATGTTTGATAAATGTAAATGGGACACGCCTGCACACAAGTTAAAGTACTATCTAATTTGAATAGAAATTGGTTTCATTCGGAGTTTGTGGCAAAAAAACACAAGCCGTTTCAGTTCAAAATCAATAAATTACTAGAAGCTTATAGACGGAAGACCTTGAAATGCCTTCGTTAAAATTAACTTCAATCTAATTACATACTGAACTATTGAGTTATTACAAAAATATTAGATTGAAAGAAATACATAATTGGATTAATAAATTAAGTTTTTTAACTGCATTTGATATAAAAAACATCGACATGTTACTGGCATAAACATAACCAAGCACGAGTGCGCTAGCTGACATACAAGTAAAGTATTTAGGTAGGTACTTCAAGACTTTCGAATTTTTCTATGATTTAAAAAAAATACTAATATGTGCGAATCGGGTAGGTATTTCAAAGTTAGACTTGTGAAGTCAATAGGGTCATTCAACTCATACTTGAATAAAAAACGATAGCAATTATCTACTTTTTAATATGCATTGTAAAGATAATCACATAAAAATCCACTCCAATAAATACCCCTACTATTCAACCTATTGCTCTTGTGCACAACAACCTAAATGAACATAAATAAAATTGTTGTGTTGTTCTTCTTGTACGTAAAGTCGTTGTGTACAAGAACATTACAAATTACCCTTCATTAGTCTTTAAAGATACTTTTCTAGGTATAGAGATTATTTTTTTGATTATATTATATGTAATGAAGAACACGATTAATATAATTTTTACAATTTATATGAATTATTAAAATTATCAGTCACTACATGTGCTTAGTTAATTATGTATTTATGTGAGTACATAAGATGAAATACTAAAATGGAGAACTAGAAACTGTTAGTGCTGCTACGTATGCATAGGTATCCAAGACTTTTTCAACAATCTTTTTTTCCGTCATCTGAGAAAAAGAAAAAAAAATGTTTAAATGCAAGCGAATGCACATTTTTATTTCTGAAGGCATTTACGCTTGTGAAATAATTCAGTAAGTTTACCGAGCAGTCTTCTATTTTCAATAATGTTAAACCGCGAGATGTCATTCCCTAATAACGCAAAATAGACAATGATTGAAGCAAGCGTAATCGCCTACAATATCGATTAATGTGATTAGCAGAAACAATTACTTATATAGTTAGTACTTACTGACTGCCTCACAGGCTATGCAATCCGTTGTTGACGCTCCCCCATCCACATTAGGAGGTTCCGCTGGTCGCGCAACCATACACTTGTTGTGGTACAAAGGGGTCCAGTCCCAAACAGGAAGTAATTTGATGAGGACAATCCTGGCAACCGCCGATGCATGCCACTTGAAAGTATCCGTCTGGCTGACAGTGTATCCAATCGCTATCCCCATAATCAAAACCAGCACCACCCTTGTCCAACGTTTGATAGTAGCTTTTCTCACGGAATTAGTCAATGGACGACAGATTAAATCCATTTCTTCATCGCTCATGCCAGCTTCCTTACAATATTCGTAGAAAGAACGCACTTCGGAGTTAATTAACTCGAATTTTTCACGTTGAGACATTTTTGCCCCGTTTTTGAGACTCATCTTGATGACCTAGTCCCGCGGCGATCAATAATAAACTCGACGGTTTTATTGATAGGAATGAAATTTCGCGCGCGCGCGGAAAGGTCGATTAGGTTTTAAATGTTGCAGTACTGTTCCAAAGGAGTCAATGACACAGCAACATTGACTCGACTAAGCCAAAACAAATCAATATTTTATTTAATGTTAATTTAATGTTTTTAATAAAAAAGTTAATGTTTATCATTTGAAATATTACAGAGTGATCGTATTGTCAAGAAACAACGAATACGTTATTATTTATCTAGAAACTTACTAAATAATATAAAATTTACTAAACATTTTCCACAAAAAAACCATAGAAATTATTTTTTCCATACGGTTTTTCTATCTTTCGGTTCACTTTCTCAACTATGGTTTTGTTTGTGGATCTCTAATAATTTTGTTTTTTATTTTTTTACTAGGCAATACTAAAAGTCAAAAACCTATCCGCCATATTGAAAGTTCTAAAGTGGGAAGTTGGTCAAACGCTGACCCTATTAGTTATTTCTATTAATTGTGAGACGGTATTAAGCAAAAAAGTTATTCTAAAATTTTCTTACACATTTAGTGATCTATTTGTTGTGATTTGAATATAGAAAAGTGCGTTTATACAAATTTGCAATTCGCCTAATGAATACGTCACAGCGCCATGTTGTATTCCTGCGCTGATTGCAGGCACGAGAAATCTGCCAACCCGTTTATTTTCCGGGATTAGTTCCCGAGAATAAATCGAACTGCGATTTTGTACTCAAATATATTTTAATTTATATTTGTTGGCAAATGTCAAACAACTTTAGTGGAATAGATGCATCCCTGTCGTCGCATTTTGAGTGCTAATTCCTAATATCTACTGCATTTTTGTGCATCCGCGAAAGTTGAAAGGACTGTGTTGTAAAAGAAAGAAGTGATAATTAGCCAAAATTCCGGTCCCTACGCGCAGACGAGAAGGTGCCTACCCGCCGGGGCAAGCAGGCGAAGAAGCAGACATGAATAACAAGCGTAAAAACCGCCAAGGGCCGCCGAGGTAACTACCATTTACCATCATCTTTGAGCATCGAGCTGACATGTCTTTGTTGTTGGGGCTAGTGTCCGCTTAGTAGCGAACATTTTGTTGTCACGTTGACAGATTTTGGGAGGTTGTTAAGCATGGATACGCTGACATTGTAAACAAAAATGAGATTGTTCAGATTGTGCGGTGTTGTGTGGTGTGAGATCGGCGCGTGCGATGCGGCGCGTCGCGGCGCTCTAGTCTAGATGTTTGGCCTACTTTTGCTCCGTACTCGATACGATTAATATAGCCGTCTGATCAGCTGTTGGCGATCCCAGTACGCTAGTCGCAAACCGTACTAATTATGAACTGCAATTTACAATCTAAGCTCAATATTGCAAACTGTCACTTTCATCCTAAATTTTGCTAAAACAACCAAGAACTAGTCAGCAAGTCGCGTTAGAAGTGCCGTTCAGTAACATTCTGTAATAGGAAGTAAGGTAAATGCTTTTATTTTCAATCACTTTCACTAGTTTGTACAATGGTGGATATAATTACTGGCAAAAGTCCAAAGTTCTTAATTAGAATTTTCTTATTGCTGTTAATTTGTGTTTAGTTTTAGTTATGCCATTTAAGAATTTTAACTGTGACTGAATTGCCATGATTGAGTGCTTCATTATTATTGTGTGGTGTTGTTTAAAGTTTATAGTCCATAACATTGTGTTGCACATCTGAAGACAGCAGAGTTTACCATTAATTGTATCTACCCTTTATATTTAGTTCCGAGTGCAAACTTTCTAATTTGCTTAGTGTAATCATTCTATTTCTTCTGATGTATGAAGATTATTATGTGAAGTTGGTATGTCCGTGCACATTCTCATGAGAAATAGGCTTAGCAATAGAAGCATTAGGTAGATTATTGCTGACAACCAATACAATAACCAATCCTTTCAAATCGTCTCGCACGGGAAGTTAAATGAATGATTCTCATTAATTTATCAATGAACTTAAATTGCATGTTCAATATTAGTTCAATTAGATAATGGTCATCTAGTATTTTATGGTGTTTTTAAACTCTACAACTTTAATAGTTTGTTACTAACCATTTGATGTTGTAATGTAAGAAACATTTTACGATAACCTCTTGAGTGTTATGTGGTAACAAATTAACAACATTGTTGTTGATGTTAGTTTGTTAAGAACATTTTGTAACTGCAGTTGTTTCTAATGTTTTAATGTATCTAATCACAATTGAAAAGGCAATAGATCTCTTGACAACTCACTTGGTACATAGTAAATGTTGAACCTAATATAACATAATGAGTTTCAGTGTTAGGGTTAAATGACAACGAACTGATACAATACCCCTTCATTGTCATTTAATGTCGAACTTGTATTTCTCCAAAGGCAAAAAGTTAATATACATAATCTATGCCAAAATATCACCAAAATCTTTATTCTTTATCTGTATAGCAAATCTGTTTGCTATCTATGGTAGCCATTTTTTTTATAACTTGAGTTGCAATGCTGACTTTCTAAGAAAATATGATGATTTGCATCACAAATGAGATGGGCTTTCCGTACATGGTGTAGTTTTTTTTTATTCTATGAATAACTACATCCTAGTGTGTTGGTAATGAGATAAAAGTTATCATGATGATTTCCAATGAGTTCCAATTTACAAGTTTTGTCTATGAATAGGTCTGGGCCTCTTTTTAACAGTAAAAAATGTAGGGGGATTGTTGTTAGGAGATTGTAATCAAATATCAATCTTTTTGTCATGCTATCATTATCAAAATTCTGATAATCAAATGTGTTGAGTCAGCATGTTCTCATACATTGTTATGATTACCTTTCATGTCAATCATTGGGCTAATCCTAAACAGTTTTTGTTAGATTCTTTGACACATTTACTTGTAGTACATTTTAGAGTATTAAAGGTGGTATTTTAGATCAATGGTAATTTATTAATGTGATTTTGTAATACTGTCAGGTTTCATAATTCGCCTAAATCTAGTTTTATAGAAAAATTTATGAACATGACTGACTGATTAGGAACCTTTCTACCCTTATCACACCATTTTCCATGTCTCCATGTTCACTTTTTTGATATGTGTTCCACCACATTGGTTGGTGTCTGGACTGTCCAGTTTTTATTAGGTTTTTACAAAAACAAAACAGATTTATTCATTGAAATGGATTACAAAGTAGACCTGATTTGTTTATCTTGTTATTTCATTTCATTACAAGTTGAGATGATTTTGTTATAAAAGGGAGATGCAATAATGTTATTGTTGTAAAACTAAGACACAAAATACTGTCAAAAGGTTTTAGTTTCTTCACCCAAAAGTCCAGCTAAACTGTCTGGTGATTCTGGTTTCCGATTTTAAGATCTAGTAACCCCATCTCCATTACCTGTCATTCCTGTATTTACCCCCTCTCTGTTCTCATATAACTATCTCTACATGACTGAGTACAATTCTAGAACATATCTAGAGCATTAAAGTACAAGTATGAGCCACACACAGTAGAAAGAAGCTTATCAATTGGAGACAAGTTAGGAAGTAGGTTACATGATGCAGTGGTCATGTTTGATTGATAAGATAACACACTCTGATTTTAACATACCTACAAAGTTTTCTTAATATTGTCATTTTCGGATTGTAATCGTGTAAAATATCTTGAGTTTACAGCTTATATTTAAAAATATGTTTTAATTCATAGATTTTGAAATGTTATTGAATTTTGACTGCTTCGTTGGTCTAGTGGTCGCAAGCGCGACTGCTGAGCATGAGGTCTTGGGTTCGATTCCCAGGTCGGGCAAAGTGTTATTGGGTTTTTCCATCAGGAATTTCTCAGTAGCAGCCTCGGAGTCTGGATTTGTGCCCGGTTAATGGCAATAGGCTCGCCCCCTATTACATGGGACTAAAAACATAACTGGCGAAATGTGGGTGTACTAATGGGTACACCTCTGCCTAACCCTTCGGGGATTACAGGCGTGATGTTATGATGATGATATTGAATTTTGCTCATAAATGGTAAAACCCACTAAGTAAGAAAAAAAATGTTTTGCCATCACATTGATGACACATGAAAGATAACAATACTGTTACTCATTAACATTTAGTTTAATTTTGAATGATTGTGAACCAATAAATGTGTGCGTTTGTTATACAATCACACACATAAATGGCTGAACAGAATTAGCTGGAATTAGGTTGCCTAGCACATAGATAATTTTTAATTTAACTTTTTGTTAAATACATATTTGGAAATTATGTTGTTTTTGTGTTTCTGTAAAATATTTTAGGACTTTAATTGCTTAACAATACATAATACTGAAGGCTACACAGACGTTATCGCAGGCAAATGCTGGTTTCCTATTTTTTGCATGCATCAATAGGAAATAGAAACTAAAAAAAAGGCAGATAAAACAAGTATTTTTCTAACATTAGAATTATAAAAACAAACAAAGCATATTCAAATGGATTCCGTTTTCTAAAAAAAAATTCATATCCAATTAATTATACTTATCTAATTACTACAAAAACATTAACGCTACAATAACATTACCAAACAAATTCTTTAACAAAAATGTTTGGAAAGTGACAATGGTCTGCTTATCAGGCTAATAAAGAAGATTATTAATGACCCGTCATTCACAAGTGTCCACCATTGAAAGTGTATCAGTCACTTGAGTTTTTGTCAACAATTTCTTTTTTAGTCTATGTTATAGGCATTTGCCTACAAAAACTTTTCAAGAGTTATTGTGTCATAATTTTGGCATATTTAAAAGGGGTTTCTCAATTTGACTGTTTATTTATGAATGTTTAAGAAGTAACAGACTAGGATCAATATTGTTTAGGTTCAATGTACTTTGTGAACCTTGTACAAAAAGGCAATGATGCTCAAGTTTGAATCAAAATTCAAATACAGAATGAGTCTGACAGCTTCATTCAAATTTAAAGTTAATCTGCACTTGTATAAAGTGCAGATTTGAGTGTTTTTGTCATGCTTGAGCTTTCTTGCACAGACATCAGTGTGAGAACCTTTTTTTATACACAGCCTTGGATGCCAAATAATCAGCTGTTCTATACATTTTGACCATGTAGGTGGGTTGTTGCACTTTTAAATGGCACAGCTGATTTTTTTTATTACAAACCTACGAAAATTCTTAAAACTGGGTGATTGGTTTACGACCATGTACTGAATACATACCAAAAATTTGTGTCTAAATAATTACTCTCCCCCCACGTGTCCCCATGTGTCTTTTCCGTATTTAAGCATCAAATCTAAGATGCAAAAATCAGATATGAATACCAGCTATTATTGCCCCACTGCAGGATAAAGGCCTCTTCTCACAGAGAGAAGGTGTGAGCATTTATCTTGACTCCAGGACAGGTTGGTGATTTTAGATTAACACATTTAGTCCAGGTTTCCTTGCAATATTATTATCCATTTATGCCAGTGATGTGAGTCCAAAATAAACATATGAATTTGAAAATGTCAAATTAATACTTGCCCAATTTCGAGCCCACACACATTAAACATTTGCATGCAAAATATTTGAAACAAAAAATGCAACATAATGATTGCTGCACCAATCTTAAATCTAGGCAGGTTATGAGATTGATTATAGGTTGTAATTGCAAGCCTAGGCATAAGATTCTAAGGTCAGCGTAGACAGCTGTAACTCACTGATGTAAATTTTATGTCCATTTGATTACATGAGATAATAATATCTTTAAACATAGCATAGCATGACCTTCAATTATGTTTTAATTTTCCATTACCTACTACAGGCTTCATTAGATAATTTGTACTGTCTGGTATTTCTGAAAAATATCATTATCATATTTTGCTCCACTTTTGACTGGAGATGGTAGTTCCTCTTCAATATTTATTCATATTCAACATTTTCTAAGCAATTTTGTTATAAGATCTCTCTTTATTTCTGAATAGAAGTGTCTTCTGCAAGCACAGCATCATTATAGTTCTTCACAACTGTCAACCGCTAGTCTAGGCATAGGTCATGGTTTGGTTTCCTATCCACCTATCCTGGCTTCCATTTTTGGCATCTTGTTAGGTTGCATCAAATACAGTTACAAAAAAGTTGGTTATGTAAATAGATTTGAATAAAAAATCCCCACATTTTTCAAACCTGCACTTTTCACATTTCATAAATAGTTAGCAATTTATACAAAACTTGGATCTTCAGCATGACTACAACCTATTTACTTCTATGTTGAAACAATGGTAGATCACGAATAGACATCAGACTTGTTATAGGTCAAGGGTGAGCAGTGACACTGTTTGATGACAATGTCATAATTCATTAATATTCACGTCTTTATATTACATCATAGTAGAGTATTGAGCTTCTGTGGATATTACCTCGTTTATAGAGTTTTATTTCTTAAAATATGCTGGATCCCTATGACCCATTAAGAAGGATGGATTGTTAGGTGCTGTGGCTAGGGAGTGGATAACGGTTGAGAGGTATACGAAAGACTAGCTTCTGCCCGGGACTTCGTCCGCGTGGAAGTCGAGAATACCATAAATATAGTCTATGGCTCTAGGCAATATTGTAGCATCAGTGATTTTTTTTTGTAATATGGCTTAGTATTTCCAGAGATTACCCTTTACAAATAATCAAACAAACGATTTGACTTCTTTATAAAATGAATAGAAGACATGCTGATCGCCGATCCAAATAAATTAGTATAATTATGGGCAGAACGATAGTGGACACCTAAAAAAAAAAAACATTACAGCACTTAATTTGAAAGCTATATTTTATAAACATGTAACAAGTGAATTAAAACTTTTACATATTGTAGAGAAAAATTTCGAAATTACAAATTGAAATATCACCTCATAACTACATTTCACTTAGTATTGCAATGTTCCTACCTATTCATGCTAGCTTTCGCCAAAGTATGTTAATCAGTTACCAGTTTAACCAGACGCGGTTGAATATCAATATTTAATTGTGCATTCTTTGCTTGACATTCAACTATAAGTTCCACAGCGTCTTTGAGCTTTCCGATAGTGAAATCTTTGAGATAAATTAGAAGGTGTTCGAGTAAAACCTGTACATGCGAACAGGGCACGAGAGGTTCTGTACCTTAGGTATATTGCTTAGTTATAGTAAACAGTTGAAGACTTCGATTATGCAAGTTAACCATCTGGGAAGATAACATACTGTTTATGTCTAGATGTCCTACTAAAAGTGGTCCTCAAAAGAATTTTCTCAGACAGAGTCTGGAAGACTTTCCTAGTATTGGGCAACGATTATATAAAGAAAAACAAAAAAAAATAAGTATTCCCGTTTGAGCACCTAAGCATTGAGCACTAAAGGTTGGTGCCCTTAGAGTACCACATTAAAATATTGATTGGTTCTCTAGGTGCTCAAACGGGAAGACTCCAAAAAATCTGATCCTCTCTGAACTCAGAAATCTTAAATAGAACCCGGAATACAATATCGCACGTGTCTAGGATATTAACAGAATTCTAATAAAATGTCGCTAACTATAGTTTTGCACAAACTGCCATCCTTGACCTTGAGACAACAATAAAACCTTATTTGTGAGACTAGCCAATGCCAAACCGGGTTTTACTTTTCCACGTTCATCATATCAGATTTCTAAAGTCCCCTTTTTGGTCTTAAACCGTAACGTAATATACAGGTGGACCTTAACATTGTAATTAAGGGCTTGATGAGGCTTGTTCATATAATAAATGCAGTATAGTCCTCCTTAATATTTTTTTTACATCAAAATTCATATTTTATTTGTCTATTTTTGAAATCATAAAGAGTTTTCTAACCATCTCACAAATGATGCTTGAGTCTTTCTTGACGCAAAACTGTCATTACCAGTGCAATTTTAAAGTACCAACCTTACGTGTACCTTTGTACCTGGCTCGGATCGGCACCCAATACTTGATATCATAATCAATACCGCTTGATATCTATCAATCATGCTCGAGAGACTAAAACATTGTTGTATATTTTGTACACACACATCTGACTTGCTCGTGTTCGGCTGAAAGTTTTTATTAAAAGGCTTTTAACACTTTGACAGTTCTGTAATTAAAGTATGAAGTTTTATGTTGGAATATGTATAACAACGTTGATCAGACGCTTATTTTGTAGAAAGAAATTATGAATTTCTCGGGAGAATACAGAAACTGTACTTTCTGTTCAAAATTTCGAATCGAAGCCACAATTCCTGCTGTCCATTTGAAAATACATATTACCGGCAAGGTAAGAGAATTGAACATGGTATTCCCATCATAGAATGTTCTTGAGAAAGTTGTATTTATAAACACTATAAGACAGACACAGCTGAGCAGTGAAAGTCATCGCAAAAGCGATAAATTGTTCCATGTTAGTTGTTGGGAAGTTTACAATGCAGAAATTGTTTTACGACATCACTTGCATTAATCAATAGGAAACTAATTATTCGTATCATTATTTCGGCCTAACCGAGGTCCCGATATGAAAGCTTTTCCTCATATGATTCAGCCGCTACCTGACGATAAATTCTATTATATAAACCGCAAAAACCACAGAATCATGTTGAGCAATACACCGTTGCAATTTCTAGTATTTGAAAACTAAATTAATAATGAACCTGTTTTGAAGATGCTCTCGACGTTACGACGATGACAAAAGAATAATTTAAAACAAGAATATCAGTTTGTGCGGAATTTGCCTAGTTTGAAGTTCTAAGTTTTCGCGTCTGAGCGTGTCTGCATGTCTTTGTAAAGGAAATTAGTTCGATCACCTTGTTTTACCTAGACAATGCAACATGCTACGCCTATTTCTAAGCACCCGAAGTACTAATTTTTCCCAGTTAATTTAACTCAAGTAGGATGATGTAACCGTTCTTAAGACACGTAACGAGCCTCATGCGAAAAGTCTGCGCACTGAAAAACTCAAGGGCGCCGCTTTTCATAGGTCAGTGACCGGTGAAACGTAAATACTGAAATCACATGATTAGCACAACACGATAGATACTTGGTTCAATCTCCTTTTAATAGATAAACGGTATATTTGATCCTGCGTAGATTTTTGTCACCTAAGGCTAGATAAATAACGACTTCCCTTTTAACCACTGTAGAATGTATCGTTGTCATCAAATCGTGTGGTAGGTTGAGTCACCGAGGTACACCACACAACACCGCTCTCTCTTTTAGATCTTAACCTATCTTTTCCGCCATTTGCCATCGGAGCTGTGCGAAAAAATCCGCCAATAGAATTGCATCATTTTGAATATGCTGCTATTCTATTGGTTTATTTTTCTCAGCCTGATCTATTAATTGTTATGTTTCTTGCAGCTCGTACCGACATGAGAATAAGGGCTATTTGACACATGCTAATCTGCTTGTTTTTTATCAGGTCACCACGAGGCCGAGTGGTGCCAGAAGGCGTCTACAATAACGCGCACTTCATGCACGCTGCCACGTCGCACGTTGGCGACATCGTGCAGGTGCTCACGCAGTCAGGCAGCCTCTGGGAAGGCGTCTTTAAGACTTTCAGCGCTCAATTTGAGGTAAGTTAAATATTCAAATATCCATTGAATCAAAAAGGCAAGATACTGCGCTTTTGGAGTAGCTGCACCTTAGGCTGACGGAGGTCGTCGGGTCTGGAGTAGATAGCGGCGATCGGACCAGGCGGTCAGACAGCAATGACGAGAACATCCCATACTGGAAATATCGGAGCCAACCATTAGCTAAATTACCCCAAAGCCCATCAAGTTACCCCCAAGTTATACTTGTCTGTAGAATGCACTAGAAAACTTGCGCTGTGCTACACATTTTGATCACTGTGCACCTCACTCTGAGTCTGACTCTTATCTGTGATAATAAGAAGAATTTTATTTAAAAGTAAGATCTTTTTTGAACCGGTCATTTAAAACAAAAAACTTAAGAAAAGAATCCCCAAAAAAGTATATTTTTTGCTTACAGCTCTTAATTAAGATCATTCATTAAGTAACTGTCTTAAAATATCCATTCATATGGGAAATGAAACTCGGAAATAGAACAATATTATATTTGGATGACAACAGTACCCCGAAATAGGTGAAATTATTATGTAACATAAATAATAGTGTCGAAAATAGAATTCTAAAATTAAATACTCGTTCAAATGGTTATTTCAGAATTTTATATCACATAGCTCAGTGCCACGTGCTTTGTTACGTCCGGATTATTGTCACGCCACCCATTGGCGGTTAGACATGCATCAAGGTAAATTTAAACTGGTCAACTATTATTAAAATTGCAATATAATAATGTCTGTAACTGCTCAGATCAGGTTTAGCAACGATTTTTGAAGGGGGACAATTTTTGAGACCCCTTCGTCCTTCAGAAAGTACGTTAAGCCGGTTATCGTGTGTCTGGGAGTCTTCAATCTTCACTTTCTTAAAATGTAATCGTCTTTTCAGTGACATGATAAGGTTTGATGATATTCAAATGACTGATACCGATAAAATGCTGTTTTTTTGCTCCATCACGATTCTTGGTGTTTTTCACTTAACGAGTCGAGTCAAAAGAGGCTTTTTTTGTCTACTTCAAACATGAAGCGTCATGAAGTGGTGATTATTATAATGGGCGCCGGAGATTATCCGTTTAAACATATTAGAAAAGCCATAGATCACTTTTATGTGATAATAAGACAGGACGTTTCTAACAATACGTGTTGTCGTTGAAAGACTGCCAAAGGGAATCACATCACTACAAAGAAAGTGAACGAGAATGAGCGAACCAAATGAGCTAACGCCACAATAAAAACAAAAGTATATCCGTTTATGTCACCGTTACAGTTCAGACAAGATTATTAGATGAATCTACTGTATCGTCGACATTTTTGTCACGCAACAAGCGACATGTCTTAAGTCTTTGGAAGTCTTCGACAAACTGACAAAACACGCCTTTTTTGCACATTAATCTCATCTTATATAAGGGCTATTATTAAATACAGTCCTAAAAAAAGAAGTCTAGAAGACTAATTAAGCTCTCAGTTTGACAAAGAGAATTTTACCTCTGAAAGTAAATTGGCACTTAAATATACGTTGCCCTAGCGAGTGATTATTAGAATAACAAATCAGGCGTGTGTAATTACATTAAAAGTCGCTATAGAAATGATAATGATATTGTTTTTAGTCGCATTATAATTAGGTTAGCGTTATAAATATCCATCTATTAATTAGTATTTTAATGCTTTCATTAAATCTTACCTAAATAGAATAATCTGAACAGAGGGGAATGAGTTTCTTTTTCTTTATTCTACCAAGTGCGTGCATCAATAAAATTACACGCATAATTTAAAAACGCAATGTAAATGCCACTTGTAAAATTGATAAACGATCGAATGTTTTAGTATTGCGTGTTCCAATCAATTCGGGAGTGAAACAATAACGATTAGAATGGTATGTGTGAACTGTCCACTCGTTTAAACCATTTTAAATCTATCGGACTAATTGACGTTTATTTTGGTACATAATGGTGCCGATTCCCTTGTTCACAAACTAGACTTAATTTAGAGAATTGACATCTCTTGCTAACATACAGCTAAAGGAAAGGACGGTGACATTCCGTGACATTAAAGAATTAAGTTAGAGATGTCAAATTAGTTTTGCCTTCAACTTTTCCAAATTCTTAATCCATACGTTTTAGTTGTCAACTATAATTGTATGGATGTGTCAGATTGACTAAATTTGACAGCTCTTATTTACATTAGTCTCTTTCTTATTTTATTGGACAGAAAAAGATGGAAATAGTCTAATTTTAGTTTAGTTTGTGACCAAGAGAATCGGCACCATTAACTATTTTTTGGTAAGTTTCTTGTCTAGGAAGTTGTTGCTGGGTAATTACTAACGTATGACGAATTATTTAGTGATTGACAGCTTCAAACAAGTTATTATTCATTCACTTAACGAGTTAAGTTTCAAATTGAGTGTGTCTGGAAATATACCTTAATAGTATTGTGTACTAAATGGACGTAACAAACTTGCACTGCCGCCCGCGAGCAACGGGGTGCAGCCGTATTATTATATAACCATAAATAATAGAGTACGAACGACCCCAGCCCGCCGACGTAAATGTGCATAGATTCATCCTCAGACTCAGTCTAACCGCGCCCTCTACGCGGTCGCCTGCCAGCCGCCCGGTAAACGTCGAAACAGAGCTTAGCGCTGCAGAAAAGCTACAATTTTCAATTACATAATCAATTCATGACTGCAATCAATATATTTACCACTCGTATAAATTGACAGATTGCTAGCAAGCATAGAAAATAGGCTAAGTTCCAATCGAAGGCTGATAAGGCCACGGAATTTACGTCCGACCACAGATCTTAAAACATTCTAACCAATGCAGTGCTGATAACCTATTTTCAATACTTTGAGCTTGCATACCATATGTTTTAGCGATTGTTTTGCATACTGCGATATACATTAACATTTAACAAATCACAAACCAGATTAATTTTGCTGTCAAAAATATTTGGTGTGCGCGAAATAAAATGCATCACGGTAACGCAGCAGTTTTGTGTTATCTGCGCTTGGCGTGACCCTCCTCGAAACTATGAAATGTAGGTCGAATCAATAAACGCATTGTAGCATGCTTTTGGACATTTTAAAAAGGATTTGAACGTCTCACCTGCGTGAAGTGTGAAGTGATGAGTGTGTGATAGTGTGTTTCCCATGAGGGATAAAAAGATACTTACGTTTATGTGTTAGTTGACGGTTTTCCATCCTGTGTAGTGGTTCATTCGATTCGTTACACAAAGGACTTACTTCGGCTCGGTACAGCCCAGTTCTTTGAACCTGAGTGCTGTAATATGTGAAAAGTGCAATGTAGTGTCGAGTTAGTTAGATTACCAGCTTATTTGAGAGTGCTCCGACCCCTCCGCCAGTGGACATGCGCGGTAAACCAGCTGATTTTATGCCTTCTTCCATTTTGAGCTTTAGAAATTTATAGGGGTGCTTTTTTATTGCAAATGGAGTAGAAACATTGGCGCATGTATTTGATATGGCAATGAAGTTTATTATCAATTTATCTCCGATAGTCTCCAATCTTGAAAATATTTCATACAGATCATTTTTGTCAAAAATATAGTTGTTAAATATTTACGGAATTCGTTTCCTGGCATAGACAGGTAGAGGTTTAATGTATTGCAAGTCATCTTGATAGATGTTCGTCTCATGAACTTCATGGGCGGAGATTCATAGCCCACCGTAAGCGAATAGATGGCGCTGTCTGCCTCGATTCCCAGGGCATTCACGTTAGGGCCTGGTTAGTGTTTCTGTGCCATTTCCTGTAATAGTGATCAATAAATAACAAGAAGTATTTTTAATGTCAGGATACCAATTTATTTTGAGTCTAACGCCGTCCATGGTGGTGTCATCCTTTGATTATTTGTTCACTAGGTAAGACTTGATTGACGTATTGTATTGTAGTTGTATGAATGGAGATTTGTTGCAGCCATGATGCTGTGTAGTTCGAATAATTTATAACATAGAGTACCTTCTAGTCATTTTATTTTTTAAAAGTATTTGGTAGAAAAAAATACTAGTGGTTTTTTTTACCAACTTTGAAAAAGAGGTTTTGTATTTCTATACAAATTTAAATTTAGAATTAATGTTCGCGTACAAAACATGATTTTATGGCATTGTGTGCTTAATTTAAAACAAATCCAGTCTTTTGATTAAAATAGATTCCTAAAATTACTTTCTATTCAAACTCTGTAACTAAACTCCCGCCTCTACTAGCCCCTCGTTTGATGTATCAAATTAAAAGGTTCTAATTGGAAGTATTGATTAAAAGGGCTCTCTAAACCCTAGATTTGAGCCGGCCCTATAATTTTAAATAGCCAATTACGGAGGAATACTGCACAGAGTCTGCATGGGGTGCAGGTAGGGATAAAATATCGAGGGTCCGGCCATTATTAATAGACTCCCATTCATTTAATGGTATCGATTGATGTCATGTTCATGTGTATTATTAATTTGTTTCGAAAGGGTTGGTTCTGTTGTAGGGATGAGATCAATGAAACACAGGACTGCTAGAGTAGTACTGATCGTTTATTCGGATGTAGCTGAATATATATTGCTTACAACTATGGAGTACATGCCTATATAGTACTTATTATCTACTACACTACATCTCCCCCTTAACAAAACAAAAAAAAAATTGACAATATTTTTTTTTTTTTTTTTTTTTTTTTTTTTTAGAATAACATAAAATGCTTATACAGAGAATAATATAATTTTATTTAGTACATGATTATAACTAGTATACAAAAACATGTAAATAATATAATTGTTATTTCTAAGTATAATATAATTTAGTTCGGTTCTTATGAACTGTATCGAGCTTTCCTTTTTTAATAATTTCTACATTGGGTGACAAATCTCTTACAACTACATACGGTCCAGAAAATATAGGACTTAATTTATTGCCGGTTTCCTCTTTTAATGAAATCTGATCATTTGGCTTATATGTAATAGGCTTAATACTGGCATCATACTTTTGTTTTCTTATAATTTTTTGTTTAATAATATTTTTACGAGCTTCATTCTGCGAACTTTGTAACCTGAATTTTAATTCTAAAGGATAATCGTCATGATTATACAATGGTTCAACAGATGATAATATATTACTAGGCAAATTACATTTCTTACCGTATACCAATTCAAATGGAGTATAGTTAGTAGCGCTGTGCACTGATGTGTTGTATGAGAAGCACCAGTAAGGTAACCATGTGCTCCACGTCTGAGGATGATTATCGCACTGTATCCTTAGATATGCGCCTAAATGTTTGTGTGCGTTCTCTAATGCACCGATACTCTCATGGTGATAAGCAGTAGACTGTAACTTGTTAATTTGTAAAAGTTTACAAACCTCTGACATTGTTGTGCTGATGAATTCCGCTCCTCTGTCAGTTGCGATGCTAGTAGGAACACCATACTTAAGAATAAAATTCTCCACGAATATCTTTGCAATCTCGTTGGAGTGTTTCGAAACGAGTGGACACGCTATTACAAATTTTGAAAGCTCACACTGAATACTTAAAATATATGAATTATTATTAATATCTTTATCTAAAGGTCCTACAATATCTAAGTATATTTTCTCAAATGCCGTGTGGGCTGTGGTGGTCACCACCATTGGCTCTTTCGTGTATCTAGAATACTTTTGTGTCTGGCACTTATGACACTTTTTAACAAAGTCATAGATATCTCTCTCCATATTGGGCCAAAAATAATATTTTTTTATATTATTTAACATTCGCCTAATACCCGCGTGGCCACTTGTGGGTAATAAGTGAAAGTCGTTAATAATAACTCTTTTATCGTCTTTGTCAATAATTCTTTGTACATCCTTTAAAACACATATTCGCGGTCCGGACCACGTTGTATTATCTTTTATTTCTTTCACTAACTTTTCTATGAAAATATTATTTGTGTTATTTTTAATAAAATATATCTCTTCAATATTGTATGAAAGACAATAATCTCCGAGCTCCCTCGCAAATGCGGCTGGCGTCAATTGCGATCGGGTTGCCGGTTTTATAAACATAGTCATTTGAGACGGTAAATAATATAGTGTACCCGTGCTACTGACTTGTGTGTCATCAGTATTATTTAATTGCAATCTATTCCATTCATGTTTGTTAATGAATCTCAACTCAACAGATTCTTTCGGCTTACTATGTGTTTCCACAACTTTTGGTTGATCAGGCCAATCGTCAGTGGTTGCCATAGCATCCGAAGAGCTGTCCCCTAATAATTGCTTTTTCTGTCCTCTAGTCATAACATTTATGACACATTCATGCATCTGTTTTAATTCTTCTGACGACAAACACACTCGAGATAACGCGTCTGCAGCCGCATTAACTCTCCCTGGCACATAACTAATGTCGTAATCATATTCGTCCAGAATCAGTCTAAATTTTAATAACCTACTAGACGGGTCTTTTAAATTAAACAGATACACTAACGGCTTGTGGTCCGTATTAATCTTAAATCTGCGGCCGTATAAATAAGGTCGAAAATGTTTTACTCCCCATACTATAGCAAGTAGCTCTTTCTCTATAGTCGGGTAATTCTTTTCAGCTTTATTTAGACTTCGGCTAGCATAAGCTACTGGGCGGCCGTCTTTGTTAGACAACACGGCGCCTAACGCGTATCCCGATGCATCAGTTTGTAAAGTGAACGTATTGCTGTCGGAAAAATCGGGATATTGTAATACTGGTGCCGAAATTAAACATTGTTTTAACGATTCGAAGCTATCTTGACATTCCTTATCCCATACGAAGGTGACATTCTTTTTACTTAAATTATTTAATGGATGAGCAATGTGTCCAAAATTTTTGATAAATTTTCTGTAATAATTGGCAAACGCGACAAAGCGCCTTACTTCGTCTACAGTTTGCGGCGCTGGATAATTTTTTATTACATTTATTTTTTCTGGGTCTGGGAGAATGCCCTTATCTGAAATTATGTGACCTAAATATAACATATCCTTTCTTAAAAATACACATTTAGCTGCGTTCAGCTTTAAATTGACTTTCCGAAGCCGCTCAAAGATATGTATCAAATTTTTGTTATGTTGACTAAGCGAATTCCCATAAACAACCAAATCATCCTGATAAACAAGGCATTTTTCATAGTTAAGGCCCGCCATTGCTATAGTCATCATTCTGGAAAATGAACTAGGACTAGTCTTTAGACCCATCGGCATCCTAGTCATTTGGTATTGACCAGAACAAAATGATGTGTACTTTCTACTCTCTGGTTCCAAGTTTACATTGTAAAATGCTTGATGTAGGTCAAGGTGACTAAAATAGATACAACCGGATAACGAATCTAAAATCTCGGTTATATTTGGCAGTGGAAATTTATCATTTTCTATGACATTATTGAGCTTCCTGTAATCTATAACTAGCCTCCACTTTTTCTCACCGCTAGCGTCTGATTTTTTAGGCACTAGTAGAATCGGACTCGACCATTCGCTTGTGCACGGTTCTATTATCCCTTCAGCTATCATATTATCGAGTTGTCTTTTTACCTCAACCTTCTGTGAGTGAGGTAACCTGTAGGGCTTAACAAATACTGGTTCGGCATTCGGCTTTAATCTAATTGAATGTTGGTATATGTGCGTAGTTGTTAATTTATCCCCGGGTACGAAGAAAATATCAGGGTATTTAGCACATATACTTTCAATCGACATTTGTTCCTCTTTGTTTAAATGTTTAAGATTTAACATCGGAAGTATAGTTTTAACTCGATTTGTATTTCTGTCGCATTTGTTAAAACTGCAAATATTATAATCCGAAGCGCTATGTATAACAGGTTGTAGTTTATCTATAGTTAATTCGGCTTCCGTAGTATTCAAAACCCGTATCGGTATTTTACCATCAATTGGTCTTACTAACGAGCTAGCCATGAACACACCCTCACTCAATTCGCTTGCGCAAACAACAGATTCACCTAATTTTTCTGTTTGTATAAAATGTATTGATTCTGATCTTGGAGGTATGACAAAACATTTATTATAATTATTGTCACTCGTCTTAATTGGTAACGTAATAATGTTTCCAACCTCATTCCGCATAATTACATTGTTGTTATTGTAATCTAATAATGATTTATACTTGCGTAAAAAGTCATCGCCAATTATGCCATTCACCGAACATGGCAATGTTTTGAATACATAAAATATATGGTTAAAGGTGGCGTCATTCGCTACTAAGTTTAAATACACATAGCCTATTGATTGTACCTTGCCCCCTAGTCCATTGATCTCTGAAGTTTTGCTATAAAAGGGAATGTTTAGTTCAACAAGATGTTTATGTTTGATGGCCGAGATTGACGCACCCGTATCTAATAACCATTGAAATGGGCAACCATTTACGGAGAGTGATATCGTTATGCTACTGTTACATGATAAAATATTTGGTACACGATTATTCACGAAAAAACTGGTTCGGATTGCCTGATCCATCTGATTTCTTTTCATTTTCCGTCATAACACGCATCGTCTCATTATTTTGTGTCCCCTTATTTCGATTGTAAAAGGAAGTCTTACCTCGATAAGGTCTATTTCTAGGTCCGTTCTGCCACGAACCTCGCGACGCATGACCTCGGCTAGCTCCCTGGTTGCTCGCGTAATGTCCACCTCGCACCTGACCTCTGCTTGACTGCCCTCTAAAGTATCGTCCAGATTGGCCTCTAAAATAATTATTTGTCCCTCGCCTGTAATGGTAATTGTTTTTATGAAATGTTCTAATTTCACCTGGGGAAGAAGATGCCGTCGTAGTGTCCTCCTCCACAGCTGCTTGAATAGCATCCTTTAAGGAATCGAAGTTCCGTGCAGTAATAATTGTGCCTAGACGACGGTTTCGCAATCCGTCGGCAAATCGCTTAATTGCCTGTTTTTCATTTAATTGCCTTAAGAAGTTGTAATTTTCGGGTTTACCGTCTGATTGCGAAACAGTCAGATCAACAAACATTTCGGTTATAGTTTTGCCATAATCATCAATTGTTAAATCATTCTGACGAAAAGAATGTAATTTGCTTTGTAATGCTGTATGGGACTTTTTCGGCAGTAGTTGAATGCTCATATCTTTTAATAAGTTGTCTACTGAGTCATAGCTAGTACTAAGTTTCAATTTTGCTGCTTGAGACAACCGACTCTTTAATACAAACACAATCAATTCCTTTTGGGATTCTACGTCCAATATTGAACTGTAATAATCTATACTATCAATGACCTGTCTAACAGTATGCTCCTCATTATTTATCATAACAGGCACCAAGTTTAGTGCTACTTTTAAATCAAACTTCCCCATTATTGGCAATGATTTTCTTTCCTCTTTACTGACGCTTTCTGAATCAGAGCTACTGTTACTAGTCTCTGAGTCACATAACTCTTTTATATTAGTATACAATTCATTTATTTTTAAGCGATAATCCTGTATTATACTTAACTCTTCACTTTTATGATATTCTATGTTACTTCCAATACTAATCCATAGCTTTTCAAATGATAAATATAAAGAACTTGCTTCAATTAATTTCTTACCACATACATTAGATTCGCGCCTGCGTTTGGGACCTACCTTTACCAAGTATTGTCTAATCTTGTACAAATCACTATATATATTTTTTAGTCCTTCAGCCATAAACACCTATGTTCTTTTAATCGTACCGCAAACACTGTTTCACATACCGGTACATAACGCGCACTTTTATTTTTGTTAACGAGTTTCGCACTTAAACACTTTGATTTTTATTCACACACAACACTTCGTTAGAAATAAGATAGGGTTCATGTCTATTATTTGTTCATGGATGTAGTTTGGCACGCGCAATCAGCCGACCTCTGTTGGACAAAGCTCCGACGACGTTCGGACCATCTCAAGCCCCTAAAGGCCTGCTGGTTTATCTCCTGACGCATCCACCGTGTATGGCATTTCTTATACGCCTTATATCCGAAATACAGCAATATAGCTGCGACCATGCATATAACAACTACTGATATAATGGTCTGAGTGTTCATATGCGCTCCAATTTCTTGTAAATTCGCGTTATTGCCAGCACCTGCAGCGTTCTGGGCCAGGAAAACCTCCTCCTTGGTTTGATATGATTGACACATCACGAATTATTTAATTTTATCAAATTACGGTGAAATTATTTGATCACGTATTTCATTTTTAAAGTAATCTACAGCCACGCGCGAAATTCGATACTCGTCTCTCGCGCTACCGGCAGGGTCGCCATGTAGGGATGAGATCAATGAAACACAGGACTGCTAGAGTAGTACTGATCGTTTATTCGGATGTAGCTGAATATATATTGCTTACAACTATGGAGTACATGCCTATATAGTACTTATTATCTACTACACTACAAACAAACAATTAGGACAACGATGCACAACGATGCTTCAAACTTAATTTGTTCGCTTCAGCATGCATTTTTTCTAACAGTTTTATTGTAAGGTAGGTAATGCTTTGTAACTAGCAATATATCAATGCAAAAAGGGATTGCGCTTTCAGCTTCATGTTTCACCTGTAGCCGACGATGCCGCGCGCATGCGTACTGCAATAAAGTAGTCAGGCACATACAAACCAAAAACCTTCTCCCATTTTCAACATGCACCTAAAAATAGCGCAAAATTTAACAAAACATACAACGGAAACAAACGTCGACCTCAAAGCATTAATGTCCGCTAATGCAACGAAAACGTTGAAGTCAGACGCGGCTCGACCTTCACACGGAGTGCACGTCGAGACGGTGGAAATTCCTGGCCGATGACACATGTTAATTGACTCTTGTTTTACGTTTTATCCAGCTTTATGAATGCAAGGCAGCGAACTCGGAATGAACGCGTGGACCTGCGCACGCGACGAATTCGTTAATGGCGCGTCGTTAATCGACAAAACTTAAAAAAAAAAAAAAATTCACCGTCATCATCACAGACCAAACTGCAACACAACGATCAGGCCAGCTCGTATCTCATCCAGCGGATTTCCACGAACTTCATCAGGTGGTCGGTCCATCCTGAGGGAAGGTGTTGGTTCCCCAATTACCCAAGATAAGATGCCCAGCATTAAACTCGGAATGGTATCGGCAAAAATGCTCAAGATTGACTAATCTTTCAATAAAAAGTTTACTATAGGCACGAAGGATGCATGTGTATGTTGACGATAGTACGAAACAAGGTCTTTGCCATTGTTTAGTTCAGGTCTCCGGTCAATGGTCGAATGAATCGTTAGCACATGTATATTTTGGGGAGTGACATATGCTCCATACGTTATAACCATTTTGTTGATAAAGAATGACATCGATCTAACGAGTACATTCACTTCTAAGTTAATAACTACTAAACGATACCATTTTTTCTATAAGGGGATATATTTTATGTTTGTTTTTGGACGGGAATTCCAAAAACAAAATAGTTTTGCCCCAATTAGATAACGAACTTCTTTGGTTTTTCTTGTTAGTTTGGTACACCGAAACATAGTACCAACATAACTTGAGTGAAACAACTAACATTTAAAATCAGAGAAAAATATTTTCAGTATATTTAAACTATATATAAATAAAGCACTGATATGGATAGTCCGATACCAGGCAAGTACCAATGTGACTTTTTTAATTCGTATGTACTTTCTAAGTTTATCTTGGACATCGCTGACATTGGTAAAGGAAAACATCGTGAAGAAACCTGTCACTTTTTATTAATATAAGTCTGAAATCGCCAATCCGCCTTGAGCAAGCGTGGTGATGTGTTCATGCCTTCTCTGGATGAGAAGCTAGAGGCCTTTGCCCTGAAGTGGGACAAAGCATTTATTATTAATCCGCTTATCTACTAGAAGTCTTCGAAATTCCAAATTATGAAATACCTCATCCAATTAGTGAACAAACACAACGTATTGCTTAATTTTCCAGTCTAGTTCCAAAATTATGTTACAAAACAGAAGCAAAGCTGTTTCCGCGTACATTTTACTGCTGCACAGGAACGGATACTAAGATAACGGAAATAAAATACAGATTCGGTGACCTTTGATATTCGGCCGGGCTGCTGAAATATTAAATTTACTCGTTCACTGATAAGTTTCGTTTATTTGGATAAAATTCGAACGCTTTAACATAGTAAAATTAAAAATTCTTTAAATAAAAATGACTCACTGCACACGATGGTAGACCTACAGATAATTCCTTTTAATCTTAAACATTAAGAAAAAACATGCAAAAAAATTAGGATATAACATCTTCAAGACACGTCACCATAATCAAAACCTAAACAAAATGGTCCCATCCGAAAAAATAGGGTGAATGACACTACTAATCAATTGACGTACTTTTATGACGTGTTAAAACGCGATTCTCCCATAGGTTTTGTATGGCTTAAGACAACTGTGTCGTCACTTTTGTAAAGACTCATTTGAAAGCAATTAAAAATTAAATTTTACATTTCATAAAAAATAATCGTTTTTAGGGCTTAAATACAGTTTCTTTAAATACGTTATGTCTCTCTCAAATAAAAGGACAACCCTAAAAATTAATTGTTCATCTCCCTATGGTTGTAGAAAAGCCCGACTCCCCTTCCAATCATATAAACAAATATAAAACGCTATAGATTTCCTGAAACACTATCGCTCGCACATGTAATTATCAATAACTTCCCATTTAATAATAAACTTTAGCTACATAGTAATAAAGTTTAGATTCTAAATAGCTCATTGCATGTTCCTGGAATGATTGAGATAAGCAGTAAAGTTGTGGTTAGCTGTTTTATGGTGGTGCCTAGTGCCCGTTAAAATTATCGTGAGAGACACAAAGATTTAAGATTCTTTTGTTGTCTTGCAAACGAAGATATTTTGTAGATGACTAATTATCGGCGACGAGTGAAAATCCCATAAGCACGGTAAAGTAGATAGCTCCTACTTGACCTAAGTGTCTAAAAGGAATTTTACAGGAGGTAAAACAATCTTTAATTGATTTTTTTTTACATTGGCCGTATCTCTGATTTCTTTTAAAAACCCCCGAAGGCGGCCATAGCTAAGAACACTCGAAAAAAAAAATCGAAATCGGTTCATCCGTTCGGGAGCTACGATGCCACAGACAGACACACCCACAGACACTTCAAACGTATTATATAATAAATTAACGACTACATTTTAATATCGAAACTTGATATTTATGAGAATTTAGAAGTTATGCGCTGATCATTTCCAACTCATTCAAGGTTTTGGAGGTTTTCACTCGACGTCGACGAAATGAGAGTTATCAATACGTTGTCCATTAATAAAGTTGTCATGTCTGAAAGAGACAGAGCGCCTTTTTTATCCTTCGGTGTTAATAAAAAATGCAGCATCTTCCTGCTTTACAATAAAGTTTTTAATCTTTGATAGTAAACTAAAATTATATCATCTAGGCAAGGGCGGCGCAGATATTACCTTTTTTATGAAGGGGGCGTAAAAATAAGTAAGCCCTGAATTAGATAGACCTAAATACATTGATCCAGTCTTTCTTTATCGTGTGGGCAGTAAGGTCTTACGACTCCACAAACCCTAGTGCCAGAGTTCCATTTATCTATTAACTGTATCATACTAAATGCTACAACAAGACTTCAGGTACCTACGAGTACTAATTGTACTTCTTACAGAATAATTAGAACTTGTTTGTAATGGGCGAGCATTATGTATAATTCGTCATTTACAGTCCATTATCATGACTATGCAACTTTACTATCTACAGATTATTTACATAACTACATGGGAATAAGTATCAATTATCTCAGTTTATGTCTATTGACTGCCGCACATAACCCCTTCTAAATCCTTTCTTGTCTAAATTGTTACCTGTCCGGTGTGAGTCTTAGTTCCTAACGGAATTCTTGCAAGCTTATATAAGATGTTTGTCTAAAGTATAAAATAGGTTTTTTTTTCTGATATTTCTTCTATAAAAATTAATTAAGTATACTTAAACATATATTATATCAAGAAAAATGTGGTGTTGAGAATTATACTTCTACTAGTTTTGTAGTGAAAAATTAAAATACAGATTAAAAGAAAACCAGAGCTAATATTCAACAATCATAATCACATAAATCGTTGACATAAAATCATTCGAAACCACTTTAATATCACGGCCAACAAAACCATTGTTGAGCAGTGTTATGTAACTAAAAATAGCAACATTGCAATCCCAACCTCACTTCTACTGTCTACCAATAAATAATGCACATGGCGACCCGTAGTTACCTCGCATTGATATCGATCGATTGTATCTCCGCGTAACACGACGTCCTCAAGACGTTATACACAGTCACAATATTTATTATTAACGATTGGGACCACGCTCTTTCGCCGTCACAAATAAAACACTAGACGTACATAAAGTATAGCTGCAAATGTCAATACACTTTCGAATATGTCTGCGGTTTTATATTTACATATTGATTTTACGTCTAGACGCGATTCAAGGGAGTTTCGGTTTGATATCCTAAACAAATTAGCGACAGCGAGATTGAATGGAAGAAGTATTCGTTGGACAGTGGCCTGGCATTGAGCCAGGATACGATAAAGCTAGAGGAAGTAATATTAGATTACTGCTAACCACAGCTTAATTTAATGTACGGACAACACTTGCTTCGTGGAAACTTGAACTTTTTATAACAAATCAGTACTGCTGTTACCTTGTCTTGGAGTCTGCTGTCCTATTCAACTGAATATCACGAGAAAATATAAAAAGCGCATTTCTAATTGAAGCAGACTTAATAAAGAATGTGATGGTGGCACAAATTGTTTATTAAAATATTCAACGGACCATTGACATGATAAGAATAGAAAATGAAATAGAATTTTCGTAATTATAATTTAGAAAAAAAGTATACTGCCCCATAAGTAGGCAAGTCGAGGTAACGGTAAAATAAAGTAGTTTCTTCAAAAGTGTGACAGCGCAAATGAAATAATATAAAAAGTGTGGAGTCTTGATATTCTAGTATTATTAGAATTATGGGGTTTCCCCACCAAAACTCCAGAGCTAATGTTTTTGTACGTTTTCTTCAACAGAAAGCAGATTACTGGTAGATATTTATAAGGGAAACCCCACTTATGATTGGAAATCCATCTATTTTGCCTTTGAAACGTGAATGAATAACGCATCGTGCGAATCAATGAATAAATACTAGTGACACGGTTCTTTGCTATCGGAATCATACATGTATGAGGTCGATCGTATACATCTAAAATTCATGATCAGAAATTCCTTTATTGTGACCCTGTGCACTTTCAAGGGACCAATTTCAGGACCGGAACCAAATCTGAGCCAAAGATAATGATGAACTCATAAAAATCGTTGATTGATGATTAATAATTTTATATCAGGTTTGGGAGTCTTATCTCAAATTCCAATCGTCATATGATAAGATAATTTCGCTAGGCTGATGACCGATCTTTTCTTCAAAGATTCTAAAAAGTCAACTCCCATTTTTAAAACCCCATTACGTAATTTTCAACTGGTTTTTCGAGGCTTTTCTTTGCCGCGTAAAGGAAATCCTGGGGCGATGACCACACTAACTATATTTCTGACTTTCACACTATGCGCGTGACGTTTTCTTTAATTCTAAGAACATGTAAACATCAAGATATGACTGTAGTTACAAAAACCGTTCGTACTGAGGTTTCATCGTTAACCTTTGACTTTTGTATAACCGGTGTTATTCTAATCGGCCACTGACGGTTATGTTTATATTATTCTTTTAAAACCATGTTTAATTAAAAAGCGTATAGTTTAAAATTTTAGCATTGGTGAGTGCTTGGACGCTGATCATGGCAGTGTTTGAATTCCTAATATCTCTCTCGCTTCATTATCATCAGCTTATAATTGGCCACTTCATCCTGCAGATATTAGTGGCCTTTCGAAATCCAAACTCATTACGAAAACGTATTGATGATAAAGCACGTAATACACGTGCTTGCACAAAAATATCTGAGTTACTTGCATACTATTATTCACCAATCAGAAGTTGTTATGGCACAATGACTGACCTACCACTTGCAAGTTTCTGGCATCTGTATTCAGCTTAATAGTGGTTAAATTACCACCCAAAAATGGGGAGTGGAGTAATATTTAATGATCTACACAACCAAGTTTATTAAGTCGTTGCTTCCATAATTTTAGCTTTGCTTGATCAGTTTTCTCTTATTACCGTTAAATCCGTGAGTTATAAGTAGTTAGCGGAAGAATGCATAGCCTTATTTATCTCACTTTCACAAGGTGATAAAAATGACATCATATTATTAAAAAGTCATATTTATGACGTGTGGTGCGATAGATTAGGACCTGTCGTTGCAAGTTAGGAAGCGTAGGCTTCTTTTGTTTTAGTTTTTCAGACTGTGCGACTTGTAACAGTCAATTGTTTCAATTTTAACGGTGATAAGCACAAAATGTATAGTTCTAAGTGGTCCGCTCAAATTTCTCAAAAATGTTGTTGGTATGGAAACAGTTAAAGGCAAAACACTTCACATATTGAGTGACTAGCAGTTTATCTTAAAAATCTTATTTATGAACGTTCAAACCGCGGTAAGCTTTATTTTGGTTTGTCAGAAATCTGTCAATCTTATTTATTCAGTAAATACAGAACTAAAGATGAATATTCTGGTTTTATTAGTCTTATCGGTTAACTAATAAACGTAATATTTTTTTAGCTCGGATGGGGTCAGTAACCTGCCTGCCCATCGTGATACGTTATAATGACTAGATAGGCCTATACCACGCTAACACATTAGTCTCTGTAAAGAAGCTATTTCGGTTCGAAATACTCTTAACAGATGAAGGTACATTCACCCGGACACCTGGTTTTCAGCCTATGATAAAACTCCGTTCTCAAAGTATATTTTGAGATATAAAACCCCAATAAATTTCGGACAATAGCGGCACACTCAGAACAATGCATTCATAAGTCGATTCGTGTTTATATTAACAATATAGGTTATTGTAAACACCCGTGCCGTACTTTATTCGGAGAAAAACCGTGTGTCAAAACGTAATTTAAATAACTAGACGAATAGGATTTTATCTAGTCGTATTTTTGTCGTGTCATTTAGAGATATTGAAAGAAATATAATATGGCTAGCGTTAGTCATATCCGCTGGGAAGTGTGTGCAATAGCAAGGTCGTAGTACTAAATATTATATGAAAACCATATACATAATGCTATTTACTTCGTTTCTAATCAATGACACGTGGACGTCCACTATCTCTGTCTATAATATATAAATAAAATGAAAGATCGCTCATTCACTCATTGACTCAACACGATAACTCGAATACTATTTGACCTATGAAGCGAAAATGTAGCAGGTAGGTAGTTTATAGGTAGGAGACGACAGGTGAAAACGGATTTTGCGACAGGGTCGAATTAAGGAGGTCTTTGACTTCCACGCTGGAAAAAAGCTAATAGTTAAGTAGGTATTGATAAAATCATACTTGTAGAAACGTATGTGACCAAGAGAGTCATGAATATGGATGGATGGAGAGGAAGAGGAGGAAGGCGAAAGAAAAGATGTATGGATTGTGGGAAGAATGATATGAAATAAAAGTGAGTCAGTGATAGTATGACGGCTGACAAGACGAAATGGAAGAAGAAAACGTGTTGCGCCGACCCCAAGTAAGTGGGATAAGGGTAGGAAGATGATGATGAAGAATCTTGAGGGTACTCTTTTCACATTATGGATAATTTATTACAATATCTATGGATCAAAAGTCATATGCTAGGTAGACTGGTAGAAAATGCCCAAGGCATTAAGTCCGCCTTTGTACATTGTATTTTTTTACATGTGCATAAAGTTTAAGTAAATAAATAAATATGCTAGGACACCCGCAGTTTCAAGTTTTCGACACCTCAACACTATCACTATCCTCGAAGCAGACACAAATGTTAAACAATCACATCAAAACATATGTGACTCATTGGAAAGAGAAAAGGTTAAAAGTACTTCAATTTCGATATTAGAACTAATACTACATCCAACCATAAACGCATTAATCTCGAATCCAGAGTGGAGATGAGTCATCAATTGATCGTACGCCGTCATCGCATCCATGCTGTACAAAAGACGTATGTCCTATCAGCCGGAAGACATGCACGGTAGCACAAAGGCCTCCCACATACGTAAGGACATCGTAACGAACGGCCCCGGTCTCTTTTATTCAACTAGACCGACGGACGTTGTTGTTCGACGATAATCGAGCCTGATAGACATCTTGTATCTCAAGCAGTAAACTTCCACGATACCTAATAAAATTCTTATATGTATTTCTATTTGGATCTTTATGAACGGATGACTGAAGTATCTACTCTATATTTTTTTTAAACGTTGTTTCGCACCACGAATTTATCCTATATTGTGGGTGCGTTTACATACATAAACTTTTTATGCTTGCTATGCTTGCATATTCATGGCGGAAAGTCCCTGGGAGAGTCTAGAACTCTAGAAACATGAATTGACTGGTAATATACCTTGGATTCCGAACTATGAAATTTTTAGACTATTCTTTAAAAAATCAGCTATGCAACCTCTGTAGACGGGATAGTTAAAATACTGTAGTTGGCACAGTCACGGGGTGAGGGTCTAGAATCGATGGTAAAAATCTTCGTTACGTTGTTCTTTCCACCGTGTATTATATTAGGAAAACGCCCGGGTTCGATATGCTTATATAGCGATATGTGAAAAGAAAACATCAAAATTTCTGTGCTAAATCTAAATTAAATATTAATTCTTTCAATTATGATGGAAACCTCATAAAAATTATTTGTGGAGTTTTGCAGAACTAAGCGGCCAAACAGACAGACAAAAAAACACACTTTTCAGTATTTATAAAAATAGAGTGATACACAATACATATATAATTTGTTAATTCTATATAATATACATCCAGTATAAGAGGACGAGATCTCCATATTATCACACATCACCACATTTTTTCTATAAAAGTAAATGTAAATGGTGCCCTGTGCTATTTATTTGTTTAGCCATGTGCCTAAAGACAAAAGAATCTTGTATAGACGGACGTAAACAAAGCTCAGTTGCCTTTCACAACACCTATAGAAATTAAGCGCGTGTCCTCTTTGATGAAACTATAAACTATGTCCATCCATTCACAGCCTTTTCAATACATAGCAGGATATTACCCTTTTATGACATTCCACTCATGTTTTGAACCAATTTCGTCTAGATCTTTCCAAAAAGCTAAATTGTATCTTTGACACTTGTCATTGTGTTTTTCTACGCTCTTTGAGCAGTCTTGGCTACTATAAAAAGGTAAAAAAAGGGGCTCTCATTCCATAATAGCGAAGTAGTGACGTAGGTTGCTACGCCACTTCTAGGTAGGAGTTAGTCTCCTATCCGTGGAGAAAACATCCAACCGTCGACATCTGACAGTTTATTTATGAGAAAACAGAATAATTTGCAGTTTAAAAACAAACTAGGTATCAAAGTTTGGTGATATTGGCCCTATGAAAATGTATAATTAGGTATTAATATATCTCTCTCTTTTTGTTTCCAGGTTGTGTTAGAAGTGGCCCACCGTGTGGACCAAGAGGGTGTGGTGGCGGTTGACTCAGTAGTAGAGAAGCTAATCTTCAAGCCTCAGGATGTTGTCTCCATCAGAGCGAAGGATTCTGACCTCGAGTACGCCACCCATGATGTGTTCCAGACTGATAGTGCTATATCTAGCAAATTTAATGGTAAATATTTTCTGTTTTTGTAATCCAGATCCCGTCCAAGTTAGCATAACAAAAAAATCTGATGAATACAGCTTCTATTTGAGTAACTTATAGTTTTTATACTTCTGCCAGATCTACACTAATGTGCTTAGTATCAATTATAGTACACTTATTTATATAAATGAATAGATTAATTTAATTTAGTACATCAATAGCACAGCAAACATTAAGTTTAATTTTCCCGGACATACTTTTAAAATACACACAGGTATGAAACAAGGGGATCTTTCTTCCAAATTGCTCACAAGCACTAAAAAGAAGTATTGTAAGAGCCTAGCAGACCTATGATGATTTAGAGATGTTTATGGGACAGTGGCCAGAGAAGGCAACACATAGGGAAAAGTGGATTGTATGTGCTCAACGGCCATAACGAAAAAAGAGCAAAAGTACCTTACCTTTAGATCCAAAATGTCTATTGTTATGTTGAACTTTCCTTAAACTTCTCATATATAAAAGAATCAATGCAAGCCAGGGAACCTTTGAAATTGTTATTTCAGTCGCCATTTTAAAAATGAGCTACATACAATGCAAGAAATATAATATTTTAACCGTAAACGTGACTGTTTTGCCTATGAACTTAAAAACTAGAACATATTACCAATAAATGCGATAGCTTAAGAGAGTTAACTGTAACTTGTTAAGTTTATTTCAAGTGCTGGGCAAATCCACTTGAGATAAGCAACTATGGTAAAGGCAGGTGACTAAGACTATTTTATGTATAGAAAGTAAGTTAGGTGACTTGTGATATATGGGTGTTGGTTAGGTGTCGTTCCCTATTAGTAACTGATTACAGGTTTACTTAGAAATTTTACTTATGTCAGTTAATTTGAGGTGTGTCTTTGAAGCTTAGGTGTTTAACTACCATAATGAAATGTTAGTAAATATATGCTGTAGTGTGAAGCAGTGCCGATTACTCCATACAACTCTATTCTTATTGTCTTCCCTTCCGAAGATAACTACAACTAAAATAGTCAAATTGTAGGTATTTAAAATACATCATTAACTAAAAACATTATGAAAAATGTGTACTCTTTGTCCATAATTTTAACACAATATTATAACACAATTATATTTGACGACAATTGAGTTTTGGTCAGTGTTGAGATCACAGTACCACTTTTGTATATTCCTATGATCTAGTAGTAATAGGTTTGTCGATAGGTGTCGCCGCAGGCAACGGTAGGACAGGTGAGGAACGCTACCTAGAGCCCTGGGACGGCTGCGACGCAGGGGAAGTGGGGGAAGCTCCTCAACTCAACGGGGACGCACTCCTCGAAGAGCTGGAGCTCGACCACCGCGCCAACGGCTGGGACGCAAACGATATGTTCCGGAAGAACGAGGAGGTGTATGGAGTGCACAGTACCTACGACCACTCGCTAGCTGGCTACACACTGCCGCTGCAGAGGAAGGACACTCAGGATTATAGGTAAGGATACCTTTATACCTATTATTGTGCGGGACAAAGGCCTCTTCTCATACAAAAAAGGCACAGGTATTGATCACCACGCTTACTCAAGGCGGTTTGGCGATTTCATACTTGTATTTACTGTAAGTCCAGGTTTCCTCACAAAGTTTTCCTTCAACGATGCCACTGATGTCCAAGATTAACTTAGAAGGGATTCACTTTCTAAGATGAGACTACTACAGAGTTTAAATACTTTGGTAAACCGAGAGAGATGTAGAGACCGTGACCACACCCTATTTTGAGGTCTAAATCCGCGCCTGCAGTTACAGTATAATACAATAAAAAATACTATGGAAGAGAGAAACAGGAGTCCACACATATCTACTAGCAAACTAAATGTTTACCTTTGTTCTCCAGGGACGCAGAAGCGAAAGCTGAAGAAATAGCAGCGGAAATTGAGAACGCTGCGTCGTCGAAGGCCCGCATTGAGCTCGAGAACGGCGACGAAGAGGAACGGTACGCCGCGGTCGTGAGGCCACAGGACGGCGCCTCCAGTGCCGGGAAATACGTCATTCCTAATAAGAGGAAGAATATGCAGGTATGTGACGTAGATACTACATCCAATACTTATTTTTTCACTGCCCCGTTGGTTTCTAGCTTGGCTAGTCTTCATCAAGATTACCCAACGTCACCGAAATTCAAAGTCAAAGACAGATTTTTAGAAAATTAAATAGCACTTTAGAAGGACATTTACAAGAATAAAATAATTTAATCTAATGGAGAAGAATGAGCAAGAAACTCCATAACTCTCCTTAAAATCCACTTTTATTTGGGTGGGAGAATATTATTGGTACTTCAAAAGACAAGGTTTTTCAAAAATAGTTTCTCCGGAAGAGTAATATCACACCTACAATCTGACAATGATCTAAATCTATATGACAGTGCTGCTAATTGAAGTGTTAAAAACCTTTAAATTTCAGTACATTTCATGTTAGTACTATAAAGCGGTATGTTCATTGTGATCCATGTAGCAATGCCAACATGACACCCGCCCCATAATGTAGCCCCAGCTTTACAGGAAGCTATGTTATCCCGGAGTGCTACAGGCATATTTTATTGTTGAATTGTAACGGACGAAGTGTGAGACAAAAACGAGTCTTTATATTCTGATAGTGCGATTAGCTGAGATATTTATTATTATCATGATAAAACATAATTATATTCACATTTTTATTCTCATCATGATGAATTCTTTCTCCTACCTATCGCACCGATTTGAAGTCTTGATGTAAACGTTATTATTTATTTAAATTAATTCAAAGTATTCCGATACAATGCTGATATTTCCTTGTTATTTGCATAGAGATAAAATTTTATCATTTGCGTGACAGCAAACACATTTTCGATTGATTATACAATTATTTTTACTAAACACTAGGTTCTGCCCACGACTTTGCCCGTGTGGACGTCAAGTAAACCAAAAACGACCGTAAAACAATCTATACACTTGACAGTAGTGCAGCACACAATACACTGATAGACATATCAGTGTATGTTTTTGTACTCGGACTAGTATTGCCGGAGATTTACGTCTTACATACATACAAACAATTTGACCTCTTTATAATACTACTAGCTTCTACCCGCGATTTTACCCGGGTATTTTTTTATTCACCCGCCTTAACTTGCGTCTTTGATTACTGCTCGGCGCCTGTGGGTCGCAATTTCATGTTAAATAGTCTGTAGTATTCCTCATGGATCTGCCTATCATATTTTTTTTTAACCCAACTGGATAATTCAAAGATTTGCGAGTTTAAATAAACAAACGAAACAAATATATTGAGCTTTACTTTTTTAGTATACACTACAAGTAAGTTTTTATTACGATTGAGCTACAAAAACGCGTAATTTCACTGTAGACCTATCTCCATATAAAATTTAAGTGTGATATAATTTGAGCAATGCTGAAACAATTTGCTGAAATTGTATGCAATGAGGACAATTGCGCTGATGTCACTCTACACAGTCGTCTTAGGTTCATTAAGATCTTAGAACACGAGATTACTGTTTTGTTCTACAGAATATTTGCATTTTTAATTATTGACAGCTACTTTATCAGTTTTTCGTATTGGTGGAGCTCTTTGTCAAGGAGAGCTCCACTCTGTCTAGTATTATAATAAGACATATCAATTTTCACTCTACAAACGCACTAACAATGTCGCTGGTATTTCATAACGAACTAAATTAATTATTCTGATTAGGTGCTAGGGTGCTTAAACTACCTTCTAGATTTTTTTGTATGTTTTGATGTTGTCGGTTACTGTTATTAAGGATTCTTGAGGGGAAATTAAAATTCAGATTTTTCTATTACATAAACTATTTGTCCTATAAAATAGCGTTGCCATAAAAACAAGGATGTAGATATCAAAAAGAAATAAATAGTGCTGTTCTTTAGCAGACTGATAAAGTACTAAATCCATATATCCTATTAATTATAAAATACATAAAATACTATTACAAAATTAGTTTTCAGTAAAAAGTTGTTAAGCAAATCTATAGCTTTAAATCTAATAACGGAATGTTCCCTTCCCCAGACGGGCAAGCTCGTCGGAAAGCCGGGCACGGGCAACAACGGTGGGTCTCCGCCGTCGCCCGCGGGTCGTGCTGGCCCGCCGCCCCCGCCACCCACTAAGGACAAGGACCACCGCGCGCCACGCCCACACCTCACGCCGCCCGCCGACCGGCGCCAGGATGATACTGTGAGCAAGACTTTACTTTCTTCTTGCAAGTGTATTGCTTGCCTAATGGCTCCAAAAATAAGGGTATTGCAATATTTTAAAAAAAAACTAGGTTGAACAACTCATACGATTTTCCTGATTTTATTTGACAACTGGCAGCACCGTTTGACAAAGCAAGAGAATCTTCAGCTCTTAGCGCTTAGCTTCAGATGTAAAGGGATAAGGCGAAGCAAATAGAGATGATAGATAACGTTTTAGATCTTGTAATTCACACGTCATTCAACAGACTACCTCTAGTGGCTTCCAAATTATATTACGAAGATGTAATGAAAATATGGTTTCTTTTACAGCCAATGAGCGTGGGACCGAACGCAGGCGGCAAGAGTTACGCGGCACAAGCGGCCCAGGGAGGGTACCACGTGCCGCCCTTCCCGCCGCACCAACCGCACCAGTACGTACACCATAACATCCATCATTATTATCATTATCATTAAACACTTTGCAACTAATATTAGCCTGAAAAATGCATGGAGGAAGATGTGACAGTAGCTTATATGCTTCTCACTTGAGGTCGCTAAATACATACAGAGCACAGTACTTCGGTAACTCAAGTATCATCCAAGATATAGTCAGTAACGTCAAGGCGCTGCTAACCTTTCTTGTGGATCGAATGATTACTTTCCACCCTTACACAAAATACCAGCCCCTTATATCGAGTGTAAAGTGACCAATTATATTTCCAAAAACACGTATTCGATTACCAGGGAGAGACGAGACAGCAGCCCATGTGCTTCCCACTTGCCCTGAGATCGTTACATATAGGGCAAAGTATGTCGGTAACCCCGGTTACAGGAGATGGCAAGTAACGCCAAGGGCTAGCCTTTCTTGTAGTACCTTCCACTCGCACGCAAAATACGCGCTGAGACTTGGAATTAAGGGCACCAGCCCCTTATGTCGGGTGTTAACAGACCAATCACATTTTCAAAAACCATTATTCTATTACCACATATTAGTATTTTAAAATTTGGTTTTGATCTTTAGGCCCCCGAACAGTGTGAACAAGGTGAATGGTGAACCGCGCGCACCGATGCATCCACGACAAGGATTCCCGCCTCATCATCATCACGTAAGTATTCGCTGTCAAATAGAAAAACAATTTAAAAATGCTACTTTTACCATATAGTATTTTCTTTACTTTTTTGAAACCTACAATGAAACAAAAGTTCTCGACTCACGAAAACAAAGAACTAGACAGGACAGCAACTACTTGAGTATGGCCTACATATTTACTCTGTGCGTGAACGTGAAAGAAGCCAATTTCTCAGCCATGACTGCACCAACCGAGCCCTCAGCTCATCGTGAATTTAATGATAGCCACTAGTCAACACAAATCACCTTTACGAGAAAAGCATAGCCTGTTCCCCTTCTCACCAGTTGAAGTTCAATAATTTAAGCAGAGCTTCAACATCCCGAGACAGCACTTAAGAGAAATACTCAAATTAATTATATTGTATGACTGCCTGACATTAGTTGTAACTATGTGACCGCAGAACCCGCCGCCGCCGGGCGACGTGCACAGCCGGCCGCCGCGCCACCACGCTCCCCCTCCAGAACCCAGGAGGCAGGAGGACGTGCAGGTGAGTATTAAGCTACTGCTCATTGTGGCTTGTTAAAGACAAATCATTTTCAAGGCACTTTAGAACAAAGAAATAATAATCGAATTTTGCTCCTTCAAAAAGGACTTTAAATGAAGCGGATACTTCGATCTTCGTTTGTAATAAGATTTTATAATGCAAGCAGGACTATAAAATATCAAGACTTTGTCCACATAGATGAGTCAGAATCCGTTATGGCAGTCTGTTCGTTCATGTTTTACAGTGTTATGGTTTATGCTTTTCCTATGCAGTCTAGCCAAAAGGAAACAATTTGAGAGTCAAGTTTCTGAAACGAATATTAAGTACACAAATTCTAAGAATAGCCGTTGTTTTCATTGTATCATTCATACACAATTTTATTTATAACACATATTAAACAATGTAATTGAATCGTTCCAGGAGCTGCGCAAGTTCGGTCAGGATTTCAAGCTGGTGTCGGGCGGCGGGCCGGCCCCGCCCCCGCAGGCCGCGCTGCCCCCGCTGCCGCCGCAAGTGCAGCCGCAGCCCATACTCAATCCACAGCCACCGGTAGTCTATCATATCTTTCTGGTTCTTTTTTTCAGAGATAAGGAGCCTTTATTACCGTTGAAGCTATAGTCATCATATTGACACTATTTATGTGTTTATTGATCCAAAGCCAAATATGTAACTAGAAATATTTTTAAAATTTATATGAGGGTTCTCTGAGCGACAAAACAAAGGTTCTGTCATATATTCACCTAGAAAAATTGTAAATATCATACTTATCTTGTAAATACGGATACGAGAGAAGCGATTCAATGATCCCTAAACATGAATCGTAACTGAGTGTATGGTCCCGCAGAGCCAGCCCCCGCCCGCGCCCAGCCCGCCCGAGGTGTCGGCCAACGTGTGCGCGTCGGGCGAGCCGCACGCCAAGCGCGACCGCCCGCCCAAGCAGCACACGCCGCCCACGCAGCACAAGGTACGCAGCCACACTGTATCCATTACGGGATACAGATCTTTCCATTTAGGATATTGTCATTTAATAAGTGCATTAAAAGTTTTGTTTTGCCCCTCTCAAATATTTCTAGAATTTATTTCAACTTCCCGGTTGATGGCAATAGGCTTGCCCCCTATTATACATGAAACTTAAAAAAAAACGTAATTGGCGAAATATGGATGTACTTATGGGTACACCTCTGCCTTACCCTTCGGGAATTATAGGCGTGATGTTATGTTTCTTTCAACTTCCGAAGAAATTAACAAAAATAGCTAACTTCACAATAAAAAATACAAAAGGAAAATAATGAACAGCAAAATTAAATAACAGATAAACCTAAAACGTCAAATTTTCTGTATTTTTGAATCCTACGCAATCTTATACATCAAAACTGTCTTCTTGCCAGCAGCCGCCAATGGTCCCAAAGGGCGGCGACTCCCCGATGTCAGTGGACGAGCGCTCAGCTCCGTCCGCCTCTCCCCCATCGTCAGTGTCGCCAGGCATGGACCGCGTGGTGGCCATCAAGAAGTCTACCCTCAACCCCAACGCCAAGGAGTTCAACCCCGCAGCCAAGCCTTTCACGCCAAGGAGTCCAAGCACTCCGAATCCGAGTCGGTGAGTTAGATGATTTCATAGTATTATAGGTAACCACATAATAGAAGTAGTAGCACACAAAAAAAATGTTGGTAAAAAAAAAAAATTATGCTTCCACAGCTATGCTATAGGCCCAGTTCAGCAAAAAATCTAGACCTGATTGTGCCTGAATGCCTGGTTTTCATTTGGTGATGATCCACTACTGTGGAAAGATCGAGATATTCCCAGTTAAAAATCGCTTAAACGTACATCCGTATACTTTCCAAGAACGAAGCTATTATTCCGACCAAACCCATATTACTAAACTATCTTCAATCAAACCTTGATTATATTTCAATTAATTTTCAGGCCACACACGCCAGGCACCCCTTCAGGCGTGGGCATGGGCATGGGCGTGGGCGTGGGCGGCGTGGGCGTGAACCTGGGCGGCGTCAGCGTGATGGGGCCGGGAGTCAGCTATGTGCCTGCACCACATCCTCCGCCTCCCATGGTATGTACAATCTAGCAATTTGTGATTGCTTAACCTTGTATAAAATTGTATCGGTTTTCATTACTTCAACATGTTTACAACGTTACCTGTCTTACAACTTTAGCTTCACTGCTTCTTCCGTAAGTGCTGACGCACACTGAGCTACATGTGGATGCCAAAGGCCGCTGAGTGATCAATACTATATGAATGTATAAAAATGTCTTATCACAACTTATGGTGACTATAGTGGCCATGCTATGGTCGCTTAGTGACTCAGTGTGAGGCAGCACTAAAACGAGTGTTTCTCCTGTGTTATTCCCATGTCGAGTTACAAAAGATGAAGATAACGTAGTGGTTAGCAATGTTACCCGCAGGTGGCGGCCGTGCCCTACGCGATGATGGCGGCCGCAGCCGCCGCCGCCCAGCAGCCGCCCTACCTGCCGCACCCGCACCCCGCGGTCAGTACTGATATTATTTATTATACCTACCTAGTTTTAAGGACACGTTATTCAAAACCTATATTTTGTATACAAAAAACGCTCCGACCGAGCCGATATTACGGTCATGATTTATTTTTTGGACAAATCAAGGAGTTATTCCTACGGAAACATGGAATATTATTTATTCTCCATCTATCTCTTCTTGTACGACAAAAACAACGTTAATGAAGCTAATATGTTGGCGGACGGCAGATGGAGATGGGGTGCGATTGCCGGCAGTACGCGCCGCCTATATTCATGGTGCCCGACAAACGGGACCGCCCGGACGCGGTGAGCACACCACCAGCGGACGCTTGGGCTGGGGAATCACTTGTGACAAGTGTTATGGCATAAGAATTGTACACACTTCGTAGGTTTTGGGCATTGGGCAAATATTTTGCGAATAAATCGTGAAGACAAATAGCATAGCTTCGGTTTCCATTGGCTGTCCAAAACATTATTTAGAAACATTGGATAGCAGCACAAAGCCATTTTGTTAATAAGTCAGTTGAATACTAGTCACAAGTAATTTCGTCGCCCCACGTCCCGCCCGCGTGCAGTGTTCAATTTTTCCGCAGTGTGTCGTAACTTATCATGTACAAACGGGTGCTTGCCTCGCTAACCGCCTGGCTAACCCACCAACACAGAAGACGTACTAAATGGATACTTCACTATGTTTATTACGAAGTTTCACGAACAAACTGATTGCCAGTTTACGTAAAGTTTTCAAAAAATTAATGCTTGAAAGACCCTTTTTTTTACCAAGGCCATGGGAAAGAACTACACTCTCAAACAATCAAAAGAAACTCGTATTGCTTATCCGTTTTAGGTATTTTTCCTATCTGTTTTGGTTTTTTGTGTGACTCGGAATTGGGTAGTAGATACTATTAACCAATAATTCGAAAACAACTTCTCTAAAATAAACACAATTAATTTTTAATTACCTGCAAAATTAGCTTTCAAATCAAATATAACTCGATTCAGTACCCATATAGTGAAGTCAAAGTGTATTATTACCATTACAAAATGTATGGCAAAAACGCGTTTTGACAGCTCATAAAAACAATATGCCAACTACCCGTGGTTTGTGTTTCTTCTCTATTGCATTTAGTGTAAACATAAGCGCTAAATTAACTTGAGCTATCTTACTTACTAGTTGGTATAGCTAAGCACTACAGTTAAAAAGAGTGAAGTATCCATTGTCTATGTAATCTGTGTTCCACGTTACACGGTCACATGGTCATTAACCGTCTTACCTACCAACGCTAACGCTTTCAGAGTGATTTTTCTCTTTTATTTAATAACAACAATGTGTAAGTTTAAAGTGATAGTTTGTTTTCTATAATATGCATCACGTCTTTGTGATTGAGCACTTTTGGTGATGTATCACGTTTGTGATTGGCTGAAAAAACACGAAATTGATAGAGTGTACTTGAGAAACTCAATTGAAATTGATAAAGTGTACTTTAGAAACTTAATAGAAACTGAAAAAGTGTACTTTAGAAACTCAATAGAATTCGATAGTGTGTTCTTGAGGATCTTAATAGAATTTGATATTATACTTGAGAAACTCAATAGAAATTGATAGTGTGACCTTGAGAAACTCAATACAAATTCAAATTCCTATCAAATCGCTTCTGTTATGGTAGAACTAAATAGAATAAACTTATCAGTTACAATGGACAGAAAATAAGGGTGTAGTCCAAAATCACAATTACTCCAAGGTTCGCTGATGGTGGTATGTATATTGTTTTAGTCATTTACCTTCAAAACAGTCCGCCTGATTGATCTTGATACACTTGTCAGTTATAACCGAACGTCGTCAGCTCATAACTGTCAAGATGTGGGAAAAACTAGTAATTTCTTTGTTCATACAATGAGTGATCGTATAAATGGATTATAACTGACACTGTCTACTAAGTCCACAGCGTATCACAGCGATAAGCCTTGTTATAATTAATTACAAACGTAACGAGTTTATGCAAAGTAAATATAAACATAATTACAAAGTAAAAAAATATATATTCATTTCGAAAGTACTTAGTTTTTAAGTCGTTTTTTTATAAAAAATACTAACATCAATGTTGTTTGCTGTGGTTTTCTATGTTAATACCAATTGATTGTTGTTTTCAGTGCACTAAACATTATTAATTCCATAAACAATATTAATTTTACGATATCATCGGTCATTTTTTTTTTTAATTCAAGTATAAAAATCTACTTATACACTATCTTCGTTTGTTTTAGTCCTCCAATAAAATTTATTGCTTCATTTTTACAGAAATAATCACATACAAATTATCTATACAAAACTATTTTAACCTCAAAGCTTCTCTTCCGGCCTTAAGCCGACCATCTGCTCCGATATATCCCATAACTTGGCAGCCAAGTCTTCATTTCTCGCTTTCATACCCATATACCCTTCCCTGCAATCCACAAAGTACCCTCCACTCGTTTGATCAACGTCATCTGAGATCGCCAAGAACAAACTTGTCTGAGCACCTTCCACAGGATTCTTGAAGAAGCTGTAGAAAACCATAGTCCTCAACTTCTCCAATATTGTGGCTTTATAAAAGCTTGTGTTGACATGTCCAGGGTGTAGGCTGTTGACGATGACGTCAGTGTCTTCCAGTCTTCGAGCCAGCTCGTTACTAAATAATATGTTGCATAGCTTACTATCGCAGTACGTCCTTATGTAGGAATGAGGACTGTTCAAGTCGCTGATAGTACCGAATCTATGGAGTGTTGATGTTACAATAATGATTCTGCTAGGCGCAGACTTTTTTAACATAGGTATTAAGAGTAGCGTCAGTAGGAATGGTCCGAAATGGTTGACCTGCATGTCTCTGATCAGTCCGTCTTCAGTCTTGTCTCTATGGACACCGCTAGCGCCGGCATTGTTGATCAAAATGTCCAGTTTAGCTTCGGCATTTTTGAAGTCTTCAACGAACTTCCTTACAGATGCGAAAGAACTTAAGTCCAGATGCATGTATCTGACACTTCGGTTTTTGGTCTTCTTGATTATGGATTGTGCAGCTTTTTGCCCTCTCTCCTCGTCGCGGCAGCCTAATATCACTTTGGCGCCTCTCCTTGCCAGTTCTAAGGCGGTCTGGTAACCAATGCCGCTGTTGCCACCTGTCACTATCACCACTTTACCACTCATGACATTATCGGAGTAACACTTCCCATTTGTTATTTTATTATAAGTTTTTATAATGATTAATCCTATAATTACCCACAGTAACCACATTTTACAACGTATAATAAGAAGTTCTCCAATAGAATCCACTTTTATATTCACTGTATTACAAAAACTTGCAGAATGTTTTTGGTAATATTTGCACAGATGAAATCACAATTACATTCAATAATTACGTTTAAAGTTGTGTTAACCGCGTCGTGCTCGCAATGTCACTGCAAGATTTATCTGTTTAAATGTCAAATCATGTGAACGGTCTAATTATCAGCTGTGTCCGCGTGGCTGTTATCAAATTATCGTTATCCATTCTATATTGTAAACAGTTTGTGTCCGTCCGGCTGTTCGGCATCGGACGATTACACTTAGGGTTCAAAGTTGAAAGCAAATATAGGTAATATAAACTAAATTAATTTATGATTGCTGGTTAGTTAGTTTCTTTTTTATTGTGATATATGTTTTCCTTATTACTAAGGCTAAAAACTCAGTTCAGTAAGAATGCTTAGCTATTATTGTCCCACTGCAGGGCAAAGGCCTCTTTTTATACAGAGAGCTTGCTACGCTTGCTGAATACTCATAGGCAATTTTAAACCTAATGTGAATTTAGTCCAGGTCTCACAATGTTTTCTTTCAGCAATTGACCAGTTTCAATGATAAGAAAATATTACTCATTTTGAAGGCATTAATAGAATTCGGTGTACTGCTTTCGCCACAATCTTTTAATTAACAATAATATTCGATATTATCACCTATTATCTGTTTATCAGTGCAGGGACAGATATAGTCTACTGGTTCTAAAATATGTAAAGGCGATTATCCGATAACAATAATTTTAAATAACTATGCTCAAAGTTCAATTAGAAAAACCTAATCGCGAAATGTTAGCAAAGATTTCATAAGACGTCAAAAGAAACTACTTTATTTCTCAAAGAGTATAATACTTTCATTGACAAGCATATTTTGTCACGCCAATTAAATTAAAATATTTTCAATAGTTGACTGACAACGTTCCAATTTATACTAACAAATATAGCTAGGCTGCTTTGGCCTTAACGTGAAAGAAAACAAAAGAAACAACGTTTCATTTCGCCTAATATGACACATGAAATATGTATATGCATTTCACGAAGTGGCATCTAAGGTAATAACTTACATACTCAGTCCTACTGACCGTTTAGCGCAAATGTTGAGTCTCAGAGATAAATCAAAGTTCATGACTTTATTTCCATTATTGATAACCGAGTTATGCCAGCTGCAATTAATTGATCTGGTTTCCTGGCAGAGGCACTTACGTTGTTTGTTTCTAGCTTCAATTCTACAAAGTCAAAAAAATCAGGAATTGTAATAAAATAATAATAATTATCAATTTTGTCTAGGTCTTCCTAGGTCAAACTTTTTGGAATTTTGTTCTATTTAATGATAGGTACATTTTTAAGCCACCGATCTGTATAAAACAACAAAACAATCTGAACACAAGTCACAGGTAAGCTGTAACAGTAGTTATCTTTAAGTAAAATACAAAATGTTCTTATTTTGTTAATACATTATACATAATCATACATACAATCTTACAATTTGTTACTATGGATTCGCACACGGATACGGTTATCTAGGTATTAACTCACAATCTCGGGTTATTTACGGATATAGGAAAAAGAAATTAATGTATATGTATTAGATTGATCGTTGCATAAGATGATTGATGATCGACTATACTATGAAAAGTTTTGATTTTAATATCACAAAACACAAAATTAAAACCTGCAGTGCTATTCTGTGACGGTACAATTAGTATCAACCATTGATACGAAAAACCTTCAAACTAGCGATTCGCGAGCTAAGTCAATCATTAATATTGAAGTAGTTTACAAACAAACAGTAAAAATTATTGACCAGCACACACTATCAAAGACAGACGCTAGTTTCCCTGAGTGAATCACTCTCCAATATAAACTAAACCCTTAAGCTACACAAAAAACAGTTAAAAAATCGATCACATTAACTTTACTTTTATTCCGCCTGCTCATGCTAGGCCCACAGCCAGTTGAGTTTCAACAATGTAATCGTTTCAGCCATCATAGGCCTCCAATATTGTCGTGAAATCCACATTATGTCGCGGTGTTACGCCTGACTTTAAGCATGCTAAAACAGTTACCAGTTTTTTTGTTCCCGGGGTGGAAAATCCTCATGGATGTTCACCGTCCTGAGAAGGGTGAAGGGATCTGTCAGAGTCTTATTAAAAACCACCCTGGTATTCTCTTCCCACACTTAGCCAGGGATCATGGGAACGGACGGGCCTACTGCGATCCCCGACTGGTGCTGGCCCACCTACGTGGGCCTCCTCAGGACAGAGGGGGGAGAGTGAAGTGTTTAACTCCTCCCGCGTATCTGAAGCTACGGACGTTAATAAAGTCATGACCCAACTTCATATCATGTGTTGTATCTACAGCTGGCATATGGCGCAATGGGGGGCGGCGGAGGAGTCGGTGGCGTCTCAGGGGGAGGCGGACAGCCCCCCATGCAATCGCAGCAACAGAGAAACTTCAGAAAAGGTAAATGCATTGTTATTGTCTACTGTCATGTCAAAATAACCGGTTTAAACCCAACATGGTGTCAATGATGGAGGTGAAACGCGTCGAGTTGTTAACCCCAGGGGTCAGGGGGTGGTGGGGTCGCGCCGGGTTACCCTGTCGTGCATATGGACTCTTTTGTCTGAAATAAATGTTTTTTTTTTTTTTTATAACGGATGGAAGACAAATTTTACCATGTATTCAATACATTATTTTAGTGTGATCGCGGAAGCTATGAAATTTTCTGTCGAATATATGTATATTTTTTTAAATCAGCTGCTCCATTCAAAGTGCATTCAGGATGGTGGTCAAAATGTACAGAACAGCAATATTTTTTTATAACCAATGAAAAATATAATTTTTAGGAGTCTGAAGTCACGTACCGAAAGCATGGTATTTTTTTTACATTATCTTTCCAAACATGGACATGGACATGGGACTAAAAACATAACTGGCGAAATGTGGATGTACTAATGGGTACACCTCTGCCTAACCCTTCGGGAATTACAGGCGTGATGTTGTTGTGTGTATCTTTCCAAACCCTTATTATTTTAAACAACATATTTGAAAGAATTGGAGATGTTGTTATTACACCAGTTATATGCTGCACATGGGCGTAGTCGTTGCAAAAGTCCCAAAAGTATAAAAAGCAATCAACTGCTGACTCATGGGTCTTTTATAGCGTTAACATCCGTTGACTGTGTAGTGGGCGTAGGTTCAGGCATGCAGGTAGCTGCGGCGACAGGCCAGCCCCTGCTGGCGCCCGCACCGATGCAGCAGTTCGTGCCCTACCCGCACCCGCACCCCGCACCGCATCCCGCACAGCCTGCGCTACAGTATCAACACATGGTGAGTACAAATTATATATTCATTCGATTTTTACCTTTTTTAAACGGAATTTGGTAGACTTGCAGTTTTAAATGATGAAATTATTTACGCGATAACATTTTCATTGTTTGGTGAAAACAATGTCAGTTTACATGCTAATAGTAATTTCAATAGCTAAAAAATACTTATTTCAATCTTGTCGGTTCATTCATTGATAGAATAAAAATGTCTGTATCATTATATTAATTAATTCAATTCTGTCTTATACCTTTCTGAAATGCAATTTTTCAGGTCCGAATGTACCACGGCGGTGTCGGCGGGTCAGTGGGCGCAGTGTCCGGAGTAGGCGGCGGCGGCGGGCTGGGCGGCGGCGAGGTGGGGGGCGTGCAGGGCTACGCGCCGCCGCCGGCTCCCTCCCCCGCGGCCGCGTCGCCCGCGCTCTACCCGCCGCCCTCGCCCGCGCACACCCCGCACCCACACCCTCACCAGCACCCACATCCGCATCACCATTTCCAGCAGCCACCTTTCCAGGTAACACAGGTTGTTATCTTTTTTATTGTAAAGCCGCCTACAGACATTGTATGCCGCCTCATAGCTACTATAATTCATACAAACTCCATTTGATTACTAACGACGTGTGACGTGTTGCGTGCAGGCGTATCACCAGGTGCTGTGTCCGCTGATGGGGCCGGGCGCGTCCGCGGGCCACCACCACCACCACCACCACCTCGCCTACCTCAACCACGCGCCCCCCACCGCCTCGCCGCCGCAGCCGCACCCACACTCACTACAGGTAACTATCTCACTACCATCACACAGTACTACGTGGATCTAAGTGGATGGCGGCGTTGCTTCTCAACAAACATGTCGAATTTAGTACATTTCTAGTTAGCTCTAAATTTCGCCACATTCATTTAGATCCATGTAGCACTGTTCGCTTCAGTCCCGTCCAGGTGCCAGCATATCATCATCAACTGGGCTACCATGCACTCTTACAGCCGACAAATGTTAGACAAAGTATCAAAAAGTCGGGACGTGTCAAGCGATTTTGAACCATGTGCGGTGCAACTACAGGTAATCTTTGTCTCGTCAGAACTTCTTCGGTGAGTGCACTGCTTGCTGGCGTGGTTGATGATTAGAAGCTGGATCTTGTGCATTTCATACACGCGTTCGTACAATGTGAGTTTCATTCCGTATTTGAGTAGATTCGATAATCGATAACGCGTACTGATAACACTGACCGCCCAACTCAATAACATCGCATCTTTATGTTAATCATTGTGTGTGGCACGAATAGATAGGTACAGGGTTTCATCGTACAAGAAACGAAAACACATGCACACATCATAATAATAATAAACAAAAGCAGTATATTTCCATCGGTCGAAGATATACTACAAAGCTTTCGAACGTTGTGGAACTGTACGCGTGTAACGGTGCGTGCGCGTGTTCTCGGTTTTTGTACAGAACTGACCTTCTGTACCTATCTATTGTGTGGTGTGGGTCTGTGTGATGCCTGCATCGAGCAGCCATGTGAACCGTGTGCTTGTGTGCCCGCAGGGAGTGCTGCTGCCGCCCAGCCACGGCTCGTCCGGCGGCTCCACGACGCCGGGCGTGGGCAGCGGCGGCTCGCATCCGTAACGCGACCGCGGGCCGAGCCGCGCCCGCGCGCCGCGCGCCCCGCGCCTCCCCGCCGTGCTAGGCAGCCCGCGGTACGCCGCCCACCTCAACCTCAGCCTCGACTACAACCTGTACGTGGCGCAGTACGCCGCGCGCCTCACGCGCCACGCGCGCTACACGCTGCGCCTGGACCGCCACTGAGCGAGCGCGCGTGCGAGCGTGCCCAGCGTGCGAGCGTGCCGTGCGTGTCGAGCGAGCCGTGCGTGCACAGTGTTGTAGTGACTAAAGTCGGACGGTCGCCGCCCGCCACACCGTGAACACTTTGTGCTTCAAGCGAAATGCTCATATTATTTCCTTGCTTGTATTCTCATTTTCATATTATAATACCGATGTAATTATATTTAAAGGAAATAGTTTATATCGGATTTACATGTAAATAGTCGAGGTAAGCTATTCGTTGTAACTATCAAATTTCAGTGATTATCCGATATTTGTAAAGTTCATTATGTTGCGATGTACCGAGGGAGTTGCTATCACTCAATAACATGTTATAGATATTGAACGTTCACTCAATAGCGATGTTATTGTGACGCAGTGTGACGCGGAACACAGCCTGGAGGTCTCTGCCAACTGAACCGTTGTGAAAGTATTGCTGGACAGTAGTTTCCTAATTTTGCTGCTGGCAGCATCACTTATGTTTTGCGGTCTCGTAGAAAAGAATAAACGGTTTCGCTAGTACGAAATACATTCTAAATTATTTATACACGCGAAACTTAATTCTGACCTAAATTTACACTTAAACAATTTGTAAAATGATCAAAATTTATATAAAAAGTGCACTTGCAAAGCTTTTTTTACGTAATATTTGTAACACATGTCCGTAGAGACTTATTTGTGGGGGTGGAAGGTCGCGGCAAATCTTTGGAGGTTTACTTAAAGAGGCGCTTCTATCCCCACTGTGTATTGTTACAATTAATAAGCGGAGATTTTTTAATTTTTTATCAAAATTAGCACGTAGTCTAGGAGGCCTTCATTTTTTTATAAAAGTCATCATCGTCACGAATAATTAATTATACTTTTAACGCCATCAAAATATTTGGCGATATTCAAGTATATATTAGAGCGAGTGACAAAATATCATCATTGTGAGAAGTGTTACAACCCATGGGGTGACGCAGCTGTAATATTTTTCTAACTTTAAAAATACAACGTAAAGTAATAACTTGTATGCCTTCTTCGTATCGATATGTTCATCGCAATAATTGATGTTTTTCTAAAAATTTTACTCGGTATTTTCACGTGGCAAAATATTTTCGAGTTTTAATTGTTATTGTTTGTTATATAACTTTAGTGAACTACATTAACTCTAGTAAAGTAAATAAATTTAATACGGAATTATCCATTTTGGATGTAAGTGTACCATTTTCCACATTCATCATAATTTAAATGACGCTGATTATTGTGATATATACCAAAGATATGAAAACATCTCTTTCAACATAAAGTTGCCAATCCTAAGAAAAACCATAACAAATTGAACAATTTAAAAAATAGCTTCAATTTTGTATAAAATTAATGTCACGTGAAAAGCCTGGAAATGTGTATATCTTTGAAATAATATGATTACCTGATCATTCTTTCAAATTTTTGAAAGGTAAGTCAGTGTTGCCATTCACATGAAAACACTTTATAAAAAATACTTTTAGTTAGTTTAGCACGGCGGGGAAAAATATTAAATATTTGAGGATGGATGGATTGTTTGTATGTATGAGTAAGAATATAGTGCGTCTTGTACGGACGGAGTGTGGTCCGCCCTCGCGCGGAACTGGGGGCGGACATATGTATTATAATTAGATAATTCACTCTCTATCATACCGGGAGATACAGGGAGGGATTTGGTAAATAACTCGTCAGTTTAATATTATATATATTATATATTGTGAGCCAGGCACACACCTCGCGAAGTAAGGTACATGCCAGTTCTATATAATATGTAATAAATCGAACTAAATATCATAATAAAGTTTGATACAACATAGTCTACAACTATTATTAATAGAATTTTATATTACATACATGGAATTTATCGGCAAAAAAAAAATCCTTTTATACTAAGAGTAGTATTTACCAAATTCCTCTCGGCAGCCATCGGTGATCTTTGTTTCCTCGTTTATAGCGACTATCGCCATTCTGAGACAGCGGTCAGTTCGTTAACTATATTTATTTAGGTTTAGGGTTATTATTGTGAAGGTACCCTCCGCGATTTCTTTACCAATTCCAAAGTGTCAATTGCACTTTAAAAATATTAATTTATAAATTGGCAAATAGTTACTATTTAAATTCGTAATGTAAATTATGGGCGATGTATTAAATGCCAGATCGATGTGAAAGATATTGCAACGTCTTTCATAGAACAGTTGAAGTGAAAGTAAGTATCGGGACCATCCTAGATGCTCAATGTTTACTAAGATATGACGTCACTGTCTCACGAGTCATTAGTTCTATTTATTTTATACATTTGCAGCTTTTGAAAGGGCAACGTAACTAATATATTGCGAAACGATACGGTCTCCCGAAATTATGGTATCGGTCTGTCGAGCCGACTCCTTATTGAGAATGCCAATTCACTTGCGCTCATTACTTAGCTTATTCGCTACGAATATCACCTGTAGCCAAGTGCTATTTATTCTTTTTAAAAGAAAATAATTATTTGTAAAATAATTTCTATATTCCTTTGAATGTAGTAACTGCGCCTTTTCAGGGTGCACGTGTTAGTGAAACTCAGCTCTTAATTGTAGGATATCGTAAAGAACTGCATAATATTATAATTCCTGTCACGAGTCGTTTGCAAGACTCCTATCGTCCTTGTAGAGGTCACGGGGTGGATAGAAACAAACGTTTTTCGCAAACTACTGTTCTGTGGACTTACGTTTACATGTATTTATTGAGGCCTCACAATTTTATTTGCCACATGAAAACGAGGCCAGTCTTTTTAAATTCACCACCAATTTTAATTTAAGTTATGAAACTGTATTTTTTCTTTTTGTGTTCCCTTTATTCAAGCGTAACGAATATAATGTGCGAATCGAAGGTTCTTATTTCAAATTGTGATTTCTTTTTTCAAAAATGAATTCTTCAACATGTGAGGTCATGCAATAGTCGTATTCAGATAATTATTAACTCTTTTACTGCCAGCACCTGATAAAAAAAAAAATATTTTTGTTTTAGCATTACATATTTTTCGATGATTAAAATTTTATAATTCCTATTACAATTTAGTTACAGCTATGGAATATTATTTCATTTCTGTGTTCAACAAATTTTTGAAAGCCGTTTCGTACAGCTATTTCAGAATGTCATAAAAATAACATACAAAACGCGCGACCAGCTTTCAAACATTTGACAAATCACTCTTCACGTTTCAAGGAATTGTAACAGGATGCGTTGCAGACGCAAGTAGGTTTGACAATAAAAGTATAAACTTGATAGGTAGGTGTAAGGAAGTTAAGATGCATATACATATTTACGACAAAACTGACACTGTTCACTTAAATTTACGTCAGGATTGTCACAGAAATGCGTCATCTGATATATTTCGTTAAATAAGTAAGGCTCACAAGATTTGCACAATCAAAACACATTTTCTCCCATAGTGATGTATAGATATTTATTGATAAGTTTCAGCTTGAATCGAGGGTCGTAAAATGCTTAGTATAAAAGTGTGGCATCAAGGGGAGCTAAGTCCATGACCTCCGCGCGGTGCTCCCTGGGTAGCGCCAAATGTGGACGATGACATTCACATTCTTTTAAAAAATCAAATTTGCTAAATGAATAACCATGGAGTGCTGCAGGATTTCTTAAAAAAACAAATTCGAGTTCTTCCTATTATGTATTATAAGCGCATTCCTTTTGTAAAAAATTAATGAATAACAAACTGATCATATTGAAACACTCCCAATGAGTTGCTCTATTTGGATACATAATATAGGATATACACCGCAGCAGACTGTTTGATTTGTGTAGATTTAAAGTAATTAAAATAGACATATTTATATAAATAAACAAATTGCGATATAAACAATGACATGTATATAATGTAAATAATATGATATAGAAGGAAGTTACTAGTGTCCTTTCCAATAAAACGGCTTATAATTTTGTGATGTGTAGTTTTTTCGACCATGTTAACATTTCAAAAAGTTCACAAAATGAAGTTTGAGGGAAGGGCCTACTTGACCCGTACCACGTTCGTGACTCGTAGCGTTCGAGAACATGGTATGGAGTCTCGTGTACTGTTTCATTTTTCTTTTTTTTTCACATTTTTTTTTCTTGTTTTAATTTAAATTTTTATCGCGTGAGTGACTCCACCGCGTAAGTTTGTTGCTAAATGAGAGTGTGTAAAAAAGATTTATGTGCGTGAGTTATCTGTTGTGCGCCATATAAATATTATCGATATATTTTTTTGTGCGATGTGTCACGACTAGTGGCGCGGAAATGTTTATGTTTTAGCTAGGGATATAACTTCTTTTTCTCGTAAAATTTGTACGTTCTTACGAAAGACGTTCGAGTTCCTTTGGCCACATTATATTATAACGGTTGTGGTATACATTTTTATAAGATTCCCGTAAAAAATGCAACGATTAAAAGCGCCGTAATGTACGACTAAGTATGTTATTCAACGCACATGTTGGTGCATTTACAAAAAAAAAGAGGGACAAATCAGAGATCTGATTGCGAATTGCCCTTCTCGTATAAAAATAACGATCAACCTATGAAACGACTGGCATAATCTCGTCGTAGGATAAAGGAATAACTAACTCCATTGTGCCTTTATCAATGGTGTTGACATATGACTATTCTATCACGAATAATGACTACTAAACTGTGACGTATCAAAGTAACCGGTACTGATATTAATAGTTTGGAGTAAATAGCAGTTGTTGAGACAGTACTTAGATCACATTCCTTATTGTTATTGAAGTTAAGAGTCAAATGAATCTAGATTGGATACACATGTGGCAGTATTTAACGTTACACTTCACTTGACACTATCCGCCCTGCACAAGGATGAATAAGTCAGAAAATATAATTTTAAGAAATTAAAAATATTTCTTAAAACAAAATGTTTTCAACTATATTCTAATAATACTAATAAATAGATTAGTCTATTATTAAGATACAGAACAATAGAGTTAGACCCTATTTAGTCTAAAAATCGTCTGAACAACTACTATTTACTAATGTTGCTTTTGAAGCAAGTGGCAATTGTATTTATATACTTCCCTGATTTCCTAATTTGTTTAAGTTGACTTTGTTTGTATACTGCTCAGAACACGCCTGCAGCTAGCTGAGGTCCAAAGCTCGGCCCAATGAAATGCCACTTGCTATTAAGCATGACTGAAGCTTCAAACTTATCATTTCTGCAATGAATGACATTATAAAAATGATATTTGAAGACTCTGTCCAATCTGAGCAGCTCATACATTTAGTACCTCGTATAAGGCACTTTCTTACATGTAAATATTTGTTACCGACTCAAGTGTCGGCACGGACGATTCGAAAACCCATTGTATGTATAGATAAATTCTATGAAATTGCCTTATAAATGTGTGTGTTGCCCCCGCGCACCCCGCCGGGGCATAATGTAAGAATGTTACCAACGTGTGGACCTGGTACTGGTTTTAACAAAATGCTCATTTAATGATTATTCTAAAAGATAATAATTTAAAACCACAGCGTTCTATCGGTAATTAAAGTAGCATTTTGGTAACATTTCAGTATAGAGGGTGTAAATTTGTAAAGACTGAAGGAAAATAATGTTTGTGGAAGTAAGCAAAGGTAATTGTAAAGTGAAATTGGTTTTTATAGGAGTGAAATATGGAGCCTAAAACTCTAATATTGTATATTGTAATTTGTTTGATGCGAATCAGTAGAATTTAATGGACGAACGACATAGTGACCTATACCGCTTTTGACATATGAATTTTGTGGTGTATGCTGTGAATAAAGACTTTATATAACTGCTTTGGGCACTATGAGGTACCTACATTTTTGTACTCATCCTACCTGACAAAAATTCTAATGATTCGTTTCAAAAGTATTGTATGAAATTACTGCTTAATTCCGCTTGTTGATGAAAGATTTGATTTGTGAAAAAAGTGCTTTTTATTTGAGCCCAATGACGGGCGTGGAAAGAGGAATGTGCCAAAAGTGGTATGGCATCGTTTATCGTTTGTTGGACACACAACACCTGTGTCGACGAATATTTTTCAATAAAAAAGTTAAAAAATGTGTTTTAAACACAACAGTTCTGTGTTTTTATTGTAATCCCCTTCAACGTTCACTTTGTCTATACTGCTGCGCCCAAGTCGCGCCAACTTGGCAGTAGCTAAGGGCTCTTGTTTCAATTTCTACGTTTGGTGCCAAAGTGCTGAGTTTTATGTAGTTAGGGGGTGTCTGACTGCACACTGACGGTAGTTGTCCTTTTTGTGTAATGGAATACCTCTCGTTGGTCCGAGTTACTCAAAGATTAAAAGTATAAAGTTTCCTGACCATTCTGCTGCATACAAAACTACGTTTTGGAAGCGGCAGCTTGATTAAACTCTTTCACTTGTAAGTGACGTTCAAAAGTGCCTTTTAATAGTCTAATTAAAATAAATAATTTGACACTTAATAAACGCCCACGCTTTGACGTAACATAAAAACCTAAAAGTTTTTTTTTTCTATACAGAACCCATAGTGCATAAAACGAAATAAAACTGTTAATTTGAATAATAATTTAATTAGTTACAAATACGTGTGGATATAATACTATAATAACTTAAATAAATTAAATTTTATACATGATAACGTTGTATTGAGAATGTCGAACCGAATGTGCCGACCCCCCTACGGCATTACTAGCATACTTTAAAATATTTTAACTAACTAGATATAAATTAATTATAATGTAAGCACTGTTATACAATTTACATAAATTACGGTCGAGCCGATTTCATTAATGGATAATGAACTAAAATGTAACGGAAATAAAGTTGAAAATGGCGCAATTGCGTGCAAAATAAATGCCGAGCGGAATTATATCTTGCACATAATTTTCAACTCTATTTGTGATGAATTTTATTTTATTATCAATTAACAAATGAAAGCTGATGACCTAAAACACCAAATTACATATCTCAAAGGAAGTGAAATGCAACGGGTTTTCTGGTACCTTACTACTCAAACATTTCTAATATGTCTAGTATGCGTTCTATGTACTCCTTGCATAGCTGCCTTCACCTCCTCGAAGAATGAAGTGGAATTATGGACAGTGGTGCCTCCGAGGACTATCCTGACACCTGGATACGTCTGGTTGATCTGATGGACGCACTGGGCCTCCTCGTAAGTGGCGCCCCCTACGATAAAGACGAAGATGTCTTGCGGTCTGCGGCCGTATGCTCCGTCATCACCTCCAAGCGTTGGGTACAGGTTTTCACGAAGTTTGCCTTTTATCAAATCTTCGAGTGTGTCTTTTAAGAGCGGTGTGTGTTGGGTGTAGATGTTTTCAACGCCGTTGAGACCCTGTAATAAGAAAAGAAAATAAAAATTATTTCTGAATCTACTATTTTAAAATCTGTTTCTACATGTACTACTGCACCCCGTGCAGATTACCTCTAGGTTAAGAAAGGTTTTCAGATTATATGACACATTATTTGAATTTCAACATTTAAATCTCTTTGTACAAATATCCGTCATATTTCGAAATAAACTTTATAACAATAGAATATATGCTATCAGAAACATTGTTATGATTTATTTTAAGCCTGTGTTGTCCCTCTTCAAAACAAAGATTTTAAGAAACATGCACTAAAAAAGTATCTCACCTTGAACAGCCTCTTAGTAATTTTTACAGCATCCTGCAGTCCAAATAAATCGCTCTGCCTAGCATGAGCTCCGCCATACTCCAGCAGGTTGACTACACTCTTGACCAGCTGTTCAGGGGCGCCCCTGGTCTTCAGCGCCTCGATAAGTGATGGGAGAGCGTTGCTAGCATGTTTCTCGTATCGTAAGGCGTAGAGTGCGACCAGCTTGGCCGCGTCGTGGTGACGGACGGCCTCGTTTGATAGCAAGTTCTTGAGGCGCTACATATGAAATTGCAAGTGAAAATATTATTTTCATTTAGTAATCAGACATAAATTTCAGCCTAACTTCATTGTTCTATGGATCTGTAAAATCTACTTAGCAAGGAGCTGCTTGATGACATATATATTTTTTTTAGAATTATAAAATTATCTGCCAGTAATTTACTTGCAAGTTATCTAAAAGTAAACACCACAGGCCAGCAGGGTGACCTATATCAATCTGATCGGTAAAAACATTTTTATTGACGTTCTAGCTTGGAAATTCAGTTAAATTCTATGTTAACATATTCAACTATGGAACTATTAATGTATAAAAAGGAAGGGATTCTTGAAAAAAAAATTTGCGCGCTAGCTGCTGTGGTTGATAGAAAATCCATGACGTTTTGAACTGACGACAAAATCTTACCTGCAAGTGCTTGGAATGGTCGCTCTGGCAAGAGATCTCCTGCTCCAGCTCGGACACTTCAAGCAGGTTGTGTCGCGACACACACGCTGACAGTTCCCCCACCACCGTCACATGCTTCGTCACTGTGCCAGACATTTTCTGAAAAATAATAAAGATTTTATGAGAAAGCGCGCCTACTGAGCATGAGGTCTTCAGTTCGATTTCCAGGTTGGTTAAGTGTTACTGGGTTTTGTTCATCAGGAATGTCTCAGTAGCAGTCTCGGAGTCCTTGTGCCCGGTTGATGGCAATAGGCTCGCCCTTATTACATGGAACTTAAACATAACTAGCGAAATGTGGGTGTATGGATACACCTTTGCCTAACCCTTCGGGGATTACAGGCTTGCTGTTAAGTTATGTGTATGTGCTATAATATACATCTTTCTCCTGTCAGGAACACATAGAAGGCGCTTACTTAGAGCACAACTTGGAACGCTCAAGCGATAATGCTGATCTCAGCATTTGGTTCATCTGAACCATCCTTCTTCTTGAAAGAATCGCTCATAATTGGATCACAAAGATACACAAGTGCCTATTAAACAACTAATTGATTCAAAAGTGCTTTGATTGTCAGATATGAGTAACAAGATCATATTATTTGATAACAGCACAACATTATTAAGATAAAAATCATATATTTTAGTTTCCTGTTTAGATAAATAATATGTCTAACACATAAATTAATGATAATCCCGAGTGAGTTTTGATCCCGTATACATTGTATTGTAAACTCAATCGCAACTCCACGTCTCTGCTCTTATTATGTGTATGGTTGGAAAGAAAATCATTCAATTCACCTCAGCCCCACAACAAAAACAAATAAAGCATTCCTTGTGAATTCACTCAGAGAACAACAGAATAAGTCCGTGTCACTCGCTATGAGGCACGTAGCTGTCTTCTTGTCACTTGTCACAGCTGACTCGTCTTCCTCTATGCAGGCTGTTCAGAGTGGACTCCTATAAGGTTTTTAATAAGCATCTCTTTGTCATAGGAGTTACACCTGTAGGCCTACGCCTTAAAGTTTATAATTATAAACGTATATTTTTATTCTGTCTGACTATTAAAACTTAACTGACCTTGAATAATGGATAGGTCTCGACAAAGTTCTTCATGTCAGCGATGCTCTCCACTTTCTGGTGACTCTTGGCTTTCTTCTGGAACTCGTCCATCAACGACTTCATGGTCTGACCGATCTCGCCGAAATTGGAGTACAGATTCTGCAAAATGTTTTAGCATTGTAAATAATAGTTCTTGCCAAAAGTTTAATGTGTTTTCTTAATTAGCCATATCAATGTGTGACAATTAAAATTGAAGGTATTTTGATTATGAAGGGGCCCGCCCAGTTGGGGGTGTGGATCATGCGTCATTATCATATATCATCAAGTGTATAACAGACTCCAGACTCACTCATGATGGTAGAAGAGACCGTGGGGTTTTAGTTGGTAAGATTTCGACATAAAACTCTGTGTTCCCCAGGTGGATGGGAAACCATGGGTTTCCATGAAGATTTCCTGTTTAGTACTTCTTTTCCAGCTTAATGGTGAGCACTACGCGGGAAAAATCTCATATTTGTTGCTTACCTTAGCATAAAATTCATCCTGTTCTGAAGATAGCACTACCTCTTTGAAGTCCTTGTGAACATCGGGCAGATGTGCCAGACTCACTCGGTTGTTATTGATCGTCAGAAGCTCGTGCACCATTGCCTGATACGTCCACTATGAAGAAAATACAAAAGTAGTATCAACATAGGTGGTATCATTGATTTGTTTGAATTTGTTAATAATATTAAGTAAATGAGTCTGTATTATTATAGCTAAAACTGTTTGCCTTAGTTATGGTAGTTAGTATATGGATTATTTTTAAACTTAACATTTGTAAGTTGTACCTACTTTCTGTGCAAATAAAGAACTATTCTATTCTATTCTAAAGGCTCTTAAATGTCCCACTCAGGGTCAGAAAGCTTCTGTAAAGCTGTGCAAGCTACGAAATTTTATTTTAGCCTAGAAACTGAAATAATCTTAATTACAACTTACTTGACTCAAAAGAGGTGTGACAGGATCATCTCTCCTGTCAATAATCAGCAGCTGTGGCGTGGGGATTTCTCCATTAAACGGTATATTATTATCAATAAGCACAGCTTCCCTGCGCAATAAGTCTCGGACTCGTTCCGCGAGGCGAGCGCAGGGCTCCGATGCCGCCTCGTAGCGGACCACAGCGCGTCTTTTCACAGAGAGGAGTAGGGCTAGCAGACCTTGGGCACACCGCTGCAGGTGGTGTTGGTTCCAAGAGCGACCTGGAGGCAAGTTGTTAAATATTTTAATGGTGACCCCGTTTGCGTACAGCGTATCAGAGTTCACTCAGACAACGTAGATAATTCGTCCACCTGATTACAAAGAGGTAGCAGTTCCACCCGCAGTATTTCAAAAGTTATGAGTTCTAGACTTCAATTCTAATACTCTAGACTCTCTTTAGTCTCGAAATACATACCATGCAAGCTTCCAACAATATTGAATGAGAACAAGTGTCTGTCCACTGCAAGGTAGTCAGCAAACACCTCCTGAACCTCTCTCACAGTCTCCTGCTCATCGCACTCTGCCAAGGTCTTGATATCAGCCTTAGAAATCACATTGCTGAAATCTAAAAATAAAAAAGTTTTTTTATTTTTCAGATATTTCCACAGTATTACCACAAAAACTGCATCATTATTTTTAAATAGTACTTACATATAAAGTATACTCCATATTTCGGATATCTCAGTTCCCGAGATAACAATGAAATATTCTCAGAAGTTGGTCGCACAAAAACAATGCATTTCATGTGCTTCATATTGTCCCACTTTGAATGGCTGTCAATCCTCTCAAATAGATAAACCTCCTTTTGAAGTATCTCTGACTGGCTGAATACCATGCTGACTATGCTTGTCTAGAAAAAGGAAAAAAAATTGACAACTTGGCATTTGAATGTCTTAAGTGTTAAACCCAAAAAAATGATTTTATAAGCATTTCTTTTTAATTTCAATTTAATGTGCTGTTAACTTGTAATTTAATTAATAAATCAGAAAAAATAAAAAAATAAAAACAAAAAAAATCGAAACAATGGGCTGCTTTGTAAGTATTGAATTTTATGGTTATGTTAACACTGTAAATACGTCTCTATTATTTTATAATCATTTTATGAACATTCTCATGTATGAAGCTGGATAGATATTATTTTTTGTAGTACACTGAAATGACAAACAACATACACAGAACATAACATAAATATTAGAACTGTAAAAATGTTTTAATGATCAAGTAGACAGGCAGTAAATAGTCCCACCCAACTGTTATTCCACTGCAGGGCAAAGACTTCTTTCTCCTACAGAAAAGGAAGAAACTAGCTCAAAGCGGATTGGCATTTTTAGATGTATTTTTTTTTAAATTCGAGTACACTCACTGTGTTTTCCTTCACCGATATCCGTGAAGTCCAAAATAAACTTAGAAAGTACATATGAATAGTATCTAGTGGTAAAGTAGAAACTTGTAATTTTTTTAAATAGAATTAATACTAAAGCCCATGACTGTACTCATGCGAATGTTGGTTATCTGTGTGTTTATGGCGGACTAGTGAAAATATGTCCAGCCGTTTTGCAGATTTTAAATACGTTTTTTGGTGTAAGTACCTATCATATACACATTCATATGCATTTAGTAAAGAAGCTGTTATTTTGACATTATAATAAACAGACACTAATTTTATTTATTTATGTAGATGTATGCAGGAGTTTTTTAAAGCATAGCTGTTTAAAAAAACTAATATGATGGTTTCTAATTAATTAATGTGAGAGAATTTTGGATCCTTAACGATCCAAAATTCACAGCAAATAAAAGGAGGCTGATATTTTTTTTTTTTAATCCATCGAACAACTGCAGGCCTCAAAAAGTCTTTTGCCTCCCGAAATCTAGCAGTCGAATTGCAAGTAGATACCACATTCTCACTTTCATTTTGCAATAAGTAGGTACACATTAATGCCTACTACAATCCAATTTGGGAACAATGTTTTTGATTTTATCTAATGAATGGGCGTCGAACTTACGGTCTCCTTATCCATGAGAATAACTTTCATTCCCGGCCCACTCTCCTCCGTCATCCTGGTTATATACAGTTTTACCGCTTGTATAACGTTCATTTTGATTTCTTTAGTAAACTACAACATGAACAACGTTCGAATTAAGAGCTTTTTCTAACAAAATACGAAACCAAAATACGTAAAAAATCTGAAATTGTTTTCATATCAACGTTGCTGTCAATCAATTCTGTCAATTCACAAAGAAATTCAGTCATAGACAACGACTTTGAATGAACTAAAAGCATAGAATTATCAAGTACTAAAGTTTTATCGATTATATTTTTGACAAAATAACAGAAGAATAATATACTATCATTCTACCATAAGATGGTTAATTTTCTTGTACTAGTTAAGGCAAGCAATTATTTTAAATTCCAAATCATAAAATACCTCCAAACTCCATCTTATTGATAAAGGACTTTCAACTTTATGTAACCAACAGCTAACGACAGCGATTACGGTTGCACGGTTTTACAACAAAAATAAATCAATGCAACATTATTTAAATTTTTGCGTACTGCTTACGATTTTATCTAATAAGATATAATCACAATTAATAGTTAAAGTATTTTCAGGCACTGACAGACGGTTATCTTTTGACAGCTGACTACAGACTTGCAAGCTGACAGTGAAAGATAGTTACATCACTAATCACTAGTTATCTTCAAAAGGTCAGCAGGGTCAGGTGTACTTCTTGCTATTGTCTTCATAAAATAGTAGTTTTTACTAAAAAATAGACGACGCAAAATGTTCTCCCGTACACTGAAACCCGTTGCCACGGTGGCCATCCAGAATGGGGCCAAGAACTTTTCCACCAGCTCTGAGGTAATAATCGATCTTCAAAAACTAGGTGGACGGTAATATGTTAGTCAAAATTTCGGGTAAACGATGTTTTTTTTCAGCTCAAATTCAAAGTGGTGGTTGCTGGTGCATCCGGCGGCATCGGCCAGCCGCTTTCATTGCTGCTGAAGCAGAACCCGTTGATCACCAACCTTGCCCTGTACGACCTCGCGCCGATCACCCCTGGCGTCGCCGTCGACTTGTCCCACATGGACACGCCCGCCCAGGTCGAGGGCTTTAAGGGCCCCGAGAACCTGGCCAAAGCGATCACAGGTACGTGTCACAAACTTCAACTATTTGTCGATTACATAACGTAACCTAAAACTTTTCAAGTTCATTGATGTTTGGAGCTATATTTGTAATATTCAAGGTCATATATCACATAAGAACCCGTTTTATAATATTTATAACCCAATATCTCGACCTTGACACTCAAACCTGAGTATTTAGACTAAAGAGTTTATGCTCCTGGGTTATTAAAAAAAAAATGGAATTTGACCTTTTTGTTAAATTCATTCATTTGTTTGTTCAATTAGATAAGTCTGTTACTGATAAAGACAAGAGATTTATATTTGGTCTTTTATGTAGTGGAAATGTATTGTATAAATATTTCAGCACTAATTTATAATACCTAATCAAAGAATTCAATTCATCTGAATAAAGAAATATTATAAATAATTTATCAGGCCTTGACATGTAACTAATCAAAACTATATAATTTCTTATTGTATGTAAAATGTGCTTATCAAAAATTTACTCTGACTATTTACATAAATAGACAATAAAAATATAAAACAATGCCTATTCACAATCACATTATAAAACCTGCTTAGAACAAAAATAAAAACAAAACTAACTGCCAGTTACAAATTTTATTAACCATGTTTTCTAAAATCTAAAAAGTCTAAATCTTTTTTCACTTCTTGCCTTGTACTGAAGCCAGACCAGATAATAATGCAGTAGATCAATGGTTTTCATAGTTAACTGGACCTTGACTCACATAACATCACACCTGTATCCCCAAACGGTTAGACAGAGGTGTGCCCATTAGTAAACCCACATTTCACTAATTATGTTTCAAGTCTCACATAATAGGAGGCGAGCCTATTGCCATAACAAAAATGTTTCAAATTCAGGTTTCTCCTCTTGAGGGAAAAAGGAGCATAATAATATAAATGAAAGGCTGTTCCAGGCCCACCCAATATTCACTCACAACACACTATAAGTCAGCTGGCATTTAAACAAAAAGCTGCTAATTGACAATATCTTGCATTTAGCTTTTAGATTTCGACAGCACTATTCAGACATTGGCAAATAACCTGACCTACCATCCACAGGAGCGGATATAGTGGTGATTCCAGCTGGTGTGCCCCGCAAGCCTGGCATGACCAGAGATGACCTGTTCAACACCAACGCGTCGATCGTGCGCGACCTGGCCCAGTGCGTCGCGGAGAACGCCCCCACTGCCATCATGGCCATCATTACCAACCCTGTGAACTCCATGGTGCCAATCGCTTCCGAAGTACTCAAGAAGGTGAGTTGATTCAAATAGTTATAAAACACATTTTTTAAAGGATAGTTTCGTAAAAATACTATTTATGGTATACTAGCTTTCGCCCGCCACTTCCTCCGCTTAAATGACGTTTATTGGCGATCTATGTTTCCATACAAACTTTGGACCCCCCCCGTTTCATTCCTTTTGGGGGTTGAATATTTGAAAATCCGTTCTTAGCGTTCTACCGTTATCCGTTCTACTATCATGTACCTCCATGTCAAATTTCATATATAAACGTCAAGCGGTTTTCTATATTTCTTGATGAGTGTGCGAGTGACCTTTTGCTTTTATTTATTTCGATTTTGATTAGTATGGATTAATGCCATAAAATGTATTAGTATTCGAAATATTTATGAGCTGATAGTTTAGATAATATCCTGGTTTTTTATTAAGTATTTTCTCGACAAGTCCATACACAACACATGTTGACTGTTTTTTTTTCACTTAGGAAGTTATTAAGTCCTCAGACACATTTCTCTTCCTAAATGTAAGAAAAATGTGTCTAAGGAACTACACTAGCTCATAAATATAAATATGCGATATAAAATTGGTGATTTCTATAGAAAAAAAAAGTTGAATTCTGCTGAATAAGTGTAGTTAGTCCCTATGGCTTCTTTATGCAAGTGACCTACTGGGGAAGTGAGCCGCGCCGTATCTTTCCAGCATATTGTCTAGTAGGCTATACGCGGTGTAGAAAGACACATCACATACCTACGTCGACCGTAAAACGGGGTAAATAGAGAGGCAGGGGTGAATCAGGACGAAACTTTAAAAGGAATTTTTAGCTAAAATTGTAATTGTTGACATATGAAAATTATTTTCTAATATTTAAACTAACCGCCCGGCAACGCGCGGGCGTGGACTTTTCCGTTGCACTTTTCAAAAATATTCTTTCATACAAACCTTGTCCGGAAAATTACGAACGCAACATAAAACAATGAATCAGCCAAATCGGTGTTCAGCTGTTCTCAATTCTTGCGCTTAGCAACACATTAAGTCATTAATTTTTATTATAGGAGACTAGCACTCTCCTTGCGACTTAGTTCGCGTGATGTTTCTTACGGATCTCTAATTTTTTTATAATAAATTATAGCCTGTGATATAGCCTATGTCACCCGGGGATAGTGTAGCTTCCCAACAGTGAAATATTTTTCAAATCGGTTCAGTAGTTTCGAAGCCTATTCAATGCAAACAAACAATTTCGTCTTTATAATATTAGTATAGATTATGGCCATGCTGCCACTATTATTGCCTTAAAAAAAAACAATAGTATTTTTCATTACATTTAACAGTGAATTAAGTTAGAAGAATCGAGCCATTTGGTAGCCGTGGAGAGGTGCGATAGCGAATAAATGTTGAAGTGGTAACTGATAACGAGTAGTAGGCACTATCGTGATTGATAACAGACGATATCGCACAGAAAACAACCATTCAGTTATGATTGATGTAATATTTCTCTTTAATACTTTCCCGACACTGCTTATTTGCATATTAATTTAGCCATACTAATATTATACATGAGAAAGTAACTCTGTCTGTCTCATGTTTGTCTATTACGCTTTCACGACTATACTGAACCGATTTAAATTAAATGTGGTACGGGGTTAGTTTGAACCTTAACAAAGGACTACTACTACTACCGCTACTAGAACTACTAGGCTACTTTTTATACCGCGACTTTGTGCAAAGTCAAAGTTAAAGTATTATTTAAATTAGGCCACTATAAGGCACTTTTGAACGTCATAACATGAGAAAAAAAAATACGAATCGAATCTAGTTGCCCCTTCCAAAAGGTAGTTTTGTATGGAGAAGAATGGGCAAGAAACTCCATACGTACTCTTTTAAAATCAACGTTTTACAATGTTATTATTTGTATACAGAGTCATACGTAATTACATGTGAATGCAATGTATAGTGCATCCGCGATAACCGACATTTTACGTGGACGAAGTCGCGGGCAAAAGCTAGTTACCAATTTATGAAGTGCAGGGGCACGTCATTAATACAAAAAAAAAACTACACAGAAAAAATAATATAATTTTAGGTTACTATCAAAGCTAACACAGAATAAGAAAAGAAGAAAGTTTTGAATTGCAAAAATTTTTTAATGGCTAACTTTCAAAACAAAGTTTAGTAGGTACTGCGTAAATACTTGTAATCTGTATATAAGGTACTTGACTCTACTGGTGGTCCACGCCCCCCTTTGCTAGTCTATGCGTCCCCCACTTTGAAAACCTTTACCTAATAACCTTTATCTTTACCAAAAGAAAAATAAAGAAAATGTATAATGTAGGTACTTTCTTTTATAGGCGAAGATTATTATGGTAATTAATAAAATATGACATAGATTAGCCTTATGTATGTTAACAGTACCTAAAATCATTACCAGCATAATTATTTAACAAAATAAATTAAGTAATCAAAATTAACATTGAATCACGCATTTTCTTCGTGAAAGAGGTCACTAAAATGTTCACTGAACAAATAATACCGATAAATAACTGACGTCATTACAGCACAATATGTAATTAGTTATTTTCATTGCAAACGTACAGTTTCCTTTGACTTTATGGGTCTGGTTATCTCCTACGAGACTATTATCTCGTTGCCCAAACATGTATCAAAACAAATATTCAATCATAACAAAAACGCAATACCTACCTAGCCAAAAATAATGTAAGAAACTGATGATTTTAAGGTTCTCTACCTAAAGGGTACCAAACGGCCGGGGTTGCGGGACGTCTTAACAGGATACCGTGGACTCGGAACGTAAAGAGCAACAGAAGGAACAGGGTGGTTTTTTAGTCAGTAAAAGTCTGACAGTCTAGAATCACTTGACAATTTTTGCGACCAAAAAAATAATTACTAATTACTAAAACTCCACTGTCTATCTGTCTGTCTGTGTGTCATAAAGCTGTATCTTTTGAACTGAGCTTTTCACAAAGTGTGTATTAATCACTATAGCCATCAACTACAAATCTATACTGATACAAAAAAGCTGAAGAGACTGTATAAACGCGCTTAACTCTGGAACTACCAGTCGGATTTGAAAAATCATTCTTGTATTTGATAGCCAGACTCACAAGGAATAGTACAAGCTATATGACATCACGCTACGACCCACGGGAGCAGAGCAGTATCGAAAGAAGTTACTTAACGCGGGTTAAGAAATGTCACGTACGCAGGGTGTAGCTACTAATTAAAATAAAATACAAAACAGCTATGATAAAATGAAAAACGTCTTGCGACTCGGTCATTAGTTCACAAATTACTATATTTTACACGCTATAGTTATTGCAATTTATAATGAGGTTAGGATTATGATAAGAAATTGCAAACGTGCGTTGTAATCTTTAACCCCTACTCTTACTACATAAGGCCCGGTAGAGACAAATATATGAGATGTGAAAAAAACACGAGCCAATTAGTAATACGGGATATTTCTCATCTCCGCTGTGGTAGAAACCAGTAGGCTTACTCTTGAACAAAATCGAGAATGAGATTGGAATCGACTGCATGTTTGACTACAGCGATTGACATGACGTTGCCATACAAATGAAAACGTAAATTACCAAATTTTAAAATATTAAATAACTCGTCAATTCTATAAATAAATGTCTTCTTATATTTATTGGAATTGAAACTGGATCGGATGTACATGTAATGTCGATTCCAATCTCATTCTCGATTTTGTTCAAGAGTAAGCCTACAGGTCTGAAGACCATGCTGTGGTTATAACATGGTCAAACTGTTAGAACTGTCGAACTTAGCTAGCAACAGTTTTCTTATCGCGCTTGCCTTATGAAAACTTGAAACAATAAATTACTGATAAGATTCATAACTAAGAAATAGCTTTTATTGGTTTATCTCTTTAGATAACATCAAAATAAAATCCTATTTTTCGGTTTATGAACAAACTAATTCTGAACATTATTCTGGTACCTTTGTCAAGTTGAATCAAATTGAAATTACGTTCACTTTTTACCTAACTTTTCTTTTCACCTATCTTTTTTTTGACAGACAATGAGTTGGCAACTCTAGTATGTATGTTCATCTGTTCCCTCATAGCTTCTAAACGACTTATCATGATTCGATAAATCAGGTGTCGTGGGTAGCGTCTTGATTTACACCTTGAGCTTATTATGATGGTGACCAACATATCAAATTTCGATTCAAACAATTGGATGTTGAAAGAATCGGCAGTTAAAACAAAGCATTCATGTAGTCTTCACGTGTCATATACATGCTAATGATGAGATGAATGGAAATGCTACATAAGGCTATTAATAGATATTTTATTGACTAGTATTATCTGTAATTACGTCACACTTATCAATGAAATCATTATATAGGTTACGCACGTTTAGTTTACGCTGTTTGATTGTAGAAACTTAACGCGTAATAAACAGACATTCTGCGTAATTGAATGTCTATATTTCTGGATTTTGATTTGACCAAGTCCAATTGGGTATTTTGTTATTATTACGTGACGATTTTCACTTTAAGCCCGGCCTTGAATGACCTTGATTCGACTGAAAAACCATTCGCCTCACCTCAAAATATCTCCCATTATTAGAAGGACATAATTGCATATTTTTCATTGATTAATCTGAAATCTATTCTAAGCACAAGTTTGGGATGTAGGTACGGTCAACGAAGAGATAGTTAAAGTTTTCTTAGAAAGGGATGGATGCCTTCGATTGAAACTTAATTTAATTAATGAACTGTTTATTATCTACTTTTTAAATAAATTACATTTGAAAACATCTATCGGTTTATACAAAAACTTCAAATATATCTGACGTCCATGGTTACTTATCTCTTTGTTGACTGTACATTGAACTGTTATTGCTGGATAATAAGGCAACACATTGTTCAATTAGTGTGACGTAATTATTTGAATTATTAACAGTTTGTGGGTTGGCTCGACTTGGCATAATGCTCAATTGTAAAAGTCTGTTATCGGTACCTATACAATATCGGAGTATTGCTCAACTCAGTTTATATGCATAGTGTGTAATATAATACTCGAGCCTACTTTCTAGTTGAATTGACAGAATTCGATTTTGCATGCCACTAATTTTTAATTAGGTGATAGGTATTCATTGCCAGTAACTGAACTCTTATAATTAAAAATTGTAATAGGTATGGCTCGAATTTGGTAGAAGAAATTATTTGAATTAAAGACCCGGCCTATTATTGTCCTACTGCAGCGCAAAAGCCTCTTCTCAGACAGAAAAGGCACGAGCATTTATCACCACGCTTGGTCAAGGAAGATTCGCGATTATGGACTTATATTTTTGTGTATAAGTTCAGATATACTCACGATGTTTATATTGAAATGGTTAAAAAAGGAAAAACCAATAATCAAATACTGCAATTACAATATATAAATCCTTCAATGTTTTCTTCAATCGCAACACAGTACCTGTGAGCCATAGCCATAAGCCATTGGTCATCTCTTAATTGCCATGGCTTAAATCTTTGTTATTATTTTTAATTGTTTGATATTGCTATTCACCTACATTAAAAGCAACAAGAATAATACAGCTAGAATTGATATCATGTGAATGTAGGAATTATTATGGGTAAGCTCACTGAATTTGAGACATCATTGTCGTTTGCAAACCGAAAACAAGAAACACTGATCTCAATTATTGCCATTTACAATCGAGAACAGAAAACACAGTACGAGTATGGTACGAGTATTATTATCATTTTAAACCGAAAACAAGAAACACAGAAGTGCCGTCGCTGTGATGCTCCTATCTATATACTTATGTATCCTGCATAAGCGTGGGAAGTTTATAATCAGTAAAACAACTAATTTCTGTCAATTTATTAATGTGTAACACTATTTACCCAACAGGCCGGAGCATACGACCCCAACCGCGTCCTCGGAGTCACCACCCTCGACGTGGTCCGTGCGTGTTCATTCGTCGGCACCATCAACGGAGTGGACCCGCGTTCTGTGACCATCCCTGTCATCGGAGGCCACTCCGGAGTCACCATCATCCCCGTGCTGTCACAGTGCAACCCGGCCCCCAACATCTGCGACCAGGCCAAGATTGAGGCTCTTACTAAGAGGATCCAGGAGGCTGGCACTGAGGTTAGTATCACTTTATGCAGTCTAGTATTATTTTCTCTCTTCATTAATGGCTTTGTGGAAGAAATATCAGAATTTTACCAGGTGTCCGGATAAAGCCGGGCCTAGTCAGGCTTTTGGGATGCGTGTCCAGCCGAATTAGTCGGTTTCCGACTTGGCCGGCTGCTGTTAAGGTTTTTACATTTAATTTATAAGAAGTTGAGTCGTAATCAATTTCTGTGTGGTTACAATTTTAATATAATTCAAACTCATACGCCGATATTATTATAAATTACGTCATTAAACTAAATCCCATTTTTTCACTCTGTTTCAACAGGTCGTGAAGGCTAAAGCCGGAGGTGGCTCTGCCACCCTCTCCATGGCGTGGGCGGGCGCGAGGATCACCAACGCCATCCTCAGGGGACTCAATGTGAGCAATTACGACCATCTTGGTTATTAATAATAATAATAATAATAAACCATTTATTTTCAGGTAACAAAGACCCATAGATAAATACCTTAACCTAAGTATATATATAATCATCAACAAAAAATCCAATGGCGACAAAATAAGTCTTAGAAAAAGAAATATTATATCGTTTATAAACAAAACTGAGCGTATCATACGCCCGATCATATCGCGTTTGGCACCTTTGATATTTTCATTTTCAAACAATATGTAACCCGTAATAATGTGCCTATTCAATACGGGTGTAGGTGTGCACGATGACACCATGAACCATAATTCCAAGAAAAAAAAATGTAGCGACATCTATCGTACAGCATGCGAACTACAACTAACAATTCCTACATTGCGCTGTCAGAGTTTGCCGCGACATTAGCGTCTAGTCAGAGGATCCTCCCTTTTCAACGGAGATTGAGAAAGTTTACACCCTGTTTCTCATATCTCTAAAAACATTTTATTTTAGCCCTGAAAACCTTGATTAATTTTCAATTAACTGAAAAAGTAAATTTTTTGTTTCTTGAAAATCAATAAATGTCAATTTAGTTGGCAAATAAGTGACGTCACGACACCCTATTGCCATACAAAATCTATGGAGTGATCGCGTTTTGACAATTCAAAAAAAGTCTGTTAATTGTTTGATGGGGTCTACACCCATATTGTACTTGTGAAGTTGGACCCATATAAATGTGTATTCCATATTTTGTTTCAGGGCGAGAGCAACGTCGTAGAATGCGCCTACATCAAGTCGAACCTGACGGAAGCCGCCTACTTCGCCAACCCCGTCATGTTCGGCCAGAGCGGCGTCTGCCAGAACTTAGGCTACGGCGAACTAAACGACTATGAGAAGCAACTTCTCAAAGCCGCCATCCCCGAACTGAAAAAGAACATCGAAGTCGGAGTGAATTTCGTCAATAAGTAAACAATTTAAAGTTTTAGAGGGTCGGGCCTAACGAAATAAACAATAAGTCGATAGTGAGAGGTTATGTGAAGCGGAATAAGAGAGCATCAATGTGCAGTCGCGAAATGATAACGTTATACATGTTTAAGTCGATTCTTCCGGCTGCGTTCTGCCGAATCGATAATAATAGACAACGTACGACATGGCTCTATAAAACATGGCCACAAATGGAACGGATGTGACAGTATTTGAATTTGACAGATGTTTGACATTTGCCGTGAACATGTCATTTCAGTTCAATATTTGACCACGTTCATAAGGAACTCTTTCGGAATGTATTTGTCATTTTTTCCAGACCAGCCAAGAAACCAGAATCACCATGTTCTAAATGACGTAGTCATCATAGTCTTTTCCCGACTATGTTGAACTATGTTGGGGTCGGCTACGCGGAATTGTAAATAATCAAGGCACAAACAGTGTCTGTTTTAAATAATCAGGATTCAAGGAGAGGTTATTATTGTATTTCTTTTTTTATTTGAAGTTTTGTAGCAATCGTGATTATTTGGAATAGTTACTGAACTTGATTGAAAATCGACACTAGTTCTCACATAGCATTCTCGCTTCTAATATAATTATATAAGTAAACTGTATCGTTAGTAGGTGCGTATATTATTCATACGTTCACATAAGTAATAATGGTACTTTTTATGTAAAGAAATATTATATTTCTTATTTATCTAAAAAATATTAGAACGTAACGTAGCTGCACATTGTATAAGGTTATGCTATTCGTAGTAACAATAATAGTAAACTTTTACCGAACAGTATCAGTAATGTAAGATGTACGGCCCGACCAACAGTAGACGAGGTATGTTGAAGTATATTTATTACAACGTAGATCTATACATTAATGTACTCAGTTTTAAAATCCAATTTTATTAGTGCATTTTGTATTTAATCATGTTGTAATCAGAGTCTTCATTGCGTTACAGGCTGATTGATTGAAAACTGAAAAGTATTCGTAAAACCACAAATTGTCACCTAAAGATATCGCTGAAGTATGGAAGTACTGTGTAAATATTGTGATGTGTGTGATTATGGTAATTAAATTACTGTGCTATTATACACTTGTATTTTATTCAATACCCTAATTCAGCCGTTTCGCGCAATAGTGGCGCATATTTCCGAGGACAAGATTTTTTTTTTCTTAAATATATTACCGACCTGTTTTAGTTTTGGGCTTTTATGACCAAAAATAAATTAGGTTATTTGCGTCACTTTTACGTGAATAAACAATTTTTCTTTCTTTCTTTTATTTAGTACACTCTTTGCAAGAGGACATCCTTAATTACCGCGCTGCTAACTTTCCATGAAATCAGCTCTTGGTACCTCAATAGCGGGTTTCCTTTGTACCATGAATTCAGTACATGATTTTAAATTCCCTCCGCTTTAAAATTTTTCGTCGGTATCCTTTCAATACAATTAATATATAAATACTGTGTATTGCATTTTAGAATGGAACAGCTGATAAGCTAACATTTTTAAACTGGTAGATGTGCCATAAGGCACAGGCCCATACAGGCCATGCATGCAGTTCATTCATCGATATGATACTAATATGATTAATGCGAAAGTAACTCTGTCATATCTGTTACGCTTTCACGACTAAACCACTGAACCGAGTTTGATGGGTATGGGGCAAGTTTTATCCCTAAGAAAGGGCAGAGTACCTACTTTTTAATCGGCAACTTCGTCTGTGTCCGCAAAAACCGACGTTTACGCCCTATAAATTGCTAGTGCCCTTTAATTGCCTAAATAATAATAAAGGTAAAATAAATGAAATAATTTACTTACAGCATTGCTTTGCTATCTTGAATTTTATTTCCAAAAACGCATAATATTATTATAAATACGCAAATGAGTTCCGTTTTCATATATCTCGATGTATATTTCCACCATGAGAAGCACTAGGTATGCTGAGAACACAGTCACTCCAGTCCAGGTTCTAGACTTAGGATTACTGTAACAAGACCTAGGACTTCTATCCATAATTGTTATAGAAAGCGATTTGTAACAAGCTGTGATTTTGGCACCGGATCAGGGTTGTTTATTTTTAGCGGGACGGGACTGAATGTTGGAACTTGGATGGTAATTTGCAGTCTGTGTGTTTATTCCCCCTAGCTGATAAACGGTAATGGATGATATTTCGATAATCAGATGAGAAGAATAGAATTCATATGAAGAATATCATAAAAAAACTTGGTAGGTACAGTAGGTATCTATACCATATGGTCTTTCAAAGACTATGAATATGACTATTGCTATTATTTAATGCGGGACATCTTTACAGGATACCGTGGCCCCGGAACGTAAAGGGCAACAGAAGGAACAGGGTAGTTTTTTACTCAGTAAAAGCCTGACAGTCCCCTCCGCTCCACCCAGGGCGGAAGGAAGCATTTGATGATTTTTGCCACGTAAAAAAAATATGACTATATTTATATTTATTTAAATCAAGAATTGAATTATTATTTAGTAAACAAAATGCTTGATATCAATTATAAATGGTTTCTACAAAGCGGTAAGGGTGTGTAATTAAAATAAACTCTTTTTAATTACGCCAGCAAGGGTTAATGATAGAGAGAGAGAAATAAAAACATAATTAAATATTACTGTGACACAATAATAACATAAGCAGAGGTAACTATTTATGTTAAGAGCAAGCGTACGCTCAAGACAAAGTGTATAAAACTTAAATTTTGTCTGAAGAAAGATCATGCTAGTATCTTAGTTAATTAGCCCGCGACATTTTGTTTTTTTCACCTGCAGTACGTTACGTCTTTGGTTATTGCTCCGTTCCCTGCTTGTGTTGTAGCGTGATGTTATAAAGCCTATACTATTTCTCATGATTTTGACTATCATACCTATACCTTCTACAAAAATATTTTTTTCAATCCGACTGATAGGTATTTTCAGAGATCAGCGAGTTACAAACAGCGAGAAGCAAATTCGCCAATCAGCCTCGAGCAAGCGTAGTGATCAATGCTCGTGCCTTCTCTGTATGAGAAGAGGCCTTTGCCCTGCAGTGGGACAATAATAGGCTAGTTTTATTATTATTTGCAAATGCGACTCTTAAATAAACAGGATGAAAGTGTGTGCCGATTCTAATGCAAAGTAACAGCGGGTACCTCGGTTAGATAATATGTAATTTTCAGAAGGGTTGTATTCTTTCTCACACGGTTGTGTAATTAAGAAAAATAATAGTACTTAGGTACCTCTTACCGCTAAGGTGCCTCGATATGAAACAATAGTAAATCACAATCCGAGGCAAAATGACGTCTTTGCTAAGGAAATATTGTTTCAAGAAAAAACCGAAAGAAACGGTTAATGAAAGAGTAAGCATCAGATATTATTGTATTCAAATTTTGTAGGATACTGCACTAAAATTGTTTATTATCTAATTAATAAAAAATGTGTTGCTAATTAAGGGCAAAACTTGAGAACGTTTGGACCGAATTTGGATGATTCTGTTTCTAATTTCCAAGGTTTTTTTATGAAAGAAATTTTCTAAAAAATCCATCGGAATGGTCGAAATTATTCGTGCGAAGCCGAGGTGGTTTGCTAATTTAAAAGAACTGTATCGAGAACGCTTTCCATTCAAATTTTAATGTAGTGTTTTTGTTGTTTGTGTAAATACAAATTGTAATATAATATTTTGTTCACTAAATAATTTAACTCTGTAAAATTTACAGGATCAAGGAAAATTTACACTGTAATATTTAAGCTTGTGGTCAATTAAGCTTTCTGGTTTAGAGGACTACTTTAGTTAATTGTTTAGTTTGCATTTTTTTAATGAATTAAGTCGCATTTATCGTTTATATGTCAATATAACCTCATTTTTAATTTCGAGCGGGTAATAAAAAAAAAAGTTGAAGGTAGTTCCGCACCTGCGCTTGTGCACGAACAGTGCAGTTCACGTGCATGTTTTGCGAGCGGTTAGCAAGTGGTTCGCGTGCAAATTATTTTTAGGCGCGTAGTGTGCACGGTTCATGCGCGAGCGCATGTGCGAACTATCATAATGTTAACATTACTGCTCAACTAGGTTTACGATAGGAGCGACTATGACGAGACATATGCGCCGGCTAAGTACGTGCTAAAGGGGGTGACCATTCGTATGAATCATGACATCTCCGAGAAAACTACGTAAGTTATATTTTTTTTCTATGCTAATACCTATTATAAGAGGTAAAGGTAATCTCTGCCGGGGTTGCGGGACGTCTTAACAGGATATCGTGGCCCCGAAATGTAAAGGACAACAGAAGGAATAGGGTGGTTTTTTAGTCAGTAAAAGTCTGATAGTCCCTTCCGCCCCACCCAAGGGCGGAAGGAGCCCTTTGATGATTTTTACTACCCCATAAAAAAAGGGATGATCTCTGGAAGAGGTCCGATTAAAAAAAAATATTTTGCTGATAGAAAACTACACTAAGGCCGAGTATCATAAAATAAGTTTATTATGGTATATTATACACGGCTACTTTTAGGTCGTTCTAGAACCGAAAGCCTGCATAAACTCGATCAACAAACTTTACAAACTCGAAACGATTGGGATCATTTTTTTTCATAAGTAACAATTTAAAAAAACAGCTGTTCAGTACACTTTACATTTATGTTCGTCTAACTTGTCAAAGTGTACTGAACAGCCTGTTTCTTTTAGCCTTAAAAACCCTAATAATTTTCAATTAACTGTAAACTGATTTAGGTATAATAGCTTTCAAATAAATAGTCAATTGAGTCGGTACAAAAGTGACGGCACAGTCGTCTTTTGCCATAAAAAATCTATGGGAGAAATCGCGTTTTGACAGGACATAAAAAGTACGTCAATTGATTGGTAGTGCTACTTCCCTATTCAACATGTACCCTCAAGTATTTTTTTTCACGTTTTTGGTAACCAGTAAATGGTGGGACATGTTCTACTGGTTTGAATTCACAAACTTGTGCATGCTTATTCCGTCGGAGATCATCTGCATGTCGAAGACTATCACCGAGGCGCAGACTTTCAAGGAAACCATCCAGGTGTTCGGCATGATGCCCTGCTTCGGATGCGTCATTTTAGGTATGTGGTTTCCATTTTTATTTCTTTGTAAAATTTAATCCCACGAATTGACTTTAGAATTTTAGAAAGATTTTACAGTTAGTGTAGACCTCGGCAGACAAGAGGAGAAATGGACTCCAAAATTTATATTTAGGTATCACTAATACCTACTGCAGGTACTTTTAGATACTTACTTGTAGGTTGTAATTTACAGCATTGTAGCTAGTTACTTATTCTTCCTGTTATGGAATGGAACTGGGACTGCTGTGTCTGCTTAAAGTTGCAAAAGGTAACGCCTCGCCTAAACCTCCTTTTTTTATCGCGGGGAAATCCTCATGGACTATCCCCCGTCTGGGGAAGTTGGTGGGATGTACCAGACACTTACTGTCTAAACCCACCACGGTGTTCCTCGACCGACCTTTGGGTGGAGGATACGGGAATTCGCGCCACCGCCACATCGCTAATCCCCCAGGTGTTTGCTTGAGTCCTTGTCTACACTTTGACGTACACTTACAATATTCATTAGAAAACCGAGTTAAAAATATCCTGTTAATATAACCTTTTGTTCACCTATTTAATCTTCTGACCTATCACACATGATTTATACTAAACAGCGATATCCAAGACAGTCAAGATGGTGACCCACCGGCCCGTGTATGAAAATTTGGTAAACGAGCTGCGAGACATGTGGCCGGAAGGAGAGCTGACGGAGGAGGAGCATGGCCTCATCAATAAACCGTTCAAGCAACTCAGATTTGTACTTAAAGGTTTGTAGAGTTACAGATAACTTAATTAACATTTTAGAGACGTTGTTCGTTAGACATATAACATAACATCACGCCTGTAATACCCGAAGTGTTAGGCACAGTTGTAACCTGGGTGTAATTGGCGAAATGTGGGTGTACCTACTCCCACATTTCGCCAGTTATGTTTAAGTCCCATGTAATAGAAGGCCCAGCGAGCCTATTGCCATCAAACGGGCACAAATCCAGACTCCAAGGCAGGCTGCCACCTGGTTATTGGTGTTCTGTGCACCTGATGGAAAACCCAATAACACTTTGCCCGACAAAGGAATCGAATCCAAGACCTCACACTCAGCGTATTGCGACCACTTATAGACGAACGAGGCAGTTCGCAGGTTTGTGTATCGTCAATTTGTGACAACTATTTCGCACCTTTCCAGGTTACCTGTGGGTCAACAACGGCTTATTGGTCAGCTTCATGACGCCGACAATCTACGTCACCATCGCGCGCCTGTGCGGCTACGACTATCCCATTGGCAAGATGGTGTTCATGTACTGGTTGCCATTCGACGTCTTCCGGCCTATCTACTACGAGATCTTGCTCGTTGTACAGACCTGGCATGGTTAGTAATTGTTTTACCAAGGTACCGAATTTAGTAAATTTAAACATTTGTCATAACGTTCAATTTTATCCCCTTTAGACAGACAGATTTTTGTGTTTTAGGAAGGTATACAATTCCGTAAACGTTTAGCTCTCATGCCGAAAGTATGAGTAACCATAATTTATACGTATACAATAAGTATGTAACGAAACGCTGATCCACCCGAAAAATCATTTGAAAATTCATCATTTAAAAGAAGTATGCAGCTCCATACCTTTTCTTTTTTGTGAACGAAAATGTATGAAGCGGCTGTTTTTTAAAGTTGTTCACTTTCAATAATTACCATGTACCTACCCATGAGTATCGCACAGGGTACATTAGGTACCAACGGTTGACCAAGCTATTTAGTTTACAGACAATAAAAATACCTAATTATCTTTCTGCTACATTGCCATTCATTGTTTTGTGTTCACTTTTTAAGCTTGTAATGTCTTATAATTTTGAAAGTGATTTATAATAATTGACACATACGAAACGTTGTTTTAAGTAACTACTTTAAACAACAAGCCATTTGAGATTTTTATTTGTTTACCAAATGGCTTGTTCAATTGTACGTGGCTTGATCAGCTGCTTATAATTATCACTAATTTCTAATTATTAATTATCTTATAAAATTATCTTTGTTGGTTGTCAGCGATTATAGTGATCTGGCTCAACGTGTCTTTTGACATGACATTCTGCCTGTTCCTGGGCCACATCACCACACAGTTCGACCTGCTCGCCGGACGCGTGCGCCGCCTGTTTTACGTCAAAGTCGACCAGCAGCTCGACAGTTCTTATCCGATGGGTTAGTAACATTTAATGCATGTTGTGAATGTGATAAAAATGGTAGAAAATGGCGCTAAGGCTTCTGGTTTCGCGGGGGAGGGGAATAATGTTATACCATTGCAGTTACCATGTTTTGTTATGGTAGGCACCTGGGGTCCAATGTTTGATCACTGGATCATAGTGGTAAGGACTCCATATTACTTCATTCCTACTCTTCGGAAATTTGGAACAGCTAAATACACTGCCGCCCATAAAAAATGGTACAGTTAGTAGTCTACTGTCTACTATTCCCATCTACTACCATCTATTCCACTATCAAATAAACACAGTAATAGACCGCCGATTTTTTGTATTTTGACTTTACAATAGACAGTTGTAATTGGATAAGCAATCTCTTTTTCAGTCGCTTGCGGGTCGAGGTGTCTTTAAATTAGGAAATAGGGCTGGCACCCAATTATCTTCCCGAGACAAATTATATTCAAAAATTGCAACGGCGTAATGCTAACTTGCCGACTATAGGCTTCTATAATGAATACTTTTGTATGAAGTGCTTCTACATGGTCAGGTAATTCTTGGTCTGTTTTGTGCACATACAGCTAAAATCAGCGAGGACATGCTTCGAATTGACGGCGAAAGAATGGATTCTATCCACGACCACTCCTGGGACGATCGCCAACAGAAGGAGATCGCACGCATTGTGCATAGACATCATGCGTTGATCAGGTAAGTACATAATAACACCATTTATTAAATTTTTAAATTCTTCTTTGTATGAAAAGAGGGATTTGTTGAATGGGACTTTATTCTTCTTCTTTAGCGTGTATGGGCAGTAAGGTCTTACGACTCCACACACCCCAGCGTCAGAGTTTCTAAACCTCCTCAATTGCCACTGACATGGCTTGAGCGGGACAGTAATAGCTCTTACAGGCTGGTATAAGTCCAGGTTTCCTCACGATGATATTCATAATAATGTAACCAATGTGTGTGTAATGTGTATTTAATTGAATGAAACCACCAGCAAAAATGGACTCCGGTTTAAAAGACCGACCTACCGCTACATAAAATGGTTGTTGCGAGGACTCATTTTAACAACGCCTAGCAGGGTCACGAAATGGCGGACCGCGGTCCGTATCCGGACCGCCACCGTATGTCGTGCGGACGTTAAGAAAACAGTAAACGTCATACCTATGTAAAACTATTATTTAAATACATATGTCAGAATAACAAAATAAAAACTTGTAGCGTTTTAGCTTATCACAAAGTGGACCGCGACAGTATCATAATTTTCAAATACGGAACTCCAATAAAACTAATTGGTGATCCCTGGCCTAGTGCGTTAAAATGCGTCCGATTATTTTAACTCGTTAATAATTTTCAGGTTGACTGGGGACGTGGAGGATTTGTGCAGCTTCTCATTACTGATAAACTTTATAAATAGCTCCATCATAATCTGCTTTTGCGGATTTTGTTGCGTGGTTAGTATTATTTGGTATAATTATTTCAAAAATATAGGTATATGTAATAAATAATTTGTGTCTACGAAACTGGCTTTCAAGCTATAATGAAATAAGCGAGAACTAGCCCAATCAAGAAAAGTGCTACCTACCATGCAAAGTTAAAAGCACGCGTGTGTAATACACCGCATAACGACCCTTAAAGCAAGTGAATAAGAGCCACTTTACGAACAAATGTGTTGGAAAATACATCCACCATCTTTAATATTTTATACCGTATCTATCTTATTTGTTTACTCAGTTATTCGAGAAATGGAACGAGTTAGCGTACAAGTCGTTCTTGACGACGGCGCTGTCGCAGACCTTTCTTCTATGCTGGTATGGACAGAAACTCATCGATTCTGTAAGTCCTAGAACCATTTCTTAAATATTACATAACATACCATCACGCGTGTAATCCCCGAAAGGTTAACCAGAGGTGTACCCATTAGTATACTCACATTTTGCCATTTATGTATAGTCACATGTAATAGGAGGCCAGCCTATTGCCATCAACCGGGCACAAATCCAGACTCCGAACCTGCTACTGAGAAATAATTCCTAATGGAAAAACAAAATAACACTTCGCCCGACCTGGGAAAGATGTACTGTCACGAGCAAAAACAAGTATACAATTAGCAACATTATGAAGCTATTTATTACTATATTGATTGAAATGTCTTGTTTTTAGATATACAGTATTTTTGAATTCAATACCTACTACTATGAAATAGGTCTTTTATCAAAGTTACAACCACTATTTCACCAGAAAATCGCTTTTGAATTTTGCTAAATGTATACTTGTTTTTGCTCGTGACATATAGAATTTAATTATTTTTGTGGCAGAGTCAACGGCTGTCGAGTGCCCTGTATGAATCCGGCTGGTACAACAGCAACTCTAAGAGAGCCAGGAGTGCAGTCATCATCATGCTGCATAGGTAAATTGTATTCCTTAATTCATTCTATCCGATCTCGTCAAAATCGCTTCGCCTTTATAGATCTGATTGGATTTCATGGTGGGTGGTTGTTATTAGAAGCTTTTATCTAGCTTGCACTGTTCGTATCTATGTAAGTTATTGTCCTTTCAAAATTTGCAAACCTTTTTTCCACTATTTAAGTTGATATTTTTTTCCTTTGTTCTGATGACAATACAATGTTAAATACTCAATATTGTATATATATTTTTTAAATAAGCTTGTTTCTAAAAATATTTTATTAATTTTTCTCAATTGCATAAGGTGAAATAACCTTCTTTTTTATTTTTAGAGCGCAGAAAGGTGTTTACGTGACGACATACGGATTTTCTATTATTTCATTGGCCAGTTACAGTACGGTACGTTAACAGTCATTTTGTAAGTCAAAATGAAAGTCAAATCGTTTATTTCAATTTGACCATTATAAGGCTTTTATGGTCCCCGAATCATTTTGAAACAAAGAGTAATTACTTTCTTAGAACATTCAATATTTTATAAAGTTATCAATATTCTCTGATAATATTTTTTGTTCTTTTACAGATAATAAAATCGGCGTGGTCTTATTTCACCTTGCTCCTAAACTTTTTCAAAGACAAATCCATAGAGTAATAGTTTGATTGTCTTGAAATGAAGTAGTATTACTTTGTCTTTTAGGAATTTAGTTTAGACACTGCTTGATAGACCTCGAATTAAAAATAATAAAAACAAGCTATTTGTTAGTAATTAAATTATTATAACTGTTATTTTAGAATCTTTCAATCACTTACGATTTTGTAGTAGGTAATAAAAATAGAAACAAACATAAAAATCTTTTATTTTTGCTTAAAAAAAAAAGTATCATTGTATGAAGATATATAAGTAACAGGTACATAATAGAAGGGGAAGCCATGTCGTCACCGTATATGAGACCACCCCATTTTTTTCAAATTTGAGAAAATGATAAAATATGGAAAGCTGTTTATTTTAAGATTAGGTTAGGCAAAGTTTTATTAATTAGGAAAAGTTATATGGTTACTCTTACAATTCTCGAGTCTTGTAGTAGGAACACCCATTCAAATAAAACACAGGCGGTAGATTTGCATCTTATTTTATTGATTTGTCCTCCCAGAAGTTGTTTTTTCGCTTATGTTCGGACTTACAAGGATTATTTTTTTCTTGGGCTACTTACAGTACATTACAACGTTTTATAAAGAAATCACAATGTGTTCGCGAGCGCCGCCGCCGCCACGCCACCCATACACTCGCTCAAAGTAAATTTAATCAGTCGTTTTTTACACATAACTCGAAAACATTTACAAAAACACCGCGCGCTGCTCTAATATCGCCTCATGTAGTGATCGATTGTGAGAATATTTTTTACATCTGGATGAGGGAAGTCATAAAACTGACAGTTACATTACAGGGAGTGATATTAACAGCAAATAATTTACGTATGAGTGTAGAAGGGGCCACGTGGATGCGTGAGGCGTCAGAGCGGCGCGGGCGCGTGTTGCACTAACAGAAAGCGCGCAGCACTCGTGCGAGGCGGCGGCGGCGCTCCTTCCTCTCCCACTATATTTATATCGGTCACACGAGACCCTCCTAACTAAAAAACCAAATCAAATCTCTAATTCAACTCTTAGCTAACCTGTATAATTACAAATGCATATACATAATAACCATACACTTTTACATATGTATATAATTTATATTACTTACGCTACTCCGTTAACGTTAACGCTATATGTATAATAAGGGTGTAGACAGTTCCCGAGTCGAGTACAGTTTCGATCTCGACAGCTCGGAGACCGTTCCGGACTTCGCTGTGGCGGGCCGATATACACAAAGTTTACATTAAACGAACGACAGAATGATATTTACAATACGAAATTAACAAATGATAAATTGAACTAAGCGTAGTCTAACCTAATGGATGAGGCGACAGCGAAATCCGAAGCGAAGCAATAAAAAAATGTTAACTAAGAGCGACGCGCACTCGCGCGCCCTCTGTCGACAGCTTAGTATAACGAGGAATCTGCGAAATGCATGCCGGGGCAAGTGTCATCGATAGTCACGCGTCTATTCACATAATATACAGTTCCTAAGTGTAGCTAATATTGGACGAAGTCGCGCGGATCCCTAGCCTAGTGTGGGGAGTCCCCTGTCGGAGTGGCGATGGAAGACTGGATTAAAAATACATCTCTTATTTATTTTATACCGTTAGAATCACCGAAACGTTCGTAATTCTGCCACTTAACATTATAGTGAGGTACTCGGCGTCACTCAGCGGCAGTGTTAGTCATCACGTATGTTCACATCGACTACATTTAGACGAGAAAATAATAGAAACATGTTGAAAAAAACTAAATAAATAACAATTCATAATCGTATTCTCACTAATCGACAGCATAATGTTCATAAGCGTATCGTGCCACGCTCGTGGCGGACGAGTGTCGCAGTGCTATCGCTTACTACCGGACACTTAAAGCTCTCCCACAACACATGACGGTATTTAATCCCTGCATTACAAAACAACATATAAATATACAATTTTAGTACCATCTTAACACGAATAGATCCAATAGGTCAGCGTGCGGACACATAACCGAGATCACACGAAATGCACCCATTACATGTCGATACTTGCTTACTAGTTTATGTCAATGTCTTTTGTACACCGCTGTATCCGTTATCTGTTGGATACACGTCACTACTGAGTCAGTTTATAACGAAACCCCGTACATATTTACAATGTTTATTAAGATGTGTGTATATGAAAGAAATACGTCAAAATAACCGAAGATGTACGCACTATAACGTGTATCCGAGAGGTAATGTTCTCGGGCTTGGCCACTCCGCTATCTGTGTTTAGGGCACGTGAACTGGCTTGGGGCACTAGTTTCTCTTCATTCAGGACGCTGTTGTCCACTTGATGGGCTTGTTCCATGTACGTCAGGCTTGCAGCATGCTTTTACGGTCTAGGTGTACGTTTCTCAGTCGTCTTCCACTTGCCAAGTCTTGAAGCTTGACTGATGCCTTTCAGAAGCTGACCTGCTGGATGATTGATGAGGTCGAATTTCAGCGTAATGTTGTCAAATGATGTAGCGTTACAACCTATCTTGAAGCGCTTTAGCCTGAAGCGTTACGACCCAGGTCCGGCTCTCCACGAACCGGTTCAGCAGCTTTAAGACCTGCGTCTACAGCTTCACGGCCCTGGAACGCCGGAACCTCACGTCCCAGGATGTTCCCGAGCTGACGCGTGAAGTTCTGCGTCGTCAGCGCTGCGCGGCGACAGTCCCGGGGCGGGGCGGGCGCGGCAGATAACGGAGCAGCGGCGGGGCTACCCGGTGGGGTGCGGGCGCGCGGAGGGGGGGCGTCAGTCCTCGTCCGACAGCGGCTCGTACTGCGCGGACATCAGCGGCGCCGGCTCGGGGGGAGGGGGGGGACACGGCGTCGACACCGCGTTGCTCGCCGTCGCGTTGTTGGACGCTGGGAAAAAAAATATGAACGTTAGTTATGCAGGATTGAGATTAACTAATCATTGGTTCTGGAATTATTCAAAATCGGAAAAGTAGTCCAAATTTTGAATTTCTGGTAATTTGCCAACCTACAATAAAAAACAATAAGTAACTTACTATCTCCCGGCGCTGTGGCCACGTTGAGCGCGGAGTAGGGGTAGGCGTAGGCGGTGGTGGGGAAGGCGAGCGGCTTGGTGCGCTCGTCCGCGTCGCTGCGCATGACCTCCACGATGCGGTTGGTGACGTAGTCGAAGGCCGTGAGCACGCCCCCTCCGCCCGCGCCAGCCCCACCTGCGCCCGCGCCGCCCACGGACGAGCCCACGCAGCTGTAGCGGCGATTGCTATTATTTCTGTAACAGATATTTTCATTTATTTAATAAAAATGACACGTCTGCTGTATAAACACAGACAATACATTAACGTTGTAGTGGACTAAGACTTGTGTTTATATCTATAACAGACATGCACAACATTTATCATTTATTTTTTTATATTGTCATTATAAAAAATATTTTAACGCTCACGACTTAAAGCCCTTATTTGAATGGCAAATGAATACTCATTAAAACAGCAAGTCTTTCATACAGCAACTAATTTGCCATTCTAATAAGGGCTTTAAGTCGTGAGTGTGTGGTATTCGAAGAGTAGACAATTGCATTGAAGGAAAATGGTTGTATCCTGCAATAGTACGTTGTAAGAGATGAAAAATATTGTAAGCGTAGCTATCTTACCTGTTGGCAGGATGGTTGTCAGGCGGGCTGACGGGCTCGAGGTAGGGCGCGTGTTTGGGCGCGTCGCGTCGCTTCCACTCCTCGCCGCCGCCACTCACGTAACCCTCAGAGTTACCCACGCTAAACCTGTTACTGGAGAAACAAATAGGGCATTAACAACATAACATCACGCCTGTAATCCCCGAAGGGTTAGAGGTGTACCCATTAGTACACCCACATTTCGCCAGTTATGTTTAAGTCCCATGTACTAGGGGGCGAGCCTATTGCCATCAACCGGGCACAAATCCAGACTCCGAGGCTGCTACTGAGAAATTCCTGATGGAAAAACTCAATAACACTTTGCCCGACCTGGGAATCGAACCCAAAACCTCATGCACAGCAGTCGCGCTTTGCGATCACTAGACCAATTAAATAATTATATAAAAATAAATCTACAAACATTTCTAATCAGCACAATTTTGGAATGAGCTAAACTCTCTATAGAAACGTAAAATTGTAAAATCCGAAGTTATGTGTCATAACGCAAATACTATAAGTTATCTCGGGTCAAATGTTTATAATGTTAGCGGTCATTTTTTTCTAATCATATTTCTAAGACAAGTGGATTTTTATGATAAAAATAACTTTTTATTGCTCCATTCTGTAGTGTCGTTTAGAAGGACCCAACTAGATAATTAAACCACCAATAAATTGACATACTTTTCATAAGCTGCTAAAACGCGACTCCCCCATGTATTTTGGTATGGCATTAATAAACCATGACGTCACTTTTTTTCCATGTCAATTGCCTCATCTGCCTAGCCTTTTCCCAACTATGTTGGGGTCGGCTTCCAGTCTAACCGGATGCAGCTGAATAACAGTATTTTACATGGAGCGACTGCCTATCTGACCTCCACAACCCAGTAACTGGGTAATACGATACCCCTTGGTGAGACTAGTTGTCAGATTTTCGGGCTTCTGACGACCCGTAACGACCAAGTCAATTGATTAACTATTTATTCATTTCAAAGCAACTAAAAACTTAATTTTACTGTTAATCGAAAATAAAGTGTTTTTGAGAAGTCGTGTTTTGGTTAATGATGTCAAATATCCAACTCTGGAATAGAACGCTACTCACTTATGGTGCATGATGGAGGTGGTGGGGCTGCAGAAGTCCCTGGTGATGATGTTGGAGGCGAGGTCGCCCAGCTTGATGCTGGTGGTGTGCGCGGCCGCCGCTGCCGCCGCGTGCGCAGCCTCCTCCCGCTCGCGCTCTGCGGGCGTCACGCCGCGGTCGGGGCGGTCCTGGGGACGACAAATATACGATAGTGAAGTGTATGCCTAATAAAAAAGATTTTTTAAATACTAGCTATATTCAGTTTTACCCGCATTTAGTTTTTGTTTACTGCTCCACTCCTGCAGGTCATGGCGTAATGTTATACTGCCTTATTCTTTATCAATAAGCGAGTTATATGGCGCATTAATTTTTTCAAATCTATACCGATAGTTACTGAGCTTAAGTTGCTAATATTACGTAGATATGGCATATCTTCAAACTGCCAAAACAAAAAACTGTCAATTTTAAATTACTTGACAATTTGTTTAATATAAGAGTATTCTTACCGGGAACCTCTGATCCGAGCTCTGGCTGATCTGATGAGTGATGATGGCATCGATCAGCGACGCAGCCGTGAGCGTGCCCTCAGCGGGGCGCGGCCGGTTGTCTGCCCCCGCCGCTCCCGCCACGCCCGCTACGCCTGCCACGCCCGCCACGCCGGCCACGCCTGCAGCCACGGCAGGACCAACTGACACTGACGATACTACCGTCCGTCTGGAAAGGGAGATACGAAAAATATAAGAACGGTGACTAGTGGAAATAGGTAAAAAAATTGTCTCATCCTAATACAAAAAATTGGTATCAATTTTATCCGATACGACGCAAAAAAAACCAACGAAGGGACGACACCGTTAATCATTAATTAAAAATTCAGTTCATATAATTAATTATAATATGATTCATTAATGTTCTTTAAATTATCCTCCAGTCCATATTTAAAAACCTTGGTTCAAACGGGCACTCGTAAGATTTTCTTTATCTTTAATTTTTGATTCTCAAAGGTAAGCTGGTAAGGTCTCAGCTTTGTAAATATATATCATTAAAATATACGTACGTGTCTTTCCTATCGAGATGATGCGGCGTCTGCGCTCTCGGTTTGCCAGGCGTGCTGTACGTGACTGACGAAATCATGCGCCTCTCTCCATCCTGTGACGACACACTCTGTAGGACAAAATATAACAGTATAATAACAAATGGTACTAGCACTGCCTACCTACAAACTACAGTAAATTAGGTCTCGTTAAATCCTGATAAAATTATTCGAAAAAAAGACAACTAAAACAAAAATTCAACTGAAAGACCGTTCTCTTCAATTAACTACGTGTACAATCTTAGCTTCAAATGTAGAATAGTAATTTAAAAACGTGCACATAAAGTTCAATTTACGATACAACAAAATTTTTGTGAGTGCATAAAAACCCGCAGAAGTCTGGCACCAAACGCATAAATTGAAAAAGTCCTTACAAATAGTACTATTCATTCTAAAATCAGATTAATTTTCACTAAGATAAAGTTGATAATAATGCCGATTCCCTTGTTTACAAACTAGACTAAATTTAGAGAATTGACATCTCTTACTAACATACAGCGAAAGGAAAGGACGGTGACATTCCGTGACATCAAAGAACTAAGTTAGAGATGTCAAATTAGTTTTGCCTTGAACTTCTCCGTATTTTTAATCCACGCGTTTTAAGATGTCAACTATAACTGTATGGATGTGTCAGATGGACTAAATTTGACAGCTCTTATTTACATTAGTCTCTTTCTTATTTTATTGGACAGAAAAAGATGGAAATAGTCTAATTTTAGTTTAGTTTGTGACCAAGAGAATCGGCACCAATATGTTTGTTTTGAGTTGATCCTTAGTCTCTTTTAACGCTCCCTAACACAAATGTGTGTCCAAAGCACCCTGGCCGTCACCCCTACCCAGCCTCCTCCGTGGCCTTCCTTACAAATTGGCCAAAATTAAAATTCTCATAAAACAACAGTCAGTATACGTATCAACTGACCATAAGGTGCTGATGATGTCTTTCTTGTATTATTTGTTGTTGATGCTGTTGTTGAAGCTGTTGTTGGTGCTGTTGTTGTTGTTGGTGTTGCTGTTGTTGCTGTTGGTGCTGTTGTTGCTGCTGCTGTTGTTGTTGCTGCTGCTGCTGTTGTTGTTGCTGTTGTTGTTGCTGCTGCTGCTGTTGTTGCTGTTGCTGGTGTTGTTGCTCAGCGTGTCGCTCCTGCATCGCGTGCTATACGTACGACTTATGTATTAATCTCAGCTAAATGGAGGCGCTATCATATCGCTGAGCAGATAATATGGTACATAGAAGCCTGCATCTAAGGAGAAGAGTCAGCAATCAGCTAGCGTTGTCCTGTTCTAGCATGGCAATAGCAGTCATTGACCTAACCTATTTTTTTATTACAAATTTTATACATTCCTATTTTAAGAAATAGAGATATAGTCCGTAAACGTCCTGATTACTACGATTGATAACTTCTTATCCGTCACCATGTTTTACTAACATAAAATACTATAGAATAATACTAATAATAGTGTAAACACGCATCGAACTATTATGTCTAACTAAAAAGCAACAACTATAGCAGATTTTTTCAACACAGTGTTACTAAACCAACTCAAACATACATCATCTTCAAATATACATCAGTGATTTATGACGTTTAACTTTTTTATTTTTTATATAGGCAGGTATTGCAAATGAATTTATTTCATGTCTAACATTTATTGACACTTGATATTAATTTACTTGGTTTATTAGCAAAATTAAAGCACTTTTGGGACATGCGGTTGAAGCTATGTTTCTTGTCTTGTCTTTTTAGACGACTTCGAAAAAGGGGGAGATTCTATGTTCGTTTTTTTAATGTATGTTCACCGATTTCTCCGCCAATTGTCGACCGATTTTCAACATAATTTTTTACTGCATAGAGTTGGTTTAATTACACTGCAGTCAAACAGTAACAAAACTTACAATGGAGTGTTGCATATGATGTCGCTCGTGAATGATCTGCGCCTGATGTTGTTGTTGGTTCTGGTGTTGTTGCTGTTGTTGTTGTTGCTCCATCGCGTGTCGTTCGTGTATCGCGTGGATTGCACGTTCACTGCAACAATGAATTGAGAATATATTTATTGTAAAAACAATAAAGAGATCTTTGGTTCGAGGACAGGGTTTCTTAACCTGCGGCCCAAGGACCCCTAAGGGGTCCGTGTAATTAACGCCGGGGGTCTATGACGAGTTCACATACCTAAAACAAATGAAATGTGGTACATCTGTAGGTACGCTTGTTTAAATTTTTTGTGGAGGTCAGATAGGCAGTCGCTCCATGTAAAACAATGATGTTCAGCTGCTTCTGGTTAGACTGGAAGCCTACCCCAACATAGTCGGGAAAAGGCTAGGCGGATTGATTGGATGACGGAAAAAGGATAGGATGGCATGGATACTTCGACGAGCACTTCACAATCTTTTTTCTTAATAAAGTATTAAAAAATTGACACTCACGCGTCTCTTCTCTGTATTTGTATCTGTCTGTCTCTCTCCATGTACTGAGGTTGTGACTGAACTCTTCTGTCCATCATTTGCTGTAAGAAATATTTATAACTTATTAAAAATGTACACCAAACATTAATAATTCATATTTGAACATTATTAAACTATTTGCTGTTATACATAAATCTGTTTGAATTAAAAAAACACCAAAAAATTAAATTTAATTAAAACTTACTGGGAATTGAGAACCGATCGGGAATTTCTGCGCCATAAATCTGTGAAAATGCAAATAACAACTACAGTTAATTTCCGACTTTTCCTTATACTATCGCGATACACGGCTATTGCAGGTCGAGTTCAGTAACAATTTGATAATAATAAAAAAGTGTAATAATATTTAAACCTTTAAATATTAAGTCATTTAACAAGATATTTTTCCTGTTTTGTGGTTTACATGAACGTGTGTCATGCTGGCACTTCATTTGGCGTATTTGTCAAAATATTCAAGCTGCTTGGGTAATATGAAATATACCTTATGAGAATTAGAATAAAATTGATTTTGTTTTAACGAATTAACGTTAATGTTCGCACAATTTCGCCAACTGAAGTGTCACATTAAAGACTATAAATATTTGAAGATAACACCAGCATCAAGAGTGTCGTCATTTATACTAATGTTATAAAGACATTAAGTTTGTTTGTATGAGGTAAACTATAGAAGTTCTGGCCCGATTACAAAAATTTTACTACTTTATCGTCAAGTGCTATGATTTATTCTCGAAGCGAAGTCAAGGGCAGAATAAATGCGAAAGTTTGGATGGATGGATGTTTGTATCACGCCGACACAGTTCTGGGTGAAAAGTTCAGAGATAGATTATAGACGGGAATAGCACATAGACACATACTTTTTATGCCAGAAAAATATACGGTTCCCGTGGGATAACATAAAAAGTTTAACGCGGACGAAGTCGCGGACAGAAGCTAGTATTTAATAAACGTAACCAAAAAACAGAAACTATTGATTTTGTTTGTGTGTAAGTGATTTCTGTATAAATGTGTCACACACAACTAAAGTCTGTCTAAATTCTAAATGATGCCTGTTGTCAACATACCTGAGGTCGTGATGTTGTTGTTGCTGTTGTTGCGACTGTTGTTGCTTGGCCTCCTGCTTGCCGTCGGCCTGTGAGCCTCGCGGCACAGGGAGTGCCGTCGCAGCCGACGCCACGTCAACTAGCGACGTGAACGCTTCGTGGCCTGAGAACAATGTGATGTTTAGTGAGAAAGAGGTTTTAAATGCAGTGTATTTGTCGTTTTGTATAGATATGGGCCACTTTCGTTTTTTTATGGCTCTATTGATACATTTGTAAACGTAAGTGTATGTCATTTTTGTCGTTTCTTTCGCACTTAAATTGCTGCCCTGTGCAGACACCTATTATACCTTTCCTTTATCATATTAAATGTCTGTTACTACTGAATATTGCCCTAACCCTTCATGCTCCGTATGTTTTGATCTCGTTTTGACGATATTTCAGAATATGCACGTATTGTATTGCATTTCGGGCTGATGTCAGCAACTCAATGGGTAAATAGGCCGTTTGATCAACCCCAACTCCTCACGGCAGGCCAGCAGCGCCTTGACGTTACTGGCGATCTCTTAGAGGGTATCTGGGTTACTATAGTACTTGGCCTTTCAGAATAAGAAAGAGATAGTATAATCTTACCTGGCGGTGGTTGTGGGTGCTGATGTTGGTAGACATGCTGCGGCGAGTGCCTCTGTATGACAGACAGCGCGTCGCGGTGGAAGTGCGGCGACGCAGCCCGCTCATCTTGAAGTACGAATAAGGCAAGTTATAGAGCGCCGGTTATTTCAACAGTAAAGCGGGATTTAGCTTTATCACTTTTTAAGCTTATTCAAAATGATACACGAACGTGAAATTACTATAGGATTTTCATTTTTTATTTTTATTTTAGTAACAATAATTATTAACTTCACACAAAATAATAATAAGAACCAGTGACATGTAAACCACGAAATCTAATGACAAACGTAAACAGTTTAATTTCGGTGATTCACTTTAAATATGAGTCAAAAATAATATAGAGAAAATTCATAAACGACTACCAACAAAATATGGCAAAGAAATACACAAATTATAAAATATAAATGCTTGTTTGTAAAACCTGTCATAATTATAGATGGTTACTTGACAATCAGGCGTACTATCAACCAGCTGACTTTTTTTTTAAGGATAGCTACTTGAAGACATCCCGTCTTCAAGTGGCTTCTTTCGCTCTGGGCGGAGCGAAGGGAGTGTCAGACTCTTAATGACTGAAACCCATCCATGTTCCTTCTAATGCCGTTTGTGTTCTAGAGCCGCGGTAAACATTTTTAAACCGTTCACCGTCTTTGTTCACCGGGCACCGTCTAATCAACCAGCTGACTGGCACATTTTTTTATTCCGTACCATGAGTAAGAAAAGTAAAAATCCTAATGCGTAGTTAGTAGGCTATGTGGGGATTTATCATCGTGGTAAAAGGATTGGTCAACAAGACTCTGCGTTACCGAGTGCTAGCTGTCCAGGGTGCGCCGGACGTTTTGAATCGCATGACGATTCGGGGAGGCTCCTTGTAATCGACTCGAAAAGAAGAAGAAGTAGGCTATATAAAGGTTATGCACGAGATAAGAAGGTGTGAGTACTGACCAGGCGGCGGATGTGGATGCGGATGTGGGTACACGTGTTGCGGCGTGTGTCGCTGTATGACGGACACGGCGTCGCGCCGGAACTGCGGCGAGGCCGCGCGCTCGCGCTCGCGCCGCGCGCCGCCGTGCATCTGCTGCGACGTGATGAAGTCCGCCATGATGATCTGACGCTGCTCCAGGCCGTACGGGTTGCGGGTGTAGCCTGAGCTGCCCGTCTGTGGAGGAAACTAATATTAAGTTCTGTTGTTTCAATGGATTATTATATACTTCCTCTAATCGTGTGTAATTTAAATAGTGAGGGAAAAATAATATTAATAAATAATGGTCTGCTGCGTCTGTTGATAACAGTCCTAAAGACCGTTGCAGTTAAACGGCAAAACTTTTGCGTTATCCCCTCATTCCGGATAAAACATTAGGAAGCGGTAAATAGTAGGCCAAGATGCCATTTTTACTGAAAAAAAGTTTTTATTGCTAGCTTGTTTAGTTATTTTTTCCACGATCAGTTCCAAAAAAGATATATCACAATTTTGTGTGTACTTACAGGTGAAAATGACGGCGACTGCGGCCTCGGTTGACTGCTCGCCGCCGCGTAGTACGCCGCAGGTCCACCCGGACTCCTTCTCTTATAGAAGTCCAAGGTCCTCTTATCAGGAAGGTGATGAGTCCCATGAACCGGCGTCCCAGCCGTTATGGACCCCGTCTTAGGCTCCGGAGGGTTCCTATGAGGCTCAAACCTCGACTCCACTGGAGTGCCGAGGGTTATGGAGCCTTTGGGATTAGGTGCCGGTTTTAGGGTTGGTCTTGGAGGTGCACCCACGGATTTGGGCTTCGAGTTGTACTGATTAGGAGACTCTCTTTCTTGTTGCGGCCTGTATTCCGTTGAGTTTCGGTATACCTGGGAAATTAAATTAAAAGTTACGTTATGTGACAGTCATGACGATTGTGTCGCTGTTTCTCAAGGGTTTTTATAAATAATTAATTGTTGATTAACCTTCATCTGAAAGATATAATTAGGTATAGCGGTTTGACATATTTTCTATACAAAAACTGCCAAACTTACTATTCGAATTTTAAATAAAAAGTTGTTTGTCGATTAAAAAATCAGCCCTAAAAAGATTAGAGTAGATAATGGTAGGTATTATTTATGAAGTATTAAATCTTCATACTAAATGTCTTAGCACGTTTAGCGTATGCATTGACTTCACAGATACGTACGTAAATGCACACACTGAGGTTTACCTCAGTGTACCTTACCTTTAGGTAAGGTAGGAAAATTATGGCAAGATGCAAAAACTCCCTTCTTCAATGAATTACACAAAAAGTAATATAATAATTTCACTTACCGATTTATTTGGATGCGGAAACGGCTGATCATGCCTGGTCCTCTTCACACTCAGATCCAACAAGGGCTCATGCCTCTCCTGCCTCAACAACAGGTTCTCATGCCTGTCGTGTCGGTCGGGTCGCTCAGGCCGCTCGGGTCTCTCCGCCCGGGGCTCGATGTGGAGGACCATGACGTCCTTGTCGTTTGATGAGGAGTGAGAGAGAGGGGTGATGGTGGCTGAACGCTGCGGGCTGGAGGCACCTGTGTTGCCGACGTGGGAGCTGTTGACGACGGAGAGCGTGGCGAGGGCTTCTCGACCGCTTGCGCAGGAGGACGTGACCTGGAGATGTTCGTGTGTTATGTATGATTCATGGTGGAATATTTTTAGCTAGGTAACAATTGCCATTATAATTTGGAGCAACTTATAACTTGGTAACCAATAATACAGTCCATATTACCTTGATCTGATGCGGTTTGATGGTCGGATGCTGTGGCTGCGAGTCTCTCGTTAGGCTGATCTCTATGAGGTTGAGCACCACGTCTCGCACGGTCTGCGGCGCGCCCGTACTGCGGCCCACTGACGTCACGGGGGACGCTGTGACTGCGCTCACGGCCACCACAGGACTGCACGACGACGCTGATGATACCACCGTTGGGAGGGAGGTTGGAGGAACGATCTGTGGAGAGAAGATTTTTAGATGAATTATAGATACTACGAAATAGAATAGCAAAATATATTGTTGTTGTTGTTTCTGTATGTGAGTTAATATGTTTGTAAACGCTCCCATGATATAGGAGAAATTACTAGGGTGGGGAAACTTTTTTTAAAGAGAAGACAAAATAAGTTTATTTTAAGACATGAAGGCGAGAATGAAACGAGACTGCAAAAAGAATAACTTAAGTTAAAAAAAAAAATAGTTTTACTTATTATAAAAATGGTCTCTTAAGATAATGGTCAATGATTGGCTATGAAATAAATTGACTATCCAAGATAGTTTGGCAGCATTTAAATAGGTTTTATAATGTTAAAGTTACTTAAGAGTTTAGATAGGCTTTATTTACTAGACTAATAAACTTCATATGAATTTATTTGTCAATTACATTAACTTGAATCTTGCAATGCTTTGTCAGCTAACGTCGGTTATCTTCTCTGTAAGCTTATAAGAATGTGTGCACAAACCTTGGCGCTAGGCGCGTCGTTCTCCTCGTCGGCGGTCTCGGTGGCGGAGGAGTCGTACTCGTCGCGGCGCGGGCGGCGCGGGGCCACGGCGTCCGTGCGCGGCGCGGGCGCGGGCGCGGGCGGCGCGCGCGCGGGCGAGCCGCCGCTGGCCGTGTCCGTGTCCGCTGACGACACCGCGCTGTCCTCGCTGGATGTGCAGCGCGGCCCCGAGGGGCGCTCCGCCACTGACGTGTCGAGTTGCAGCTTTTTTCTATAGGTGGAATTTAGAATGTTAAATATCTTTAATAAGCAAATTAGATTGGGAATACGAAATTAATTATTTTAAAAATAATTTCCATTTCTGTTGGAACCGTTACTGTGTAAGCTGTTATAAACACAATTGGGTGCTTGAAACCACCAATTGATATACTTTTTATGAGCTACCAAATCATCAAATAGTTTTTGTATAGTAAAAGAGGACGTCACTTGCCAACTCAATTAATTATTTATTAATTTAAAGCCACAACAATCTAATTTTTATTTAACACTAAAATTAGATTATTATTATTAAGGCAAAAATAAAATGTTGTGTCTTGGAATTTATGGTTAGTAATATCAATTTTAAATAATTTATTTACTGCCAGTTGTAATATTTAAATGAATGTCAGTACTTTAAAAGTGTGTCTAAAGTGCCTCCGAAAGAAAACTCCGAAGAATCCCTACTAAGACCCTAAGAACCCTTACCTATAGGTAAAGTAGAACGCCTTCAAGCTGGCTGGTGTCCTGCCACTGACAGATGCGATCCTGTCCCACGCTGTCCCATGCTCCCTCAGCAGCGACCTGAACCTCGCAGCCTCCTCCTCCGTGGGCTCCGGTGCTAGCCCACCTTCCACCACAGTCTCTAGCCTCCTGGTTATCCTTTTGAAGCAAGCTAAACAGCATTTGCTTAACTCGCTTGGGATTTCTGTGGATGGTTACGGGTTATTAAAAAAAACTGTGAATATTACGTTTCAACTGAATTTAAATTAGTTTTTGCAATCAAAAGTGGAACTCAAAATTGTCAAAATAAATATACTGTAGGTAATGTTGCCAAATACATTTTTTTTTAATATCGTTGCAATTTCTTTGTTTCTTTTAGACAAAAATGCCTACTGCGATTATGCTACGCGTTAGAGCTGCAGGAAATTCTATGATATGAAATTCCATCTTAAAATATCATGAATAAGCCGGCCAAGTGCGAACCAAACTCGCATATAATGGGTTCCGATACAATATTCAACACTACATACAAAAACATATGTTTAATTTATGGAGTCGCCTTTTAATTGTATTTTTTGTTGGTATAGCGGCCATAGTAATACACACACTCTGTAAAAATTTCAAGAATCTACTTATTACGTTTCAAAAGATACAGATCTGTAAGAGACAGACAACGGATTCCTAATACCTAATAGGGTTCCTTAAGTACGGAACCCTCATAAAACCACAAATAACTCACCAAACTCTTCCATAAGTGGCCTCTTCAGCTCCAGCGACAGATCATGCCACCGCGGCGGCAGATGCCTCAGCCGTTTCGCTCTTACCCTCGGCCCCGGACACGTTGGCACCGGACACCGAGTGTACCTTGACCGGACACATCTACAGTGACACGGTTCGCATACCCTCGCACCTAAATAGATAGAATACTATATTGGTAAGATACAAAGACGAAACTTAACGTGAATAATCAAAATCAATAATAGAGTTAGATTGCATTTAGTTTCGTTTTTGTATTTTAAACTTTATATCAGACCACATAGGACATATTTTTATAAGACAAATGTAAAACTTATTTTTGTAATTATTACATATCATGACATCACGCCTGTGATCCCCGAACGGTTAAGCAGAGGAGTATCCATTAGTACACCCACATTTCGCCAGTTATGTTTAAGTCCCATGTAATAGGAGGCGAGCTTTTTGCCATCAACCGGGCACAAATCCAGACTTCGAGGCTGCTACTAAGAAATTCCTGATGGAAAAACCCAATAACAGTATGTTCGATCTGGGAATCGAACCCAAGAGCTCATGCTCAGCAGTCGGGTTTTGCGACCACTACACCGACGAGGCAGGAAATGTTAGTTGTTACAAATAAATAAAAAAATTGGGGGGAGAATGATAAATAAAAAATAAAATTAAAAATATATCTACCACACGCACCTACAGCCTCTTCTTTGAGCCCGTAGTGGATGGCGCGAGATCTGGACACTGTCCGGGTCGCCCCGGACATGTTGCACACGGCGCAATTCGAAGATGTTGTTGTTATTGTTGTCGTTGTTAGCGTAGCTGTTGATGATGGGGTGCCGATGCGCTCTGTTACCGCTGTTGAAGGAAAATCATTGTTGATTAATAAAGGAAGTGTCTGAAGATCATCACATATAATAGTCAATTTGCTAATTAAATTAGCGCTTTAAATCATGTGCGTTAAAATATTTTTTTTTTTATATTGACAAGATATAAAAGTTGACAGCTCGCGGACGGCGCGCTGTCAGCTAGCAGTTGGAATTTTTGAGGCGATGACATTAATATCGACGTGAAAATGTTTGAATGCTTTCTAGTAATCTTATATAAAGAAAACGCACGCTTTTAAACGAATCAGTAGAAATGTAAAATTAGTAACTATTTCGGACTTTTAAAGACATAAAACCCTACATTTGACGATTGGATCGCGTATTCAATCAAACAACAGATCTTTCAACTTGTATTTCAAATAAAACTCATCTACCGAAACGAATTTGCAAAACAAATTCAATTCCAAAATCAAAACAGCTAAATCATTTACAAACAACAAACGAAAATCTAGTTTCCATATAGTTCATTATTCAAGCGTTAGTTGCATATTAACAAGTTTATTCAGAACAGCACGAGATGATCCGTAAATCACGTCGCGGCCGAGCGGGCAGGCGGGCGTATCGTGCAATATTCACCGGGCCCACGTTGGGCGCCAGTTTGAAGCAAAAGCAGATTAGCGCCAATTTAGTTCCGATACCGTTGCGCTGTTTGTTTAATTATTTATCGCTGTTTGTTATACAAATTGAATTACTGCGCGTCATACATACGTGTTGTTTGTTTGAATTAATATGTGCATTTATTATTTAGTTTCCATGTTTGTGCAATTTATTCGACGCTCATATTTATTTTGTCTAATCCTTTCATGCTTATGCAATTGCCACAGAGCATAGACATCAAACAAAATAGTTTTGCGAGGAGCAGCCAGGCAAAGGCGTGCTAACTGCTAAACTGCATCGGCGCAAGTTAAATAATTAACTATTATACGAACAGATTTGTGCTCGCAGTTAGTAACTTTCTAACTGCTGTGTAATTAAGTTTATGCACTTCGGTTGTGATCGTAGAGTAACGTATTTTTAGACGTTTAGGTACAGATTAATATTTATGAGCCTATTTCACCAATTTCAAATAAGTTCCTATGAAATTCCTTGGTAGAACATTAAATTCAAATACTGTTCCATTTTTTTAATAAATCATGTGAAAATTGTCTATTCAGTGGTGGTGAAACGGGTAAATTTCATTTTTATAACTACTTTAATTTTTTTTTAATGTTATGTTTGTTTGTAGAAGGGTAAAACGACATCAAAACTGAAGATAACCATAATAAGCATACCTATACGCCCTTTCTTAGAATATTTATAGAGACCATACATTTTAAGTTATTTGAACAGTATTGAATGTATAAAGTCATAGTAATCGCTTATTTTAGCAGCAAGTTAGGGCTTTAAATCGTGTGAGTTAAAAAAATATATAATGACAAGATAAAAAGGTGACGACTTGCGGGCGGCGCGCTTCTAGCTAACGGTTGGATTTTTCAAGGCGAGTTCTATCTTCATGAGCTATGACCGTTAAACCTCACAAAAACCTAATAAATCACAAAACTCTCATTTCTCAAAACTTTATTCGATATACATAGTCAGCATTTCGTCTGTCTGTAGCTCAGTGCCTCAGAGTGCTAATTAGCGTCTGCAATCCCTGAGCAAACCAACGACGTTTGTCTTACGGAAACCAGACTATTACCGAGAGAACACACCAAAGACTATTATAGAAACGACTCGAGATATTGGATGTGTCTTATACTAATTATTGTCATAGATAAATCAGGATATTTAGGCATTATTATGAACGATTTTTAGTTCTTTATCAAAAACAAATACATATATTTAAATATTTTCTATTCAAAATACAATATTAGTTTTAAGGTTATATTAGTATTCATTCAAAAGTAATCCCTACCCTCATTTTTATTAAAACACAATACGGTACACAAAGTCCTTTCTAAAATTTCGTTATCTGTGCCGAGCACCGTCGATTAATCTCACCAATTACTGATATTTGTACAAGCGCTAATTGGATCACGATTCAACATTTTATTCAATTTAAAAGCTTACACACTGTTAAGCTTTGAAATTGAACAAAACGTTAAATCTACAGCGAATTGATGAAATGGCGCCCAACGTGGTACCACCCGAATTAGCCGTTTCATCTAACATGTATAAGCCATTATAATGAATTTATAAAGGTCGTTTGTAATTCAGTGATCGCCATTAGTTGAAATATAACAATAGGAAATACACAGGAAATAAGATAGATACAATAAATTGGCGCCCGACTGGGACTCACAATAAAAACAAATCTACCCCTACTCACAAGTACATAATCAAACAACGAATACACGAGTATACACACAATTTCCCTACACTCCAGATCCCACGGGTGGGCAAGCTGTGGAGCGGGATGTCACCTCTATTTGCGTACCAATGTTCCGCCAAGCGCGAGAATTTAACGAGACCGGCTATCTGTGTTTATTTACCGCGCAAACAGACGCAGACATTTTGTAGATTAAATGCCTCCTGTATGCTGTACGCGTGTTGATTTTACTATACAATTTGTCATGTCGTGTTTCTCTTTATATTGCGGAAAATATTTATATTCACTTTGGAAATAATACTCGCGACTAATATTTGATTTGACATTCGATATTTACCTATACGCCACAGAAAATCTTTCTAGAACAGTTATGTATAGATAACCTGATACTAATATTATATTCAGAGAAATAATTATATCAATTTTCAGTAAATTACTTCGTTGATAATCCAAGTAATTAGGAGAATGATTGGTGTGAAGACAAAGCTGGTCGGGATGGGACATTTAATCTGTTAATCTTACAAAAGGCACGTCGGTCCCGCATGGCCGATGCTTGATTTACAATTCTGTGTGTGGTGAGTTGGTCGGGTTTATGCTGTCAACCAAGCCGAGGATTATGGCCGTCATCCACTAATGTTGTGTGGATTAACTTATGTTTCGATTGGGAGTTATTGCGAGATTAAGAATAATGTAATGAGATATTCGGCTGTTATAGTAATTGAATATTAAATCTTTGTCGAATTTGGGTTTCCTTTGAGATACTGTTTGAGACAGATTTAATATGTTATAGCAAGAATATTTCGGGAGCAATTCATTAGTCTTCTACTCTACGCTAGACGATCAGACGTAATACAAATATTCTGAATAAAAACGTTTTGTGTCGTAGCTCACAAAGCGATAAAGCATCATTGAAATTAAACCCAACGGCGGTCACTAGGGAATCGCGCATTTTTAAACGGACTCTCCCCCTCAGGTAAGACAAGGGGGAAAATGTATGGAACAACACTTTTAGAAATTATTCTAAACTAACTTTTATCCGCTACCAAACATACATACAAGCGTGTGATAGTAAATAAAAATATGCTAAATAGAAACAGGTAAAAAAATCATGCACTGAAGCTATGATGTCTCAGAAAACGGTAAAAAAACAAACTATAGTAATAATTAATTTAGGAAATAAAAAAGAAAATGAACAAGATAGATTAAAGACAAAATCTACATTTTTAAAGTCTGTCATTATTGTATCTTAAAACTAAGTACAGTCAACAAAACAGATATGTAACTATAGTATATCTTAGAAACCGATATTATTAGATAGAAATTAAGTTTCAATCGAAGACAACCATTGCTTTCTAAGATAAATTCATATATCTGACGAGCCTAGTAACATATCTCTTTTTTGAAAGTACTTGAACAAAAAAAAAGGAGAAAAAATGTTAAAAGTTGAGAATATTTTGCCAGTTAATATTTTTGAAAAGATGACGTTTCACAAAGTCAATGGCGGTATCACGGGACTTGTAAGTGGATTAACTGTTTGTAAAGTCACAGACACTCGACTGAATAGTCGTTATTGTCCGGGGAACGTCGTAGAATACTCTTCATATTTCACTTTGTGTAAATAATACTCCCAAAAGATGGGAAACGGATTGAAATGTGCCGTAAAAAAAAAAAATGCAATATTTTTAAAACAAGGTATTTTGTAACGTCGATTCTTAATTCCGTTGATCATCATTAAAGTTGAAATAAAAACAAAAAAAATATTCTCTAATTTAGAAAATGCATGTAAACTAATCGTTATTTCAAAGGAGCATTCGTCATTTGGTGTGAAACATGAGTAGTACCTATTTAACGCAATTCACGCCTATGAAGTCAAATCACAACATCGCACTGTCTAAAGTTCTCAATCTTCCCTCCTGAAAATCAAAGTTGTAAACTGAAAATTGAACCCTATCGCGCTATATATAACGAGGCACTCTAGTCGGCGGCCGGCAGTCGTCGAGTGGCCGCGAGCGAGCATGTTGTCTCTGTACCGCGCGTGGCTGGGCCCCAGCCCCTGCGTGGCCCGCCCGGCGCCGCCTCCGGGGGCCCACCGTCCCGTGCCGCGGCGAGCCCGCGTACCTTCTCCACCGGCATCACCACCACCACCGTCACCATCATCGACTACTTCGAGCGAGTTAGACGTCGAGAGAATCGAAGCTCCGGAACCGCCAAAACGTCAGAGCAACACGGTTCTCGATATAGCGTCGTGCGATGGACCGGTGCAGTTCAGCCGGGTCCTCAACGTCGCCTGGCAGGAGAATTCACCTGAACGCTCCTGGCCGTGCCGACACCGCAAGTCTCAAACCCGGACCACCCTGCACTACTACCCGTGCAAAACCTGCGGGTCTAAGTTTCCTTCGTACTACTTTGTGCACAAGCATCGTAAACGCTGCCACGCCGAGGAGACCGCCGGCGAAGCAGAACCTGAGCCATCCACCTCTTCAGCCAAGTGAATCAGCCGTGTCGTAGTGAATTCGTACATATCAGTATTATTGAGTGATCTCAAACGAGCTTACGATGTTGGTTACAACGTGTTTCGGTTTAAATGTACTATTGTTATAATAAATGTTTAAAGGTACGCCGTGTTTCATTTCTCTCTCCCGAATACACTGAAGTTTTTGAAAGGGATAAAGTTTATAATTACGAATGTGAAAATGAGATATATCTAAATAATTTTCTATGATATAAGTTTTACTTTGGCAAATGTGAAATTCAATAGAAGTTTTCTTAACACTTAAATAGGATAGAACGTGTACACACCTAATTACGTAATTAAAATTAAATTAAACAAACCTTACTGCAGAGCTAGTGAAATCATTGATTGAATATAAATAAGTTTCTGCGCTTTTTCCGACTATACTGACCGGAATTAATTAAAGCGTATAAATTACGGAGATGGGTCTTTAGAGCTTATACTTAATAATATACATTTGAGAATTTTGACATACTACATTATGCTACAGAAGTAACCCGTAACCGAATCTATATTATTTTCTTTACAGGTAAACCTTGGAATATAATAGTTCAAGTTAGATCAGTTTTAAGGTTTTGTTCAGAACAAAAAATATCGCAATGATGGGACATCCGCTATGTATGTGTAGGATTTTTTGTTATCCCTTACAATGCCATATGTATTTCATTTTGAGTTTTTTTTTAATTTTTGCCCTCGTTCGATAATTTGCATATACCTACCTAGAGATAACATTCTCTTCGCCACCTTTGGTTGACTGGTAGAGAACGTCTAAGGGATCAAAATGCTGTGAAAAACACATATATTTGGTACCTACTTTCCAAGCAAATAAAGATATTCTTTTCTCTTCCTAAGTCTCCTTCGACTAAGTCCGTCTTTGTAACTTTTGTTGCCGTGAATGAAATAGATAACTGACTTTTCTTGAGTTACTGCGTCGCCTTCACATATTCCGTCGTAGGACTTTTAATACATAAAGTTCTTTAAACAAGAAACTTACCGGTTTCTGGCGTGGGTGGAGGCTGTGTCGGCGTGGGTGGTTGCGCGGGCTGCGGCGTGGGCGGTGCACTGCCACTGCCGCTGCCGCTGGCGCTGTTGCTGCCACTGCCACTGCCGGTTGACATCGCTGGCGCTGTCAATGTGGCTGCTGCCACCGCAGCCGTTGACGTAATACATGTGACCGGTGATGATGTAGGCGCCACACTTGTTGGTGCGCTTATTGGTGTCTGTGGAAAAGTCCGTGATTAGGAACAAGAAATATTTTTTAACGAAAAGAAGGATAGTTGTAGTTTTATTTGGTGGATGTCTTACGTCCGCATGACATAACATCATCACGCCTGTAATCCCCAAAGGGTTAGGCAGAGGTGTACCCATTAGTACACCAACATTTCGCCAGTTATCAGTTTCGTCCGCATGAATGTCCGGTTATCGACGATGTTGTCTCTTTGCACGGAACCCTAATTCTTTTAATACAAAAAAAGTAACCAACAGACGGACAGACAAAGATTTAAAAAAGAAATCTTGTGTAGGATATCATGTAAACTTTCATAAATGCATTAATTTGACAAAATACTTAACAGCTTTAAGCTGTTTCGTCATTACAAAAAGACACATCAATTTTATTCATTTCTATTATAACTAATGAGATTGAGACTCACCGAAACAGGAGTAATAGTAAGTGTGACATCAACAGACGTCGCCGGTGGTAGCGGCACGTCGACCGCAGGCGGCGTGGGCGCTGCCGCCGGGCTGTTCGCCACCGACAACGGCGTAGGAGTTGTCGTGACCGGCGCGGGCGGCGCCGACGACGCCGGCGGCGGTGAAGGTGGTAGGGGCGGTGTTCTTGTTAACTCCGACCTGGTGACAATAGACATACTTACTGTTAAAGCATGCGCAAGGAACGTATCACGTTGAAAGGCGATACTTGATGGTATACCATGACCAAGGCATCAACACGATAAGAAGTCAGATTGCTGACCAAAATTTAAGTTTAATGATTAAATTACCGGCGGTAAGATAAAAGTTTCAGCCAATCAATCTGCCCAACTCATTCCCTAGTACGTTGGGGTCGGCTTCCAGTCTAAAAGGATGCAGCTAAATATAGTATCTTACATGGTACGACAGCCTAACTGACCTGCACAACCCAGGAACTGAGTAATAGGTTACCTCTTGGTAAGACTGGTTGTCAGACTTTCGGGCTTCTGACGACCCGTAACGACTGTCAAAGATTCACGTATAACAGCCGGGACCAACGGCTTAACGTGCTTTCCGATACACAGAGGATTCTCGGTGTATAAAGGTGACTATCCACGGACCAATCCCGGCAAGCGTAGCTTAACCTGATGGATTGCCCGGTGGGGCTGTATTACTTAACCACGAGCTCCTCCGACCCGTATTTATCCATTATTGTCTATTGCATAAAAAATACCAAATTGTCGAATTCCCAAACACTTAAAACCTCAAAAATTAACAAAGCATTAATTATAATTATAAATCGCTATAAACTAACAGCTAATTATGTAACCAAAACACAATCAGAGCGTTCCCCGCTCGTAGGCCGGGCGGTGTGCATCAGGGAGTTATAGCAAACATAATTAGCTCAATTCTGCCTCTCTTTTAATTACCAGCGGTTACCCCGCGGCGCTGGGGAGGTAGGGGGAGATCTGTGACGAACAACCGTTGTAGGGGATGAAGAATTCAATTAATCGGGTACTTAATTCGATTCGTTGTCGGATTATTGTTTCGATTATTATTTTTGGGAAAGAGGTGATGAAATGATGGAAAGTTTTCAATAATTTATCTCGTCTGTGTTACCTTTTGGAGATCAAAACTTTATATTCATATTCATTTTTTTGCTGTGTATAGAAGATGTAACATAATGCTTAAATCTAAAGTACAGTATAGTACTTAACTAGCACATCAAGGTTAGCAATCACACTATCCCAGAAGGCCAACTCTTGTAACTAGAAATCTTCAAAATCTTATCTCGGCGACCATTCATGACGAAATCTTGTCAAAAATGTAGTAGTATGTCTTGTAGTAGATTGAGACTGATAATTAGAATGTGAACGTTCCTAAAATTTTCTAAAATTGCCCCCCCCCCGGAACGAATGTACGATCCCTATAAACAATTATAAAAATAAATGGAAATTATTGTGTTGAAAGAAAATCTACGTTAAGAAAATCTTGTAAAAGATTACTTTAAAAACTTGCCTATCTCTCCAATTGCAATTTCTCCGAACAATAAGTTTGAAATTCGAATTAGTACTGAACTGATGCTGTTACCCTTTATCTAAATACTAGTTCAACATTGACGTAAAACACACAAAATCCGAACCTACCAGTTAAAAAATGTATCAAAGAACGCCAACGTTTCATAGCTTTCCACTAAAAAATTGAAACCTAAACAAAAAATCCGTAGCCGCGTAAAACAAGCGCGTTCCCCGACACTAACTAACACGGTTCGTCGGTATTTGAACATCATTAAAATTTGCCCAATTAATATTGGCTAGGGGTGGTAATTATCCGCGGGCGAGCGGCGCACCCCGTTCGGTAAACAATGACTGAACGCGGGTAAACCTGACAATCAAATTAATCTCATCCCTTTAATGAATAGTACACTCAACCGCACGTGTATGGTCACAATACGACATTGACAGCGCCTTTATTGCGTAGCAGTAAGGCGGTTTTTGTAGTATACTCACGAGCGGTCGACCGTACTGCGAATTCGCGCGACTATTTTTCATGTAGATACTAGATTTTCCCATTTTGTTTCATGTATTTGTTCAAAGTTTTATGATGCATGATTTGCGCTAGAGTGGAATACAAAAATTTGAAATTCGAATAAAAAAATATTCGACAGTTTTGTGATTTATAAAAGCTACCAATTATGTCCGGCAACGCGTTGTAGTTTTTTGGAATGGAAACATTTTAGTAATTTTTTTTTACACTTTGGTACCTACCAACTTTAAAACAAGCCTTTTATACAGATAAAACATACAACGAAAGAAAACTATTCCAAAATATTTACGTAGAAAATCAAAATAAATGGAAGCTCCTAGAACCAATCATATAAATATAAGCAAACTGAAGCAAACATGACAAAATCAACCGATTGCCAAAACAAACTGATTTTTTTCCACCGCACTCTTCCCTCATATTTAGCTTTCTCGATTGGTAGATGCTTTTAATTAAGGCAATTAGAAAGATGGGCCGGCCCTGTGTTTGCGTAAAAATCTAAACAAACCGTGTCGGGAGAAACGGTGGCGCTAGTGATGTAGGTACTGTTGGTTATCGATAACAACGAATAAACGAACAAAGACGTTAAACTACAAATACTTTGAATAAAAATGATTGCTGGGTAAATTATTGCTTTTATTTTTGGTGTGAAAAATCAATGTTTATGGTAGCCCATAACGTATCGCACGCTATACGTTGAACTTTCGGGTGCATGCAACAATATAGAGGTAATTGGGGTGTTTAAAGTTTACGTTAGGCATAAATAAAACTTGTTTAGAGTTAGCAATTAAGTGACGTCACAGCTTGCTATTCTCACAAGAAATCTACGCGTGAATCGCATTATGACAGCTAATAAAACGTTTGTCAATTGATTGGTGCTGTCAACTACACAATTATCGACACTAGGTATAACTTTTATCGACAACCAATGAGAGACTTAAAAAGTTTATCGATATTCGAGTCACCTCAACGTATGGTGATTGAGCGCCGGGATTCCCGCGAGAGTCTTGCGCAAATAATCACCGGAGTGATTGTCAACACACGCATAACACACACCCATTATTATTACATATTTCTCTTTTATTACTTCTCTTTTAAAACCGATTGAGATTCGGAGGAGAAATGGTAAATAAGTGAAGTTATTTTTATTTGAAATATGGAAGCTTTTTGATATTATGTTTCCTTTTTGATTTACCAGCAAAATCAGTAAACATAGAACAGCAAAAGTAGCGGGATATTATGTCGAGACACTAAAATATACGACTAAACTCCTTAGGCTGCCTTCCTACTATGTGGTGACGATTCATTTATCGTTGGACGACTGTCGTCTCTAGCTGTTCCCACACCCTGCCAATCTGTCGTCACTGCAGAAAAAAGTCCTATATGTGAGCAATGAGCATCTCCATATAAATACACAAGCCACGACGCTTTAAACTATACGATAATCTGTCGCCACGACATAGTGGGGACGAGCCCTTAGCGATATCATCTTTCGTAAAAATAATCACCTGTCCCATTCAAAAGTGTACCACCTAAACGGTCAAAATGTAAAGAAAGCAGGATTTTTTTAATAATCATCGAGAAATATTACCACGTTTAAACGGCTTTATTATTTTTTAACAAACTTGGAACTTTAAAATGGCCTTTTCCTGGAACCGCCTGGAGTTATATAACAATCCATATAAGTAACTTCACCTTTTAATACTAAGACCTAAACAAAAACCGTCACAAAGTAACATGAAACACAACAAACTACATAACTAACTACTACTAAGAAATCGACTAGCTTTAAAATTACCTCCCGATCACAAGTTTACAAAGGACCAATAAAATAAATCTCTCAAGCTTTCCCCGAATGAAATAAAAATACATGAATTTTAAACGATTAATCTGGTCGATGAAAAATTGACTTATTGTCATTGTCTGAAGCTCATAAAAGTGAGTGGTCGTGCAAACATACGTACACAGGGACGTACTCGAGTACTGGTTTTTCAAGAAAGGATAATTATAATATTCTACAAACCGCTTTCGAAGTACGCAGGAGATATTATGTTGCACAAGTGTGTGTGCAAACACTGGCCCTCCCTTTTCCCTAACTTTCATAGCCCGAAGGGACGGCAATCCGACACAACCGGGGAGAGATCAGGCGCAGGTTCAACGGCTTAACGTGCTTTCCGAGGCACGGGGGTGTTACACCACAAACTTCCAAACGAAAGGGTGCTACTACGAAATTCCTAATTTAAAAATTCATTAACACTTGGTGCCTGACCTGGGAATCAAATCCTAGACCCTACGCTCAACCGTCCCGCTTGCAACAAGAGACCAACGGGGCAGTCAATAGGATAATTTATTGACTTATTAATGAAGAGTTTTCGAAGTTACAGTTTGACAAGTTTGAATCCTTGTTAAGCGGATTAGGTGCTTTAAGTCTGTTTTATAAGACATGGTCTAGCCAGGCCTCCGTCACTCCATGTACCTGCGCGCTATAAGTGCCTACCGCCCAGCCGAGCGGTCTCGGTCCGCCGGCGGATCAAATTCAGTGCGGTTTTCGCAAGCGAAGCGCGCGCACGCCGTTCAATTTTAATAGTGCTGTTCGTTCGTACGCGTATTACGATGCCGTGTTATAATGTTTTATCTAGGTTTCTTCCACAGTCAGCACCAATATATAAAACAAAACAAACTTACAAATATAATAAAACAAACGTTAAAAAAGAGAACCGACTTCAAAACAATAAAACGTAAGAAATAATTTCGTCTTTGATGTCGGTGCTTTTTCGATTCGTAATTACCAGCTGTTAGCACTAACATAAAAAAAAATATATACATGTCGAAGCGTGGGCGAATCTCCAGTCTTTGGGTAACTCGGACAAGCAAAAGATGGTATTGGTTTACAATGGTTTTACTTTACAGTACAGTTAGGTTATCACAATATTAACAAAACAACTCCAAGTGCGAGTGAACTGGCAGGTTCAGTCGACATGCAGCGCCCGTCATCCACGGCAGTCCAGACCAATCTGTCTAGCACTGCTTTTTTTTTATACTGACAGCACTGAGTCCACAGACCCCACCCAAGTACTAATCCCATTAGTACTCTTGTTCACTCTATGCATAGCCAATCCATAGATGGTATGCAACCTCGTTGAACTTTCAGTTCCGCTTTTCAATAACAGATGGCGTTGTATCAAAAAGGTTTCAATCTCCGACACGGCCAGAACTGACATTATACACGTCCTCGTGTATGCCTGTAGACAAAGGATCAATTTGAGGTACCACAGCTCACACAAGGCCGTTCGGCCTTCCTGACCTCAAAACTATGCACCAGGCAACACATTTAAATTGACAAAAACCATAACAAAACAATGAGACGTTCCCGTTGCACTCGTATTATCAAAAATCTCCAATAGTTTCAAAATTTCCAATAGTTGTTAATCAAATAAATCATCAACAGTTCAAAGTCAAAATCATTATCACCGACCTGCCAATACACCATGGCCAGGTCACCAACAACACAGTCCAAAGTCAAATCATCACATCCGACCTGCCATATCACCATGGCCAGGCCCCAACAATACAAATCCACCACACCACATGTGGTCCACAGTAACTCAGGTTGGGCTGACGACGAAGCACAAAATGTGTGCCAGTCATCACACCCAGGTGCCACGACATAATCAGCCCTACGCCGCACGTCTACGTCAGCAATGGTTAGCCGGAGCTCTACGACTGAGACTGATTTCGGCCGTGCAACACCCACAACAACAACACTTCAAATCTCTTGCCAAGGACTCTCACCAAGGCTCCACAACAACTACTGCCAAGGACTCTCACCAAGGCTCCACTACGAGTCAGTCGGTTGGTTACGAAGCCCCAAAAATGTTGCCAGCAACCAACCCCGTCAAACAAGTCACGTCATAATGCTTCAGTCAACATCAACAACAACATGAGTGCCCTCACTGGCACTATTACTTTACTCACTTTACTCTCGATTATCGTCTCAACGGGAACCTCACATACGGGAACGTACTAATCGCATTATGAGTATACTTAAAAGATCTGTTTCCAATTCAAGATTTCGCAACATATGCCATCCTCTAGTGGTCATATACTTGGGTCTCACAAATACCAGCATTACATTACAAATGCCACAAACCAAAAACTCAAGTCATTAACAGCGTAATCAAAATTAATTTGGTTTGATGTTTGGTTTGGTTTGGTTTGTTGTCATGGTTTTGGTTTGTTCTGAATATTTAACTAATAATACCACGGCCAATCTTGACAACATGCTCTAAATTTCTTTATTTCCACCAAATATTACTTACCTTCATTAAAACAAAAATCTAACAACACACAAAATATCTAGCTAAACAGTGACCATCAACAATATCATCAACTACGGCAAACTTGTTTACAACAGAATATTCATTTACCACTAACAATAACCATTTACTTTCCAATTCTTTCCACTACCATCTAATTCAAACTTGTAATAGCGTTTTCACATAACACTGCCTGCATTTGACCAAAATATGATCATGTCAACTTTGAATAACATTACCAAGACTAAACATCATTGAACCATTATTTACAAAGTATCCAGTCCTAGTTTCTTTCAAAAGCATCATAGTTTATCAAACAAAACCGCAGGTCTCTCATTCGTGGTCAACCTTAGCTATAACCATAGCTCAGCAAACACATTTGCCACACACTACGCACTTCCCACCGGAATGCCGAATCAACCTTGATTCCATAATCTCTCTGACCCATCGAACTGAGAACCTGTAGTATGCAAGTTAAATAAATGCCAAATCAACATCTGTTTCGTCTTTTACTGCAAGTTCAATAGATGCTTGGTCCTTGGATCCCTTTCAAAACAATCATGAACCTGCCTGTAAGTACTTTTATTGAAGGACTTTCAATTGTAACGGTTGCTAATCCACTATTTCAAACGGTAGGTACTCAATATTTAGCATCTACAATCGTCTGAAAGCGTTTCCGATTCTTTATAACTTAACGCGAGTATTCACGTTACCAGTAGTTATAAAATGAAGATTGAAACTAACAATTAGTTAGTTGGAAGTCCTCCCGGTAACAACTTCGTTAGTTACGTAGTTAACATTATTACTTACGACCCGATCTGCTCTTCTTCTGAAGAAAACCTATAAGACCGACGTTGCCTTAGTTCTAATTTACCTCTTTTCACACGAATAATTGGAAAAAAACCGTTAAAGCCCATTAAATTAAGAAAATCGTATTGTAACTCAATGGTAGTCATGGTTCTGCAAAAAAAATCTGTTGTTTCAAATGTCATTGAAATTAGTACTTACTATAGCCATGGCTATGCCAATGTCAACTTGAAGTAAAATCTCTTTTTAATCTGACATTTTCTGACGTCATAATTGACATTAGTAAGTTTGACTGACTTTTGCTATTCTAATGGTGAGGGCTACATTATCGGACGATTCGGGTGATACACATGCGATGAAAAGTTACAAAATAATCACGTTGTTATATTTCTCGTAAAATGATTTTACTTAGTGCTTTTATCTCATTTAGAAGCGTGGACACAACAAAGACATCATAAGAGATAACGTCTCATAATTTGGATAAAATTGGAATACTTTTCGTTAGGTACTAAGGCTCAATAATTCATAGGCATCGAATTTTGCAAACAATAACAACAACGCTACAATGCGCACCCGTATTTAGCGAATACGTCAATTGGTTGAACTATTTAACATGTCGCGAGGCGAAAGCTAGCCGCATACGCTAGTGTAGCCACAGGCTTACAAATTGAACAACAACATCATTTTATTCATTTGCCTAAATTGCTTAATTGAAAATGATAAAACGATATAAAATCAATACAATGTCACTGTACTGTACTCCCTAAAATGTTAGGCAGGGGTATCCAGCATCATACAAACCAGATGTCCATGCTCAACAACAACGAGGCAATATCTTGCGTTGTAGACGTACAGAGTAGGTATTGTGCAACCTTTTACTACTTCACTACTACTACTACTAGGTACTATAGGTACTCTCTTTACAAAACAATATTCTTTACCTCAACTCAAACCAAAACCAATGCAAAACAACAATCTTTACCTCAACTCAACAAAACCAAAACAAAATGAATACGACTCACACGAGTCATGTACCACCACAGACTGCAGCTCACTGTTAAAACCACGACGCTCCGGAGTGCTACCGAACGTCACAGCGCAACAGACGCACGGCGCACGACGCACAGTACGACACACACGTCGTTTCACGTCTTGTTATTGATGCGATGTGGTCATTCATCACCTGCTTCTGGCGTCCAACTATCGAAACGGCACCGACGTAGTCCTTCGATCTAAAATGATAACAAATGACATTAATATCTCTGCTGGCTAATTAGACGTTGCAAATTCGAACAGTCTGTAGTTCATTTCTCTTTGTTGAGCCTCTTAATCAAGCCATTCATTGCTTTTCGGCCTTATTCTCTGCAATTACAGGTTACAGCACTTGAGGCTAAGAGGTAATGCATCGAATCATTTAGTCATTAATCTTCAATCATCAAATAATTTTCCATAAAATGAATCGCTTTGCTCATCTTGCTTTTCATAGCTTTCTCTGATTCCGCTTATCATGTATCACAATCTCCATAGCATACACTTTATGACCGTTCAAATTGTACAAGAAAATATGATTGAACCAGTTCAGGTTAGGTATGAATTTTTGAGTCTTCAATGTGCTGCACAAGATTGCATTCAAATTATGGTATGTTGCAGTACAGTTCTTTCGCACAAGCATGAATCGCATATCCATTTGTCGACCTTACGTTGTAGGTACACTCATACGATCTAGCCATCAAAAATCAACAACAATGTTTTCAGCTGTTTGACACTTCCACCTCAGCAACACACAGCCTGATATCCATTCTATTAGGTACTCCCAATAAGTTGTTGTTTTCAAATCATAAAGATCAACTGAAGGATAACAAAATCTCAATATGTTTGCAAATGTCATTATGGTACTGAGACAACCAAGACGAATCCTTTTTTTATCATAATCCTGTTCAATAACACAATGAGCAATCCGCGTCCAGTATTTAGTGACACATAGATCGACAATAAAATTTGTTGACCATTGTTGAAATTAGTCTTATCTCATGAAACATCTCTTGATTAATGGCTTTTGTGAAAAATCTGTCTTTCTTCCCTATTGTTCAGGTTTGTTAGCAGCTGTCCAGTGATTTTCAGCATTTTCAAAGTTGTTTCATCACATTCGACTATTTGCTGGGAAAGTGTGTATCATCATCATTCGTCTAAAATAGTTCACTGCTGGAAATCTCATCTCAACGTCTGTGTCGTAATTCGTTACAGAGCAAATTCTCATTCTAGGCTTGCAACTAGAAATTTCCAATCTGGTCTCCAACATTCATTTGTTTTCTCAGAATAATCTAGAATGATACGCTGTGTCCGAGCGTATCCCACTTCTGATGTCGAAGCGTGGGCGAATCTCCAGTCTTTGGGTAACTCGGACAAGCAAAAGATGGTATTGGTTTACAATGGTTTTACTTTACAGTACAGTTAGGTTATCACAATATTAACAAAACAACTCCAAGTGCGAGTGAACTGGCAGGTTCAGTCGACATGCAGCGCCCGTCATCCACGGCAGTCCAGACCAATCTGTCTAGCACTGCTTTTTTTTTATACTGACAGCACTGAGTCCACAGACCCCACCCAAGTACTAATCCCATTAGTACTCTTGTTCACTCTATGCATAGCCAATCCATAGATGGTATGCAACCTCGTTGAACTTTCAGTTCCGCTTTTCAATAACAGATGGCGTTGTATCAAAAAGGTTTCAATCTCCGACATACATATATTTCTTACGGCTTAGTGCTTTATTTGAAGTCGGTTCTCTTTTTTTAAGGTTTTTTTTTTCATTTCTAGTGAACATCTCCGAAGATCATCATCAAACTAAGAAGTATTATATTTATTTTAAAACGTTCTCCTAAAGGTAACAAATCCTTTTCTGAAAACCGCATCGATATGGGTTTAGCCAAACGCGAGATTATCGCGCACAAACATACATACCTACAAACCATACAAGTCAAACTTCTCAGTTTGGCCTATATGTCACCTCCTTTTTGTTAAGTTGGTTAAATATTTTATAAATGATAAAATTTTTAACTGCCACGTAAAAGTCAGAACATATTCGCTGTTCTCAATAACATAGATAAAAAGTTATGTTAATTTAATTTTATCGAAGACGCAGCCCTGCGATTACTGTGGAATCGCGCGGTGCGAAGCAATCACTGCTGTACGCTTGAGCATTTAGGCGCATTTTAGCATACAGTGGTTGTTGACGCGAGGGAGTAGGCAATTATCGTAATAGGTATTGGAAATTTTGTACTGAGTGAAGTATCTGTTACGTAGTAACTATTCAGTAATCTGTGGTCTAGCTAGCTTAAGGAACAGCCGGGGATCGCGGAAGGCGCGTACGCTACGAGAATCCCCGGCGTAAGCGTGGGAAAAGAACACTGGGGTGGTTTCCAATTAGTAAATATCACAGATCCCTTGGTGTACAAGGTGAGGGACATCCATGAGGGTTTTCTACCAAGGAACAAAAAAAGGTAGCTTAAGGATATCTTAAAAAAAATGAGGCGTCAAACTAAATACTTTTTTAGAAAGAAAAACATTTGCAGCTTCTAAATTTATTTTGCAAGGAATTCAATTTATTTTATGGCACTGTTACATAAAGCTCGTCCTTCTCATTCCGGCCCTGTACTCCGAGCAGGGAGGAGGGTAGTAAGCGAACCTTTGCTTAAACAAAACGTCTTTTTGGAAGGAATTTTTGAATCGTTTTATGAAAATTAGATTTGGGAATAAAGTAACTCAACGAAATTGATTTCTTGATGTAACTATCAAAAATTCTATTTCAATAAGTTATTTGCTACCTTCTGTCTTCCAAGAAATTAAATTATATTAATGTTATTTCTTGGAAAACAGAAGATCACTAGTTCTACTTAGAATTTAGGAATTGTGTTACATCTGAATCTGAATAAATGTTTGCTCAGAAAAACTTATAATATTTTCAATATGACTTAGATAGAGATTTAATTCCAGTGATAATTTGATAATTATATAATACTTTTGAACGAACTTAGTTTTGTTTATCGCTAGAATATTAGTAACATGTAACCCTCGAGTCGTGGGTCCGTGTGCCCATGGTCTTTTTAAGGAGTTGTCCAAACGGTTCGTTGACACTTCCCGTGACCGAAGGTCTGGGTATCACCTTGGCCAGTGGCTAAGTATTGCCATCAAACGTGGCAATGCCGCCAGTCTTTGAGCACGTTTCCATTTGACGGCGATGCGGAAGAAATTTTTGATGCCACTTGGGTGTTAGTTTGTTTTTTTATTCGCAAGAATTAATTCTAAAAGAAGTACATTTGAAAGATTCCAAAGTTATTAAAGCTTTAAAATGCATCGTAGTATAAAGAAATTTATTCCTATCTCCTTCAAGATGAAGACTTTAAAATGTAGCTCAACCATAACGGAAGCTACATCAAACACTTCTCAAGACAATGGACCGCAACTCTTAACTCATCCACTCAGGAGCACATTACATCCGCGAATTACAAACAAGGAAAAAACCCGGAGCCAAGGAGCGCGGCAAAAAAACTCAGCCGCCATCTCCACAGCTATTGGTGAATAATTCATTGGACGGCAGCCGCTCACTGTTGACACGGTGTAATTAAAAAGCCCGACCCGAGTCGGCGGAATCGTATAAAATCTCTGTATAGATATTGAAGGAAAAATTATGATGGTTCGCTCGTGGTCGGTGAGTTGTTTTTTTTTTTCGGTAAGTGTACCTACGAGTACTTCTGTGTGTGGACTGTGTTGTTTGTTTAGTGAAATTGTCGTTGTTTCATTTTATTAGAAGGTTTTATTACAATTGGGACTCGACCAATCAATTCACATACTTTTTAAGAACTGTCAAAACACAATTTTCCCATTTTCTATGGCAATGGCAAACTGTGACATCTGTTATATGCCCACTCTATTGACTATTCATTTCAAAGTAACTAAACATCTAATTTTAAAACACTTCTTTTTGGGATACTGTGTAAAATGCTATAATAAAATACCTCTTGATATTCTCTAACTAAATGAGAGAAAATTTAAACCATGCATAAAACGCACACTATGTAGTCAAGCAGTTTTACAAGTTAGTTGATTATACGGACAAAAATGCTTGGCTAAATGCTAGTCCTGCTCCACAGCCACTCGGGCTCACTAAATAGGATTGTTTTCGAAGAGAATGATGTTTCTTACCATCTTTTTTGTCGGCCTGAATAACTTGTACCGTTATCAGTACGAATACTTTATCTTTTTTTTATATACCACAGTCATCTAACGGATAAGTACACTGAAAGTGTCAGTATTGTAAATTTATTTCAATTTTGTTTTTGAAAACCATCAACTTAAAACTTGCCCACTATAAAATCCACAAACCACCAGATACAAATTCTGCCCACCAGAAGGGGGTCCCAATCCACCAGATCTTGTGGTAAAACCACTAAGTTTGCAACACTGCCTAGATTAAGTAACTCGGCTGAAAAAGTTGCTCACAAATTGCCAAAAAGTTGCGGCAACCGGCAACGTTATGGCAACTAGCAACTTTTACAGGAAACTTTTAAAAAGTTGCCAGTTGCCTCAACTTAAGTTGCTCTGTGTGCAAAGCGCTAAATATGTCTGGGGGTAGTCGGTAGGGGTTCTCAAAAAGTATTCGTTAACCTGAAAACTTTTTGTGTCACCAATCCCAATTAATTGAAAGATAAAGCAATAATTAAATAATCAAAAAATGAGAACGTAAACTACGTATTTAATTATTTTTCTGGGGGTAGGCAGAAACCACAGAACGCAACCTGCTACGATCCTTACATACTCCTTACGCCTCGTCCACGTTCACACATCTTGTCATACAAGCACGCCGATTACGAGTACTGCGCACCTGACCCATGTTTTACGTATAATTCAGTTAAATAATTCAATCGTTAAATTATGTCAGTATTTCAATTCCAAGTAAAGTAAATATGCAAATTTTGTATGAATAATCAGATTTATTCGTGGAAATTTCTGACTTCAAAGGAAAGTAGGTCCAATAGCACTTGTTGGCCTATCGTCTTTTTTTTTTTTTTTTTTTTTTTACCGATGGGAAATCATCAAATGACTTCCCCCGCCCTGGGCGGGGCGGGAGGGAGTGTCAGACTTTTACTGACTAAAACCCATCCATGTTCCTTCTTGTGCCCTTTGCGTTCCGGGGGCGCGGTATCTCTTTCGAACAACCCGCAGCCCCGGCAGGCATCGGCCCTTAGTGGCCCCTTCAATTATTGCTGACATCTCGTAATAGTATTTGCTGTAGATTTAACAGCTAATGCGTTCCAGGAAGCGGCGAAACAACGTAAAGATATTACGATGGGTCAATATATTCATTATTTACCTATGATAATAACATGCTGATATATTAACCACTTTAATAGTATTGTAATATAAATCGCAAACAGAACTTGTTTGCCAAACAAAAAAGCTATTTACGGGAATTTTATTTAAATAGCCTCAAATTCAGGTCATCAGTTGCCTTCCTAAACTATGCTGGGGTCGGCTTCCAGTTTAACCAGATGCAGTTGAATACCAGTAATTGGAGCGCTATCTGACCTCCACAACCCAGTTAATGGGCAGTACGATATCCTTTGAACTTTCGGGCTTTAGACTACCTATTACTACTAGCAGTAACGAATATCAAAGATCTAAGTATGATTATCGGGATCAACGGCTTTACCTGCATGCTTCCCACAAACCACAATAAAACTTTGCTCGACCTGGGAATCTAAACCCATGACCCCACACATACCACCTTTATCAGGTATTGGACAATAATGTTAATGCGAAAAATTGTCGACTTTATGACAACTTACAGAATTTACTTAACTCAATCAATCAATCACTGCAGCAATAAAATTATTAAGTTATGTTACTTTTAAAAAGTGCGGGTCTCTAAAATATGTTTTTTTGGCAGCAAACGATATCGAAGATTTATTCTGTTTATTGTTAAAAATATTGCATGTCAGTAACTAATACAGAATGCAATCACGGCAGAAATTTCTTGTTTCAATCTTCATAGTTCCAGCATTTATAAATAGGCGTCAATATCTCAACACAAAATTCAAAATGTCAGTACTCACCTAGGCGGCTGCGCAGGCGCTGCGGTCGGGATAGGTATGCAGGTGACGGAGTCCGTGACCTGCTGCATACTTTCCTCCAAGCTCGGCTCTTTACTTTCTGTGCCTCGTGCCGTCGAACCTAAGGGACCAGCTAGACATATTATTACAATTGTATTGACAGCCTCCATTTTGTTTTGTGACGTCATCGTAACACGGCTTTTCGTGCGGTTTTAAAGCCGAGCTTTCAAAGCTAATAACGTTGTATGTAGATTTTTTTTCAATACTCTAGTAATAAGTAGACAGATGTTTCAAATTAAAATTGCACTCTCCTCAAACCAATTCTTTAACAAAGAATTGGATATTAGATACTACCAATCAATTGACATACTTTTTATGATCTGTCAAAACGCGATTCCCCTATAGATTTTGTATGGTAATGGTAAATTTATGCCAACTCAATTGACTAACTAATTATTGATTTATAGCGACTAAAATCTAATTTAACAGTTAATTGAAAATAAATCGGGCTAAAATAAAATGTTTCTTTAGAGATGTCTTGAAATTGTTGGTTGGTGGCTAGTACTCAATTAAATTTTGTACAAAACAAGCAGTAGAGGGAAGAGAAATTATAAAATTAGTTTCGAAACCTGCGTAGGTACGTACAGGCAACGAAAGAGAAAGGTATGCAGGGTCGTCAAATATAGTTGAAGTTTTATTAGAAACCGATGGATGTTTTCCATTCTATTTAATTTAAAAAGTAGATAATAAACAGTTCATTAATTAAATCAAGTTTCAATCGAAGATATCCATCGGTTTCTATGAAAATTTCAACTACATCTGACGATCCTGGACTCTTTTGTTAATTGTACTTATATGGACCTCTGTCCATGTATAAAAATAAATTGACGGATGTCTTCTAAAGTTGATTGTCTAGTCTACAACATTTATATTTCTTTAATTAAATAACTACATAAATGAATAAATGAAACAATAATCTTATATTCTCCTATTTCATGGGTTCTTATATGAGTTCCGTAGTCACATGCACAAAGACCCACCAGGGACATAATAATAGTACCTACATGCATTTGTGTTTTGGGGGGAATTCGTGCCAGGATACCAGGGACACATAAAGCCGAGCAATTGACTGCACTATGCTTTGCAGTGTCAATGGTAGTACTAGAAAGATTAATTAATTAGTTGCATTGGTTGGGTACCCTTCATTTTTATATTTCGAAATTTTTCGTGAATCTTTGGACTGATTTATCTCACAATTTACACTCGAAATACAGCCAATTAACTGTGTCTAACTTTATGGATTTAGTCACGTAGGTATGGCTATACCTGGACTTTTAATTGTATTCAGTAACTTGACAGTTGAAGGGTTACCAGATTTTGACAAAAAAAAAAGAACTCGAAAGAACATATTGTAGTAATGAGCAAGTTTCTTATTTTAAATTTAATAACTGAGATACTAGGGGGTAACATTACTAACTCCTTCATCAAATATTTCTTTAACTTCTTTCATCTTAATATATTTACTATAGAATTAATAGTCCAGTAAAGCTGTGTTCGAGTCCGTAAATAGGCGAGGTAGTCCGTAGCTTTAAACATCCAAGTTCCCAATCAATGCCCTACACATATTCTTCAACCTGTGAAAACTAACCCTGGCTTCGCTGTAGCCTCGTGGTGACTCCGGCTGGTAGTTCCGGTTCCGGCTGCACCCGCGGCGGGTTCCGCGCCGACCGCCTCTGTCGCGGCTTCCTTAGTAACTGCTTGTAATTCTCCGCCTTTTTGGACAGGTAGTAGAATCTGTTGGGGGAGGACATGGTAGTGCGGTGTTGACAGTGATTGTGATGGTGTCTCGTTTGTTATCAGCGAAGGGTCTGTGATAATGAGGTCTCATGATAGTCTATACCCTCCCATAATGGTGAGTCTCTTTTTTTTTAATATACCTAAATCTAGGTATTACTTTAAATTAAATTTGAAATGTAAGTAGCCTAGTATAAGTATCTTTCCTGATTTCTTATTTCCATGGATTTTAAAGATTTACATCAAGAAATTTTAGTTTAATGTGAATGCAAGTCAAAAGTTTGTATGTGAAAGATCACTTTCAGCAATAAGACCGCCTATTGAAACGCTCTCGTAACTAAGTTTTTTTTTGTGTACAATAAAGAGTATTCCATTCTCGGTTCCCTTCTTTGATACATCTTAAGAACGCGCACAGCTGTCGTTAAAATAGCCCCGCTTACTGCGCGAGATTGTTATGTCTTTACAGAAAAAAGATTTAAGTTATAATAATACCTACTCAATCGTAAAGGCCCAGCAACACTGGAGAGAACAACTAGCGGGTCAGGTCGCTGTCACGAGCAGGGTCAGAAATTACAGTACAGCAGTTGCCCAGGTTAGTGTGGACTCTACCACAAAAATTATACTGCAGTAACTGACCGAGCCCGTCATTGCGTCTTCTAGTTGTCCACTTTAGTATGGCCGGTTTAATCATTCAGCGGATTATTGGTAACTACGAAGCCTATCATACCTCACCGACTATCCCAAAACCCTTCGCTGCCACTAAACTCGACACAGCCGGTATATAAAGAGAAATAACGCACGCATACCTGACGCAGTCCCTTACGCTCTTCCGAGGGAGGAAGGACGCGATCTGACCAAAGTTTTTGGGGTGTTGGAGGTATTTCTCGCGGAACAGTTCCCTTTCCGCCTGGGACCATACGTTCCGGAGTTGAAGCTCTTTGTGTTCCGATTCCATGTCCATACATCGTCCTGTTGTGGAAGGTAGAGGTTAGTTTTTGTATGATAATATGAACGTTTTAGTGGTACATAGTTAATTTGGGAGGGTGACCAATTGATGTACGCTATTGTATGGCCTGCTGCACGGTATACCGACGATTTAAAGAAGATGGCGGGCAGCGGATGGGTGCTGCCCAAGACCGAGATGGTTGGCGCTCTTTGGGGGAGGACTACGTTCAGCAGTGAAAGGCCATAGGCTGATATGATGATGATGATGATTGTATGGCGTGAAACTCATGGCCAAGTTCTTTCGTGTTTTGTTCCGGGTTGGTAAATCCTCATGGATGTCTACAGCCCTGGGAGTGGCGGAGGGGTCTGTCAGACTCTTACTGACTAAAAACCACCCCGCTGTTCCCTTTCCACACTTACACCGGGGACCCCGACAACGTACACGTCTTCAACGATCCCCGACTGGTGCTAGCCCACCTCTGCAGGCCTCCTCAGGCTAAGTTCTGGGCCAACAAGAATCAGATGGTATACTAACTATTCGTGTCGATGTAAATGGGCGTGGCATCACTGGGGTCCCTCAACAGCGGCGGCACCACCGTCAAGGACCTCATTTTCTTATCCTCGTGCTCCTGTTCGTGCAAGCCGTCCGCGATCTCTTCGAGTTCCGCCTCGGACTTGACGCGGGCACCTAGCCTGTTGAACCGCTCGCGTTCCTCTCGTTGCTTTCTCAGTTCAGGGAAGACCTGGAAATAATAAATGTCATGTCATGTTTTAGATAAGTCAAGGTCAAATTATTTATTTTAAGTAGATCATAAAAAGGCAAATATTAAGGCCATTTTAAAGAATAAAAATCTAGTTACGCCCTCGTTAAGGTAGTTTTTTTACTTTTTTTATTATTTATGCTGTATCATCAATAAAATTACTACACTAGAGTAAGTACAAAAAAAAATGACAGCAAAATTATGTTCATTGATACATACTGCTCACATATTTACAAATACTGAGATGACCGTTCCTAACATTATAACAAACAATTCAATAGTTTTTGAGCCAGAGTAACCTACAAGCACGTAGAATTAGGTAGTAACTTAGAAAAATTAAGTATTTAGCAACCAGTTTGATAATGTTTAGACCGTAGATTGTCCTTGTTAATGATATGGTGAACTCTAGTTCTAAAGGAAACATCGACGCATTTAAGGGAAGACTAGCGACATAAACCTTCCTCTTAAATCACACAATCTATTGATAAAAACATGTATTAAAATCCGTTTCATAATTCAAAAGCGACTTTGTTTTATACTCTGTAGAGATTATGCAATCAGCAACATCTACCATACACACATTGTGACCCATACTATTACAGTGGATTCCGTTTATGATTTCAAAAACTGTTCTACACTTTAGTTCCGTTAGTGTACTCACCTTTTCAAAGAACTCTCTATTCCGCGCGTCCTTGGCCTTCCTCTTTTGTCCCTGTTCTATCCTCTCCACTCTCCTCAGCCACTCGGCGGCTCGTCTGCTGTACGCTTCCGCTAACGCATCCTCACGCTGTAAACAAATATCAAGTAGCACGTTAAAAACAAAAACAAAAGAATGAGTATCTTAATCTTTAATGAAACAAGCCCGCCACACTACTTCCAACCACTGCAACTCCTGAAAGCCAGAATCAATAGTGGCAACCACTAGAAAAGCCGAGGCAATGAAGCTCGACGAGTCCCGGAGAAACGATCCGACTGTCTTTGATACCGCAACGGAATTAATCACAAAAGAACAGCGGGGGAGTAAGATCAAGTCTTATTAAACAGATGCGAAATTATCTGCGATATAAACAGAGGTCTAGGCAGTCCCGTCACTGACCATAGCACAATTTCACCTGTCTTATGTTACTTCTTTGATAGATGCGTCGCTCCTGTGGGCACTAAGGTCGTAACGTAATTTTATACAGCCTTCTAGCTTTTAGACGCGACTGCGTCCACGTAAATTTCGGACCCCCATTTCACTCTCATAGGGGGTGAATTTAGGAAAATCGTTTCTTATAGGATGCCTACGTCATACAAAGAACACACCATCCAAGTTTCATGTCTCTACGACCGGTTTAGGCTGTGCGTTGATCTGTCAGTCAGATCATTTAGAACAAACATTTTATATACATATAGATAAATAGCCTTCCTCGACATAAACGCAATATAACGCAAAAATATTTTTTTAAATCGGACGAGGAGTTCCCGAGTTTACTGCGTTCAACATACAAACTCTTAAACTTTTTGGTATAGACCACATTAACCGCCACTATTAATAAAAAACAAAACTCATAACATACCTTCTCCGCTTCAAGTTTGAGCTTCCGTACGTGTTCCGCTAATCGCTTCCGAAACGTTCGATGTCGCCTGATGTTCTCGTGGTAGACCTCCGTGTCCTGCGGCTGGTTGTATAGCGGGTATAGGACTGGAGGACCCAGATGCGATAGTACTGCGTGGGCTGATGACGCCTGCTGACACAACTACATATCACTGACAGTTCGACGAACTGGACGAAATATACACTGCGAAATTAAAAGGTTGAAAGCATATTTGCATTACATGTACCGTCGAACAAGCTATTTGGTTAACAGGCAACAATAAAGCAAGCCTTCTTTAGACGATGCGAGAAATATTGTGCGATTTGCCGTACGTTGCGGGACCGCGCGGCTGTCGTGTCATAAGTGACCGATCATCATAAGCTTAAATTATCTTTCTGCTACATTGCCATTCGTTGTTTTTAAGCTTGCGGTGTTTAATAATTTTGAAACTTATTCTGAGTGATTTAAAAGACACACTGGAAACTTTGTTTAAAAGTATTCGCAAGTTAGCTGCTTGTATACAAAATGGCTTGTTCGACTGTAGCTTTTAAAAAGGCTGATCAACGGTGACAAGACAAACTAATCCCAACTGCAGCTGCAGTCGACAAAAGTTTGACAGCCAGTCAGCTTTTAAAAATCGGTAGAATTCAGTTTTAGATGCTCAACCTTTTCGTTCCGCAAATGTAAATTATATACACGTGCTATGATACATTTATAATAATAATGATACTAGTCTGCTGAAATATTCGTGAATCTTAGATTTGCAGCTGTAAAGCGCTGTGACCGCTGTAAACGTGACCTTTTTACAATAATACAAGGTGCAGATTTGAGTTCTTGTAAAATTTTAGGAGGTTGTCTTATAGACATAAATAATCACATAAAATAACGACAACTATTCTATAATAAACTAGTCAATAATTTATAAACAACTTTTTTTACTTTTTTTTATAGTAATTTATAGGAATGCAGGGGTGAATCGGGACGAAACTTTAAAAGGGATTTTATAACGTTGAAATAGTGGTGTAGTTTGCTGCCAACAAAGTACCGTAAATTATATTTCAGTAAAAACATTAGAGTTGTTTTTTGCCAATCATTAGTATTATTTCAAAGTTCGTCCCGATACACCCCTGCATTCCCATTCACCCCGTTTGACGATATTTCAGAATACATCTCTCCCAAAAAACGGAAGCATACACCAGTGTTACCTCCTCTAAATTGACAAGGAACTGCACCTTGTCTAATGACAAATATCTACCAACTTATAAAGATTACTATAATAACCAAAGCTGTATTTTACACCGATATTCGACATGGCGTTGTGATGTATTAAAACTGCAACATTTTATGTTCTATAACTAAACAAGCATAATTTAAACATGCAGTAATGTTGATAGTCTTGCAAGGTCAAGGTTCTAAATAAATGATTATTGATTCACAGACAGTTCAGCAGAATTATACATAAATATCTAAGAATATGTTGTACTAAGAGTTCTAAAAATACAACTAAACATGTATACATATATACCTACATAAGACTAAATACCAGGCATGCTTTGTATTCAAAAATCTACCATTAAAATAAATTTAGAATAAAAAATACAACTATTTTTAAACTTATGAAAATGGAATTTCTACTAAAACAAAAATAATCTCAGTACTTATAATAGTTTATAAAACAAATTATAAATACCATTTGCCGCTTATTATCCATGCTGATCTGGGAAGGAAAAAAAACATACAATGTATCTGACCGTTGGTCCCGAGCATTATTATCATAAATGAGAAACAGAGAAAACAACAATATGAAGTGTTCAAATAAATAAACTGGTACTGTGTGTCCCTCATTACCTGACACTTTTGCTTTCGAAGGGGGGTCAGGTAAGGCAGGGTTTCGACCGTACACAATCATATTATTTTGTCTGTTTTACCTATTTCCAATATACTTAAATTACACATAATAATTACTGTGTCATTAATAAGACCGAATTCCTACGCCTATTCTAGGTGCCTACTAGAGAAGTTCTACCTACCTACATAAGAAATTTGTACATATATACCTAATAGACTTTAAACTTAAACCAATGGCTTATTTTTTCCTCAATTAACATGTAACCTATTTTGGGCATTAAACGGTTACCAAACGATTCACACTTATTAAATGAGATATTTTTATTGAGAAAGTAACTCTGCCTGCCTGGCTTGCCTTGGCGTTTGTCTGTCTGTGTGTCATCAGGACAAAGAGGCAGCTTGGGATGTGGTCTGTGGCTAAAGACGGCTACTTTTTAAGGTAATCACTCACTAATCAATCACTCAACAATCTCGGTACCCGACCACACCTCGTACGATTGAGATTAATGTACTCACTAACTCGCAGGCCGCGTGTTGACAATCAGTAGACGTATAGCGTACAGCTGGTCGGTTGATAAGTAAGCTATGAGTGTAATGACCTTTAATCAAAGACTATGTCTGCTTCCGCGACGACCGAAATTCACTCGGACGAAGTAGCGAGCCACAAGACTATAAAATGTAAGAAACTCTTTGAAGGCAGATCAACCTACATGCCTGAATATTCACAGTTCTAATTCTTGGGTACCTAGTAATAGATTCAGAGACTTCTAGTCTGATTTGGGATGACTATCCAATCAAAATGATACCCTAAAAACACCTACATATATCGTAAATTCGTACAGGTGAAAGCAACTGATACAATATGTAGTTTTTACATCCCGGTATGAGCATGGCATGAGGATATCTATTTACATCAGGGTAATTAGTGAGTAATTAATTTATTAGTCTTACGGAGTATTTAGCAGTTTTCATTTAACTTTTTTACCTATTTGTTGATTGACATATGGATCGGAATACTAGCATTCTTGAAGAAGTAACATATTTACACGAAATTTGAATTTTTCGGTTATAAAGTCAAATGCTTGTAGATTGTTCATTTCTGAGGAATTAAATACAGACATTTCTTTAACTAGCCTTAACTAACAACAAAGGTCCCAAAACATTTTGCAGACGCAAATAAAATTGATTTTAGGGTTTACAAAAAAGAATTCATTTTTCCGTTTACCCCCATAGTGGAACATTGCCTGCATTACCTTTAAAATTCAAACAATAGCAAAAATATCCGCAAAACTAGATATTTCCTACCAAAATGAGTTGTTAGTCGTTTAAGGGGTCAATAATGATGTCAATATCACGATATATGAAAGGTTTTCCTATACAGATGATTGTGAATGGAACTAGTACTATGATATGAACCTTTTTCCTGTTCTCTGCGTAGACGCACTGCGCTAGACTTCTGTGTCTCGGTACTGTTTCTTCTGGCTCTTCCGCCCGAGCAGGCTTCGACGCAGTCTGTTCTAATTCTTCTTGTTTCTTCTTTAACTTGGATAGCGTTGACTCTGATAGCGCCATTTCTCTGTCCACCTGCAGATTTAAAAGAATGGAGTAAGTTATATTTTTGGTAAAGGGTTTTATGTAGACGAGCATATCTACTCCTGAATACGAATTGTTGAATTGCCAGAAAGGGATACTTCTTGATGGATGTCTTTGATTGAAGCTTAAATAAAGTAATGAACTGTTTATTTGAAATTAAATTACACTTGAAAACATCCATCAATTACTAAAAAAACTTCAACTATATCTGACGAACCTGCATACCGATCTCTTGTATTGACAGTACATCATATTCACAGATCAGATGTATTCCGTGAAAAGTTAGCCAGATAGGATAAATACCTATCCTATCCTGCTAATGAGAAATTTCTGGTATCATACCTTGGATATTTGTTGTAATAAGTCATCCTTAGTGGTTCTGAAGCTCTGGTCCTCCATCGTGGGTTCCGATGGCGGATTAGGAGATAGTACTTCAACTGTACTGTACTGGTTCACCGGCTCCTGGAAAATAAACCGGAAAATATTGTTAGAGCAATGGCATTTATTCAAATAAACCTAGTATACTAGACTTCTAGGCTTTAGTATTCAAAATAACTCAACAATAAGTCAGAAATTAATAATCATCAATCATAATAATAATCATCATCATCCAATTTTGGACATCTAAGACGTTTCAATCCATTTTTGAGTGTTTGCATACTGATGAAGGTTGCAAAGGTACGGTCAGCTAAACTGACAGGATGGGTATTGAGCTGTCTGTAAAATTTACATTAAAAGCTTACCAAACACGAATGTAATGGGACCAACAGGATAATTCCTACTTGCGACGAGGAAAATACGACCCACGAATGGTGAGTGCCAGCATTGAGTCTTCAAGAAATGTGGTTACCGTTACGACCATATTCCCAGAAAGGGTTATGTTAAACATAGGTGTATAGCACACCACATTTCGCAAGTCTATTTAGGTCTCAGGGCGAGCCAATTGCAATCGACCAGGTAGAGATCCAGAATCCCAAAAAATCAAACACAATAACTTGGCCGTTCAGGGGATCGAATTCATGACTCATGAAAAGCAGTCGCTATTGCGACCGCTAAACCAAAGAGATTGTGAAGAGTGGCAAAGACAAGAGAGAGACTATTGAATTTACTGAAGATACTAACCCTAGTATCAACCCTAAGCGGCTGATGATGTGGCAGCGGCGTCCGATCAGCTGTGAGCCTGATCTTCTTGAAAGGCGGAGGGTCTGCGGGGGGCGGGTGGTGTGCGGCGGGCCCGGGCGGGGGGAGGTAGGCTCCGCCGAGAAGTGACACGCGCCCCCCGCGGTACTCCCCCGCGCCGACCGCGCCCGCTCCCACTGCGCCCACGCCGCCCACCGAGCCCACTGCGCCGCCGCCGCGGACGTAGCTGCTGTCCCTGGAAACATACATGTTCTCGTTAGTACTGAAGATGTGGAGGTAGTTGGGAGAAGGAAAGACAAGTGTTGCCGACCAGCTTAAGTGTGAGCAATTGTCGGGAGTAAATTCTCTATACACCAAGGGACACAGTAACTTTCCAGAGACCTACTTTTCGGTTTAATGACGTCTTCATCAACCCAGAAACTAGATGAAACTCGAGTGTAAAGAGGGGGCAGTAGGTACCAATTTACTTCTCACTACTAATACTGTCTATGTAAACCCCAAGAAATGGAACTTCACCTTCGCCTACCATCTACTAAATATGAACTCTTTTTACACCTTTTGCTATCAAGATCGTGCATACAACTTTATTATGTAGTACTAGCCCCCTAAATAACACTGACAAGAAAACTTTCTTTCAGTTAAAATTATAATAACGACACAAATAAGCGGTTGAAGTAACAGCTGGCGCTAACGCGCATTATGTTTGACGGGAGGACGGCGATGGGGTGCAATGTGCAGACAATGAACCGGAGTACTGGACTCTAATCATTGGCCGAAACGTCCATTGAGACGATTAGAAGCACAGAAATAGACCCAGTAATGTGCGGATATAAAAAACGTACTAAAGTTTTGCTTTGAATAAAATAGTAGTCTGTTTTTTTTTTTAATAGATAGATAGGTACATGGTCAAGGCCTTAACGGTATATTTGACATATTTTTTCCAGAACCAGCTCCATCAAAGGCAAAGGCCATAAAACGAAAATATAAGAAACTAATCTAATACATTAATTTAGATAGGTGAAATGATCGCCGCATTTACGATAAAATATTTAGTCCCGTTTTCCGCGAGTCTGTTTTTTTTATGTATTAATACCTCCTTGTTGGGATGCCTTTAAAATGTCAACTGTCAACGACCTCAATACGAAATTGTTATACGCTTAGCTCAACAGATGGCAGGCGCACTGCCTTTTTTAGCGTTCCTTTCAAAGCCAGTCATGATTTCATGAATATTGTGATTATGATCAACTATTACGTGCTTTTTTATGTGCATTTCTTTACAGTGATACTTACATGTGTAAAATTATTATAGGCTGAATTATTTCGTAGTTTAGCAATTAGCCTCCTGCCATTACAGAGAACAAAAAATAGGTAGACGTAGTTTTACCATTTCAGTAATTGGTACCTACCAATATACACCTCCATTTAAATTGCAATAATTATATAATAGTTCACTATTGTCAATACTTGAGTACATAATCGAAATTATAACTAATCTTTTAGAAATTCTCCACGTAACGTTTGACTTTGGCTCATTAGCTAAATTGCTTGTCATGTCAATTTGACAGGTTTTTTTTTTAAGTATCTACTTTACTGGTCAACGATCAATGTTCGTATAAATCCTTGTTAAAAACTAAAAATATTTTCAGCTCACATCAGCTTATATCAAATCGTAATTTAAAACCCGAAAACAGTGTAGGTACCTCTATCTGCCTAGTCATCTATGTGCTTAAAATCCGAAAATTCATACTCAATATCCAATCAGTACTCTAACTAAGAAGATTTGAAAAGAAAAATACATTTCTAGATTCAAAACATCTAATGCTGATAAACTTTCACCAAACTAAACAAGAGATGACGTAATAAAGTATGGCGAGTTGTGAAAATAATGCGTATTGTTAGTAATCTGTGGCATGATCGCATGCCGCGACGAGAAGGCCAAGGTTGCGCGCGGGGTGAGGGGGGGAGGACTAACTGTAGCCGTGGCAGTGTGGCGCTGTTACAGAAATAAGTTTAACTTGAGTTGAGAATAAGACATTCTTATTTTACATGGTAGAAGAAATAAAGGAAAAACATGCATTTATTTTACACTAGACTGTAAGGCACAAACATTCTTAATGTGATTGGTCTTTGATAATACAAAAACTATAAGTAATTTACGTTTTTGTGTTACATGTTTAAGTAAGTGGGTGATTTACCTACTACACTTTAAAAAATCGCTTAAATAAACCTATATCTCCTACTAAAGTACCTAAGTGGATTTGAAATATGTATAAAATTGAGTCATATTTCAACTTGAACTAGTTACACATAGACATCGTTTAATCGGAAATCGGAATGAGTAAAGAAAGAAAGATAAGAATTTCCTAATGCTACCGAAAACCAAGTGAGCTACTAGTAACAAAAGGTAAAAAAAACCTTTGATCAAAATGATAAACCACGTAGGTAAGTCTACATAAATTGCATCAAACCGTAGGCTGAAGTAGTAATACCAGTCCATCGCCCACGATTTCACAAACAACAGTAAGTATAATATAAAATCAAGAACCCAATTTGTTAGTAAAACTCCTAAAAAATAAGCTGGATAGTAGCAATGTGGGACTTTTATCCGGCAGCGACGAATCCTTGTGGAATTCCGCGTAATGCAATCTCATCCTGTGTGTGCCACAAAAAGTAAGCACCTAATGCACGCTTTATAGACAGACAGGGAATGACGTAACCGTGATGGCGACGGCGATACACGACAATACGGCCGCGTCTGTATTTAGCGCGCCACGTTGGCCCACCACGTGGTGGCCGGGCCGCGACGCGCGCTGAATAATAATAAAAAATAAACATTGAACCGAACGCGCCCGCCAACAGGGCTGCCAACATCACGGGAATGTCACGTATTTGCTATGTAGAGTAGGTAGTTCATAGAAGTTAAATAATAATGAACATACCGTAGATGCTTATAATTCGGGAATTTCCTTTTTATTCCGCTCAAAACACGTCATCGTATCATATTTTTTGTCCAAAATAAATACATAAGTACCTACCTAGAAGATTATGTGTTACGGTCAAATATTGGGTTATCGCTTTAATTAAAAACCTTGGTTTCTAAAGTACCTACCTAAAAATGTTAGATAAGTTACTTGGATAAACATTATTTAGAGACCTTAATATGCTCTTGAATGTCATTAGGATTAATTTTATAATCTGTAGCTGTAAGTAGTCGTTAGTCCAAAGTAAATTAACCTACTCAAAAATAATCTATAATGTTGCCAAATCATTCCACAGTAATTTTGCAATTTGTCCGAGAAATAATAACAGGTGAAGAATATTTCAACTGTCAGTCAAAGAAGATTACATGCTAGCACACAACACGGTCGTGGCCGTGTACCCTACCGTAAAATGGCAATAAAATTAAACAGAAACAATAATTGTAATAAAAACACGTGCTTTACGACGATCACAAACGAAGGTTATTGAGCTCAACCATCGCGTGATGATATTTTACAGTTCTGCGTATAAAAAAAAAGAAAAATTTGCAGGAGGTGGAACTGATACGAAATTTCCCACGTTTTTATTGTTTATATTGGTAGCATTGATAAGTTTTTAATTATTTTACTGTTGGACACATGGTGACGACATTCGCTTGACGCCCCTTTTTCGTGGATGCTACAGGACACTGTGACGGATATTTTACTGGAGAAAGATTATATTATATTTTTGATTACTTTATAATAGTTAGAAATGACAAAAAAGCCTTGATCAATCTTGTTTACTTATTATATGAAATAAGTTGACTGAAAAAGAATTGTTTTCTGGTGTATTCTGCTGTTGCAAAGTTGCAAATTATATTTTTATCATATTTTCAAAATAAAATATCTTCTAATTACATAAGTTCGCATATTTTTATGGTGACACATGAGCGAAAAAGCGAATTATACTTACGCGTACTTTTTGAAATCTTTGAGCAGCTACATAATATATACATCAATATTATACCTCCATAAAGTTATGCCTTTTAATTAATTTCCAAGAAGTGAGTAATGCAGGTGGCTTCGTTAAAAATACAGTCGAGAAAATTGCATGCGGTGAATGATATTCGCCGGTTGTCCGGCTATTTCTAACACCTTTCATATTATCAGGCCGGTTGGACCTGGTCCAGATGTTTGTTTTCAATTTAAATGCACGAGGCCTGTTCAATAACAACATTTTTTGGGTTCTTTAGAAAACGAAAAGCTCTTTGTGGCAATTTCCATACGGTCCCGTATGGAAATTGCCACAAAGAGCTTTTTCTTTCTCTTTTTCATTGCTAGGGATATAAGGGGATGGAATGAATAGATATGGAAGTATTTTGTTGAATTCTAAAGATCTTTTGAGTTTTTATATTTTTACATAGGGTTGCCAATATTACTGGACTGATTATAGTATATTTAAGAATAAGCGAAAAAAAATGTACGCAACTTAAAAAAAATATGTATTTTATGGAATAAGAAAAAGAGTAAAAAATTAATACGAATATATTTGTGTTACTTATTTGTTTAAAAAAAAAACTATAGTTTTTAACGAGTGTGGAATTTATTTGTTACTACTTTCGATGCTGCATAATAAAAATTGAACTACTAACTGAAATATACTTACTATTTTAGCGTAATATTGTATACATGTATTTCTTCAACTGTACATAGTACGTACACCCGAAATATATATTCTAGTACGATTGGCAACCCTATTTTCACCAGTGGCGTAGCTTGCCCTAAACGGGCCCTGCATCAAAAGCAGGTGGGCCCTTATATCTAACAGCGGGTTCGGGGCCTGGGGCCCCCTGAAGCTGGGGGACCCTGTATTTTTGGCTCATACGGCGGTAGCTACGCTTCAGATTTGTAACTTACTACTTCAGCAAAATAAAGAGAATTTGTACAGAATTTCTGACGCAGTTTCTTTATGACTTGTTTGATTGCTAGTTTAATACATACATGATACATTATATTCATGAAATTTAGTCTAGAAAAATAAAAAATAGTTTAAAAATGAAAAAGCTTAAGTACTAATATTAGCAAACATAAACTTAGATAAAAAAATGGGTTTCTACTTTTTACAAACAAAATGTTAATAGTGAATGCAAATGAAGAAGATAACACAGAAACTGAGCAGTTTATATTTTATTTATACTAAATCCGATTATTACAAAACCAAGTTTTTTAACGAACACCTAAAACAATTATTCTTGTTCGCACGGTGAAATCTAGATCCGTTTTCTTGATACAAGGTAATAAGTGCCTCATTAAATGGTGTTACTGGTTATTTTTGCTTGTAGAATCGTGAAGAAATCTCAATCATTAAGAGTATGTAGGTATTGTGCAAAAACATTGTAATCGCTTCCCATGGCGGGTATTGTCGTTGGTATACGGGCATTACATCTCCCAAGACTGCAATGAACCTCAGGGTTGCACGATCTGATTTAATTATCCAATTTCTAATTTATGCTTTGACTTGATCTCGTCGAAGTGGGTGTTTGACACCATTAAACCAATAATTCCAAGACATAACTCCTTAAAAATACACGTAATTTTATCCCTGAAAACCAGATGAGTGTTCGATGAACATTTAAAATTCAATTTTGAGTTTCTTTGAAATCAATAAATAGTTAATCAATTGAGTTAACTAGTAAATGACGTCACAGCTGTCTTCTTCCATTCAAAATCTATGGGAGAATCGCGTTTTGACAGCTCATAAAATGTATGTCAATTGATTGGTCGTGACAAATACCCAATTATTAAATAAGAATGGCCCTTGCTTTAGGTTCCTGCTTACATTTATTAAAAAAAATACCATAGAGTTTACTTCAATGAAAAAGAGTGAACGAAAAAATGACATTAAAAAATATTTTTTTGTAGTTTATGGGCTGGGTGAACAATAATGTTACAACATAATTGGCAGCAAACACAACAATTGTAAGTACAATGTTGATAAATTCTTGCATAAAAGATCAACCTTTAAAGATAAAGAAGTCCGCTAATTATTGCCGTCATTAACATAAAGTTATAACCACCATCCTTATTTCAAGGTCACTCAAGAATGTTGATCACAGATGTTAAATTACATAATTGAAACTTTTTTAGTCTAAAAATTTCGTAAAATGTTTACGATTCTTATAATAATTACTTATACTACACGAAAAATTAATTTTGCGAAACGTTGAACATAAATTAGCGATGACGTCATATTTAAAAAATGGACGGGAAAAAATATGTAGAAGGTACGTAGTTAAACGAAAAAACATGGCTGATGTTTTTATAAATTACCACACAGAACGCCCCCAGCAACGAGGGATGTTCATAATTTTAACAAAATATTTTCCAAGGACCGTTATTGGACAACCCTGGGCAGTACAATAGTGTTGTTTCCTTATCTCGGCGCATTGTTGGTTCACATTGTTTTGCCTGTTAATAAACTGCGCAAGTAGCATGACAGTCGAACTGAATACGCAAGAAAACCTAGTCAGATAATGACATAATTAACGGAAGTTAATACTATGGTTCATGTCTGATATTTAGTATTGATTGTGTTTGCTGTAAAGTATCAGATTTTTTAACAGTCAGTAAATAAAATTCTCGATGCTAAAGAGTCTTGTTACATAACATCACGGCTGTAATACCCGAAGTCGCGAAGGGATAAGCAGTGGTGTATACATAACTGGCGAAATGTAGGTGTACTAACACCCACATTTTGCCAGCTATGTCTCATGTAATAGGGGGCGAGTCTATTGCCATCAACTGGGCACTAGTTCAGACTCCAAAGCTGTAATAAAAATCTTTTTTATTCATTATGTTAAATAGGTATCTATTAAATTTTTTTAATATTAGAAAGGGAAATAGGCAAGAGCAAACGCCGAATAATCGGTTGATCTGCAGTTGTACTTTTCGCACGCCGAAGCTCGCAGAGCGACAGCGATAGTTTACTTCTAAATGTTATTTTCAAAAATCTGTTAGACCGCGTTTCCTCATACTAGACGTGTAAAGAAATGACAACGCGGGTTTCCCTATTTCTAAAGAGCTGGTAACTCTATTACGAGTGCATTTCTTTCTGTAGTCACCACGAAGCAATCACTTGAGGCCTGTCTGTCCAGTAGGTAATTTAGATTTTACTGCTTCTAACGTGTCATTAAAGAAGAGTATCCGGTTAGTTTTAGTGCTTTTCGTAATGAAAACATAGGTACTATAGTTACGCAAAATCTATTGCTTGTAGACATTCTAACAAAAAAATAACTGTTTACGATAAAGTAGATAGGTACCTAGTGATGGCTGCAATAATTACGTATTTCCCGTACGTACGTATTTAAATAGGTACCTTACTACCTTATTAGGGATAAAACGGGGATCTACAGATTAATGCAGCTGTAAGTATACTAGTCGACGCTTTGTTAAACTAAATATTTAATAAACTATTTAATCTAATATTTATATTCGACACGCAATTAGTTATCAATCGTAAAGAAACTAGTTTTAAAGTTTCCCGTTGATTTGAAATAATCTACGTAAAAGTGGCGACTTCTTTATGACGCAGATTATTTAAAGAAATAAGTAATAAACTTTTGTGATGAATTGTTTTGAATTTACGCGTTCTCAATGCATGATCTCGCGCGCATTTTGTTTGTTATGTTGGCGACATGTTTAGCGCCAACGAATTTTATACATACTAAACGGCGCGCACGCCTCTACGTCCCGCGTTGCCCGCCAATAATACGCTGTGCGTCTTAGTCAACGGTTGGCGCTTCGAAAGGCGCCATATTACTCGTGCCGCGTGTAGTATAATTTTAATTCAGTGAGTTGTTTCGGGACTTTTTGAGTTAAACGTTATTATTTCGGTATCAACATGAGTGCTCCATCGAAATCTATAATAGAAGATCTTTTAGAAAAACCTTTTATTACGAGATCGTGTTCTGAAAAACAATTGATTATTGAAAAGGGACGTCCTTGCCCAAAGTTATCCAACTTAAAATCAGTGCACAAAGATAGCAAGAAGGAATATATCAGAAATTTTAAAGAAAGTCAGTATAGCCTTTATCCGTGGCTGGCGGGATGCGAAAACACATTGAAACTGTTTTGTTGGCCTTGTTTACTGTTTTCACAAGTTAATTCTGCTTGGACGTCCACTGGTGTGGACAATATGAACTCTTTGCAGACTCTTCAAAAAAATCATAAAAACAGCGTTTCTCACTTACAATGTTTGGTTAAATTAGCGCATTTCGGTGAGAATAAGCGTAAAGACGATGAAGCTCTTAGTGCTGAATTAAGAGAGTTGAATTCACAGCATAACATGGATGTTAAAAGAAACCGCGAAATACTAATACGGCTAATAGACGTAACTTGTTTCCTTGTAAACCAAGAGATACCGTTTACAGAACACGACGAGTCTGACAGTTCATCGAATGAAGGTAATTACGTTGAATTGCTCAATTTATTGGCATTATATGACCCAAAACTGATGGAACCCCAAACGGGTACTGTTTTTGATATTAATTCGATCTCAATCCGGAATGACTTAATCAAAGCTGTTGGCGAATTACTCAATAGTCATATTTCCAAACAACTGGAAAATTCAGAATTTGTTGCAATTATTTTGGATGAGCCCTCAGATGTACAAACGGAATGGCAGTTATCAGCGGTGTTCCGTTATTGTATAAAAGGGAAAACTCATGAAACATTCGTCGGGTTCATCGATATTAGCAGCGCCAGGTCAGCCGATGATTATTTTAAGTTGGTCGAAGCACTTTTGCAAAAATACAATGTAGTGCAAAAGTTAGTCGCCCAGAGCTATGACGGCGAATCAATTAGGAATGATCACGTAAAAGATTTTCAAATTAAAGTTAAAGATTTATGCCCAAAAGCTCCTGTTGTCCACTGCTATGCTCATGACCTATATTTGGTTTTAACACACGGCTTCCACAATATAAGAGAATGTAAAATACTTTTTGGCACAATTAATGGTATTGCTACTTTTACTTCACATCCAAGCTTAAAAACCACTCTTAAGGAATATTTGGAACAGAAAATTCCCTCTTTGGCTGCAGCAAAATGGTGCTTTGGTTCACGACTGGTGAATGTAGTACACCAGTACAGACACCTTATATTAGAATATTTTGAAACTATTGAGAAAGACCTTGGTACCTGGGATTGTACATTTACACCACCATTTAGATACATAACATTATTGGAGAATTTTGAAACAATTTTCACGTTAAATGTTTTTTCGAAACTGTTCACGTATTCGGACAAGTTATTTGATACTTTTCAAAATGAAAATATAGACATATTTTCTTGTGTTATTCAAATGAAGAAATGTTATGATTTTTTGAAAGAATTCAGAAAAGGTTTTTCAGAAGTTTGGCAATGTAGCTTGTCACAAGCTCCGGAGGATTATATTGAAGTTGGAAACGATAAAATTAATTCGGACGAGATCAAATATAAGAAATTATTCTATGAAATTATAGATAATTTGATAATGCAGATATCAGAGAAGATTTCATCGTTTCAAAAGTTGGAATATGTTGAATTATTAAACGGAAGAAATTTTAGTGAATACGCACAAAAAAATAAGTTTCCCAATACGATTATGGAAAGTCTGATTGACGCGTACCCGGACATTTTTGATCGGAATCAATTAAAAAGTCAGTTGACTGTAATTTACTTGTCCAGAGAAGATATTCGAGATCACTTAATATCACTATCGACGAAAGGTGCAGCTACTGCAATATCGACAACTGAATCTATTACGGCGTATGACATAATGCTTTACATTGGGAGCCAGGATATTCTTGAAGAAACTTTTGACCAAGTGTATAAACTTTCCAAACTAATTTGCACAATACCAGCGACAACTGTTGCCGTAGAATCTGAAGGACGCACTATTTCTGCCCTAAAGAGAATAAAAACGTACCTGAAAAACACGCAAGGGCAAGAGAGACAAAACCTTACAACGTTTCTGTCTATTGAAAAGGAATTGTTGGCAGAATTAAAAAACTGCGATAATTTTTATGATCAGGTTATTGAAAACTTTTTATCCTTTGAACATCGTGTTGAATTCATGTACAAGTAGATTCAATTAATTGTGTTTTTATTAATAAAGACTTTTAAATATGTACTATCTGGATTTTATTGAAAAAACTAGCGCGTAACTCCTCTGCCAGGGTTGCGAATTTTGTTCGAAAGAGTTACCGCGGCCCTGGAACACAAAGGGCATTACGAGAAACACTAATGAGTTTAGTCAGTAAGAGTCTGACACTCACTTTCACTCTGTGCGGAAAAAGATATTAAAATTTGATTATTTCCCATACTTAAAAAACAAAAAAAAAACGCATTCATTTCTTTCTCGTTGACCTACTATCCCTATTTCCAGTCCTCTTCAAACATTACCTGGACCTCTAACCCTCCTATAAAGTAATAGCTATGTTTCCCATGCTCGCTTGCAGATAATGGTTATGAATGACAACAAGGACGTTTGGTATTCGCAGTGGTATCGCACGTGACGCCGCCCTCCCCCAGGCCAGACGTGCCTAGACCATTAATATATCCGTAGATACGAAAACTTTGTGAGGAACCCAGTCACTATTCAGTGGTCGAGGATACAGGATTGTCGTAAAATATTACGACAATCCTATATCCTCTACCACTGAATAAAAATAAAATAATTATAAATTAAATAAAAATAAGCCCATTTGGGCTCATTTTTATGTACGGCCTGCAGTAGAAATTGCGTGGAGGAATAAAAACCTATTAAAAAATAATAATTGTAAACAAGCTTTAATTTAAAATTATTACAATATTGAGTATTGGACATTGTATTGTCATCTCAATCGGATAATAACAAATGGTCGAAAAATGGTTTGCAAAAAGAAATGACACTTACATGCAAACGAACAATGCAAGCTAAATAAAACCTTGTAAAAACGGAAAAAAGAAGTCATTCAGGATAGGCTCAACAGCTGGAAATAATCCAGAGAGAGTAAAAGATTTGCTTATTAAAGAATTGAAGCATAAAATATACATACCTACTTATAAGCAGTAAGTTAATTAACATTAGTTATCAATGTGGCAATAAAGAGATAGTTAGAACATCAAACAGCATAGATCCATACTAATATTATAAATACGAAAGTCTGTCTGTCTGTTCACGACTAAATCGCCGAATCGATTGGCATGGAGACAGTTTAAGACCCGGGGAAGAACATAAAATAGTTTTTATCCAGGAAATTACCCCCTAAGGCGGTGAAAAGGGGGGTGGAACTTTGTATGTAAGTACGATATAAACAAGTTCCACGCGGACGTAGTCGCGGGCAAAAGCTAGTTCTATTTAAATCTTAACACGTGCCGTTTATACCGTATGGCCATTATGGCCAATGACCAGCCGATGAATAATAGAACTCTTTTCATGTCGCATGTCGTCTATCGCGTCCAGCACACATGACGATGCAAGAACCCGTATATACAAAATTTGTATTTGGAAACTAGCCTTTACCCGCGACTTAGTGGAACCCTACATCTTTTTCTAAAATAAAAGCCTGAGTAAGTAACTCCTTAAAACATTAGCTATCTGTCAGTGAATGTCCCGTCAAAATTGGTCAAGCCGTTTCGGAGATTAGCCGGAACTGAGAGACAATTTTTTTTTAAAATACCTATTATATTTAGGTAGGTATCGTAAAAGCAGTCAATTTAATATTACAAATAGATACTTCAATTTTATTTATTTGCATAGACGACAGACGTGTCCTCTCGTAAAGCGTTGTATGTTATAAATAGTTTGAAACTGTATTCATGCTTTAGGTATTCTCAAAAGAATTCGACATTTGTGACCGCTTTTTGGGGCTGCGGTCGGAGGACAAACTTGTCCTTTGAAAAGGCCCTCCCCAATTTTGTATGTAAATGAATCTCACCTACTCAAGGGGTTATCTTTGAATACATAACAAATACGTAGGTACTTTCAAAGAACCTTTATTATTTTGCAAATCATTATATTCAAAACATGCTGCTCCAAATTCAAGGGGCAAAGGATCCTGCAAAGTAGCAGACTGAGAATAAAGACCTCTTTTATTCAGCATCTCAAAAGACACGAATTGAATGAGACATTTTTATATTCAACTTTTTCAACTGTAGGTCACGTCAGAGAAGAATGGAACAAAAATAACTATACAGTGTTTTCTGAGAATATATCTCAAAAAGGTGAAATCGTGTACACGAATAAAAAGTGCGTAAGTATAGTAAATTAAACTTTAAAAGCTAAGCAAAGACACGTTAAGTGCGAGTTGGACTCAGACACGTAAGGTTCCGTACCACCGCACAACATTAAAAAACACGTTATTGTTTTCATTTCTTATTATATCGGCAATAGAAATAAATACACACTGTGATTTCACCTCTCACCCTATTACATTTCTTGAGATACAGTCCACTGACAGACATTCGGACAGACAGCGACGGCTTTGTAATAGGGTCCTCATGGATCCCTAACAAGGAGGTCGTTATTGAGACGTATCTTAGGCTCCGCGCATACGGGTCACCGATCATAGCCCCCGGTGGCTAGCGACGGCGACGTTTACATGATTTTTAAGACGTTTTGTATGGAAGCCGCACACATGTAGCTAGTGGCGGCCACTCGCGACTCTGTGTCTTCAACACGCCACCGGTAGCAGCGACTCGCGACTTTAGTGTCCGCTTCATGTCACCGAAGGCAAATTATAGCGGCCACCGACTACTAAAGGAGGACACCGACCACTCGTGGAAGCCACCAACCACCTTCGTTTGCGCTGTACCAAAGGACGTGGCGCGCGCAGCCACTGGTGGCCCGTTTGCGCGGAGCCTAAAAATAATAATAAGTCCGAAGGTAACATAGAAGACGACTCTATCAATTCAAATGGTGTTAATAAGTTGAACGTTCTACCAATTTACAGCGTACACAAGTTGTTAATAGTAAGACGGAGTCATAAGTTAACAACTTGTTTACGAATAGGTACTGTTAAAAGTGTCAGAGTTGTCTGTTTCGTTTTAGAAATTGATTGCGTCAAGAAACTGATTAGAACCTGCTGCGGTTTACGATCTGTGAAGATTTTAACGAAAATTTTATTCTTAGAAGACACGACACCGAATATAATGTTATTAAAGCTTTATAGGATGACTGGTAATTATTGACCGATACTTAAACACGTGATAGTAGTCATAATAGCAACTAAATTTGTTTTTTTTTTTAGTAGAAGTGCACCGTGATCGCCCCAAAGGCGTGAGCAAGCGCGCGTTCCGTACGACTGATAGATAAATATAAAAAAAATGTATGGTAGAAAATGAATATGTAGTTTTGTTAGTAAAAAGGGATAAGAATTTAAATTAAATTACAGCTGAATATGTGTTATTTTTATTACTCGATATTCTAAGTATTACGGTGATCGAGGTAATGAGATATGCAAATTAAAAAAGCAAAACATTTTTTTGAGAAAGTTGTTTGTTATCATGTGTAAGTATCCAGTAAGCGAAAGTCTCGCTGCGAGACTCCCTTATCAATTTAAGACCAAAGTCCATTGTTGAGAATTTTACACGAGTAATCGTTAATGCGTGTGTCCATTCTCATAATGCGCTCATCAATCAGCCTGCTCAGTTTAGATTAAGGGTATATCTCCCCAGGATCATTAGTTCGTTGTCGGAGAGGTCAACGTCCAGCAGTGGGGTACCACGCATGGTTGGCAAGACACCCCAAGAGTTAGTAGTTCTATAACTCCTATTAAGTGTACAAAGCTCAATATGAATCTGGTCGATTGATTTGGTGGTTATCAGATTAGTTAGTTTATCCTAAATGTTTCTTAAGGTCCATAGTAACAGTAGGTGGCCGTCAGCCGGTCTTGGAAATACAGATAAGTGTAACAACTTAGCGAACAGATTTTTAGAGTACTCTGTTCAGACTCAGGTCTTTGCTCGTGGTTTTTAGGTGGCCATTAAGGGTCTTTCAGATATATTTTTCATGGGCAATTGAGGGACGTCTCATAATATTGTCCAAGTTACTTCAAAAGCCTCGAAAAATCAAAGAAACGATGAGTATTTATTTAGCATCATGGGGCTAGTTTCACTTAAGTAGTATCGACAAAAGTTCCACCCACCTGTATGATAATGCTGCTGATCCATATCCTGGTTGGTGCAGCCGCAGCTGTGCTGGTGGGTAGGGCTGTGGGGCGTAGGGTGCCGCGGGCGGCGGTCTGGGCTGCGGCGGCGCCACCACGCCCCCCGCCGCCGGCTTACCGCCGTACGCCAGCGCGCCGCCGCCGTGCCCGTGATCCGTCTGCCCGGGCCTGGAGCAATACAAAACACACGTAAGTATCAAAGATGAAAGGTGAATACGGATACAAGATAAATAGAACTCAGTGGTATACTGGTATAGGCGCAAAATCAGTTTTTTAAAGCATGACGTACTTTGGCCTCTGTTCCAAATTTGGCGTCATTCATGAACACTTCCAAGTAGTTCCAAGACTTGGCGTTAGACTAACCTTGGCGACTAAAGAAAAACAGAAAGATGGCTTTTTGATTTTGACCAGAACATCACTATCTTCAGAACCTGATTGCGACGATTGATTTTTTTGAACCTCTCAAAATTAGAACAGGTTTTAACTAACAGGGTATAGAAATGCAGAGACACCAAGTACTAAATGGAAAACATGACAACAAACGCAAACCCAATCGTACTTCTGACTACTTTTAAGTTTTTTACTGTATTGACTATAGAAAAAGTATAATAGAAAAAGTTTAAAGTATTAACACCACAGGGAGTTGTCAAGACGTCGATGACTTTCCCTTTCAAGACCATACAATTCACTTTAAGAAACAAAAATATAAATATCAATACATTCGTTTATAGCTATGATTAATTTAGAAATTAAGTCTTTGTAAACAAAAGACATACTCATTACTCATTGTAATTCGGTTTAATTTGAAGGAGATTTTTGTAAAGTATGTTTTTCTATGCAAATAAAGTTATTATTGTAATAAGACTAGCGAGCCGTCCCAGCTTCGCGCGGGTGCAATTTCTGAAGTTTTAGGTGGATTTTTCAAAAATATTCTTTCATACAAACCTTACCCTGACAAATTAAAAACACAAAAAAAAAAATTATCCTATTTGATGCAGTCGTTCGTAAGTTATGCGTGTACATATATTTCAGAGAATCACTTTTTAAATAAATGAATTTATGGCTTAAATGTACGCAAATGATCAAATACACATAAACAGCATGCCGTTATGTACGCAATAACAATAAATAATATGACCGATATCCGTTCGCAAATCACTATAGATGAGTCACGGGTCAGTCACCCTCCGCGGGATGGCGTCGGTAACTCCGGATATCCATAAAAAAACGGCTGATTAATAGATTTACACATTCCTATATTTAAAATAGGTTTATATTATGTGTCGTTACGTAACCAGCTATTCCCGAAATATGAAAAACCCGTTATGCCACGTTCTCGATAAGAAACCGTCAATGAAACTACTGTTTGATTGCATTATACGATTTATAAATAATACCAGCCTAATTTTGTCACACTGCACAGTCAAAGCCTCTTCGCGTACAGAGAAGGCACAAGCAGAGCCGGATTAACCATTTCGAGGCCTCAATGCAATGCTAGGGGTTTCTCTACCCTTTTAAACTGCAAAAAAATAGTTTTTTTCTGGCTCGGAGGCAAGGGGTGCGAAGGGTAAGGGGCCTTTTGCACCCCTTGCCAATACTAATGGATAATCCGGCCTTGGGCGCGCGCATTGATCACTGTGCTACGCTTGCTCAATGCAGATTGTCGCTTTCAGATTTATGTTAAGTCCAGGTTTTCAAATGGTTTCGTACCACGCACGTGAAACACGTTTCTTGTTACTTTGTTGTTACAGCGGCCATAGAAATATACCTACATTGAAAAAAGTAATGCCCGAAAAATGCTTGACTTTCACAGAAATTACGAATAGTCCTAAAATAAATTTAAAACAAAATATGTATAATGAAATAAATCTCAAGTTTGTGTAGGTAGGGTAAAAATATTGGGATCTTTTCTTTAGATACGGAACCCTAAAAAACTTATTATAAATATCCATAATAACATGTTGATGGAAAGATGATACTACTCACACGACGTAACTCACGAACATTTTGACAATGCTGTGAGCTGCGTAACTGCGTAGTCAGTACCTACTTAAATAAACATGTATGGAGTGACTACACAATCATACAGCAATGCATAGCGATAAATTGATGTCATTTGTCCGGTGAGAGGAAGTCACATGCGAAGAGACAACCTGACTCCGGACATTCGGATAGCCGGTTTGCTTCTATGAAAATAAATACTCTTGTGTAGGAGAAAAAAAGGCTGATGATGAGGAATGAACGGAACGGAGGAATGAAGGTCATTACACGAGGTTATAAAAAGAAGGCTTAAAAACATCGGCCACGTTCGAGTTGAAGCGAAGGGTCGAAGTGCCGTACTTACTACCATACAATATTCAACACAACATACAAAAAAATAACTTTATAATCGCAAAAAGTAGGTAGGTAATAATTTTGTGATATAACTAACAATTTACGATTTTCGAATTTATTCCTTTACTTGTGCTACATGGCATTGTTTCTTGCCAAATTTTCTGATCCTAGGTCAACGGAAAGTCCCCTATTAGGGTTTGATTCCCTAGTGAGCGTCAAAAAGCGCCATAAACAACTTTATTTCTAGATTGTGTTAACTTAGAAGTTTAATTTTTTCACTGCTCCAACAGGTAGTATACCTTAGTATTTGATAATAATATTAATTTCAGTTTGCTACCTCCACGCGATCCTAAGGAAAAGGGTCTTGAAGGTGATGCTAAGGGTTCCGTTTTTACCAACTGAGGTACCTACGTATGCCAACGTCCATACTACGTTGAATATACCGGTTCTCGTCCGATCACCGAAGTAAAGCAACATCGGGTGCGGTCAGTACTTGGATGGGTGACCGCCTGGGAACACCGCGTGACGTTGCGGAACGTCTTAACAGGATACCGTGGCCCCGGAACGTAAAGGGCAACAGAAGGAACAGGGTGGTTTTTTAGTCAGTTAAAGTCTGACAGACCCTTCCGCCCCACCCAGGGCGGAAGGAGTTATTTGATAATTTTTAACACCTAAAAAAAAAAAACGTACCTACGTATCCCTATAAAGTACGTCAATTGGTTGTGTCAAGTCCTAATTGGAATAAAAATCGGTAGGATGGCAAGACTCTCTGTACCAAAGACAGCAGTACCTGTCAATTTTACAAAGAACTTAGCGCCTATATTGTTTATAGTTTTTACACAATACTGCAGTTACATTGTGTTGCTTCATGCACACACAGTTGTACCTACAGTTTCAGAAACAATGGCAATATGTGTCACTGCCTCTCATTTATGTGCAGAGATAGGCGTTGCGAATGTGTTGGATGTTGGTAAAATATGTAGATAATAGCTTTTACCCGCGACTACGTCCGCGTGTATTAAAAGTAGCTTATATCCTTTCTTGGAGATCAACCTTACTACGTACCAACGTGCCAAACATGAAATAGAGCTCAGTGGTTTAGTCGTGACGTAACATACAAACAGACAGATACTATCGCATTTAAAATATTAGTATGGATTGACATATAATATTTACCGTTACTACTCCAAGGACCAATTTATTGCGGCCGACAAAAGACAGCTTTGAAGAAGAACGGTTAGGAGAGCCGACCGCAGAAAAACCATGGAATAATTACGGAAAAAGAATAGGAGAAGACCGCTAGTCAACACTGCCGTTACAAAAGACAATCTATTGCTAATGATGTAATCATGATAGAAACTCTTATAGTTAACTTATAATTCCCGAAACGACAAACTGCGCTCCAAAATACAGATGATTGACCCGAAAAGGCTGCCCGAAAAGCTGGGCTTAAATGGGACTGCCCAAGATTGGTGCCCCGAATTGGGAAGACGGGGACGCGGTAAACCACGGAGGAAATGAAGGGACGATTTGGTCGACTTCCTTGAAATTGACAAGACGTAAGTAGCACAAAGTTGCGACCGATGGAAGATATGGAGGGAACTGGCTACTTCTAAAAGTAATACAATAATGCAGATGTGTTAGAAAAAAAAAATGTCTACCTTTGAGTACGGAAAATGTTTAACTCTATAAGAAAGGACACCACAGACAATCAATTACAAGTTGTATCTGCACATTCGAGGACCACAAAAAAACATGGCGGCCACGATAAACGTAGAGCAACACTAGTTACCTAGTGATCCAATGGGGGTAATATGAAACCAGTCCACCATAGACTTTAAAAGAAAAAAGCAAAATGTACAATTATTTTTTCTGAATTAAGCATCAACAAAACAAGTTATGTTAATAAAATAAACACGGAAACTACCAATTAACCTATTTAGTTCTACAGATAATGAAGCTCGTAAAAATACATTTCAATTTGATTAAATAATACTGGCTAATAATAAATATCAGGAGAGTTAGTTGTGGCACAGAATACGTCGCAAATAGCCCTGCCCTCTCCACAAGTAACGATTAATTTATCAGTACAAGTAATGATTAGCATAGGAATAACATCACACCGACACATATTACGCTGTTCCGTGAATTTATTGTCTTTCAGCGATGTTTTTTTTTTCTTAGATCATCCTTTTTCGTAGCTTCGCCGCAAGTCACCGTTCGCGGTTTTTTGTAACGATTCTAGGTAGGTATTGCGTGTTTGGCAAAACGAATTCAATGTTAGGGATGACGGTAAGCGATGAAATAGCTCATAATGTTGTTATTTATGGTATAGTTTGTGGGTTAGTATAGGGGCATGGAAAAATAGAGAAGATGTTGTGAAATATTTTTGTTGCAATGTTACTTTTAAAAAGGCAACATTAATTTAAATATAAGCTCCCGGCCTGTAATCCCCGAAGGGTTAGGAAGAGGTCTACTCATTAGTACACCCTCATTTCGCCAGTTTTGTTTTAGTCCCATGAAACAGGGGCGAGCTTATTGCCATAAACCGGGCAAAAATCCAGACTCTGAGGCTGCTACTGAGAAATTCCTGGTGAGACCTGGAATCCATGACCTCATGCTCAGCAGTCGCTTTGTCGCACGGGTCGCACCAAAATATTTGCATATCTAATTTATTAAACAACAGTTACATTTTTTTAAAATATGTTTTATCAAGTAACGACATTATAATTATGCAAATAAAAATCTAAGCATGTAGTGAATAAGAGTACCTACGTACCAAGATTGTAAAACGTAGTCAGCCACATGCAAGTCAGAAAAGTATACCCAAACAAAACATCAAAAGAGCGGATTCATCATCAGCAGGTACCTCAAAGGTACGTAGAGGTACGCAGGTAGACACTGCACAAATACATTGTGTCGGCAAGTGTTGGGATCCGGGTCACAATTCTTTCTGAATGCAAGGAAAAAATTCGTGGGTCTGCTTGCTGATACAACACAATTTGCCGAGGCTTTTGAAGGTGCATTAACGCCAACGGAATGGCAAAATCTTAATAAATATTTGCACTTAAAATTCTTTAAAATCTTTTCCAGTAAAATGAATAAAATTCACCAGGCTTTTTTATTTGTCTTTAACTGGGAGGGGGAGGGGGTCAATCAACAATAACCTTAGCAACTTTTAGGAATTGTCGCATTTTAATTTCACTATTAATCTATCAAGAATGGTTCTAATTTACTTTATTTCTTTTATTCTTTGGAATTGCGACTACATTTTGACAGTTTTTAATTAGTAAAAAATTATATACTTGTCAGATGAATTAAAACAAACCGAGTAACGACTGACTATTGACAGAAAAAACTAAACATTTGAAATACCAAGAAACAAAGATCACACGATTCATGATAAAACAATTGAATAGCAAGCCCTAAAGCCTTCTCTCTGTTTACGCCGTCATTACAAGCTTGAATAAATAATTCCGTCACAGAGTAACCGAATGCAGAATAACAAAACGCCAACCAGCCGACAGATGTCCGCGGTGAGTCACAGTCTCTCACGCTATTGTGTGCGCTGTGAACAGCCAGGTGAATGACTCACACACACCTTGTGAAGCACGGATGAGACCAATTGATAATGAGATGTACATTTTAATTTGGAAACATTACATTCACAATGGGATTATCTTGCCATTGATAAGAGACTAGAGTTACCAACCCTGCTACATATAATAATACAGTATCCTACGATATTAGAGGCCAGACTACTATATTTCTGATAAAAGTATGTAATAACAGCAACAATTTTCATTTCAAAATGTATAAGCGTAAAATGAAACGTCAATAACTTTTCTGAACACTATTCTACGTCTTATTTTATTTTTTTTGGCTTTTTGCTATGATTTTAAAACTACTAATTTTGACAGACAAAGTGTTGGCAACCCCTATAATAGACTTACCATGGTAGGCCTAGCCTAAGGATTAAAAGCGGCGAGAACTTCCAGTAACTTTGTATAATCTTTTTGAAGTGTTTCAATACATAACCAAAAGGTTCAATACTGCCTTAAACCTCTAAAGGTTTTACCGACACAAACAACCTCTGAAACTGTGGATAAAAACTTCAGAGCAAAAATATAAGAATAAAGCTTATTGTTGTTCACGATTCGAAATATGAAGCATTTCAGAAACTGTTGACCTCGACGTTGAAAAGGCATAAAAGGTTCCACTTCAGAAAAAAATACCACGAATTTTCCACTTTGGTTCTCTCTTTTATGTTTAAAAATATAATTCAATAAAAGGAAGTGTACGATTTCGTACGAGCTTCGCATGAAATTCAAGGCTTTTTATTTGGTACTTTTATTAGAGTACTTAATAATTTTAACACATAAGTACGTACTTACCTGGGTCTAATTTAAACGGAAAGTAAGTCGGTTTATGTGTCATTTTCTTATAAATAATCAATAAAAATAAAAAAAGAAACTAAAACTAAATGACATCAAAAAAATTATCTGCATCGCTGTCAACTGGAAATGTGCCCAAAAGACTGGCGGCTTTGCTGCCTTGGATGTCAATGTTTAGCCTCTGAACAAGGTATAAGCCAACCCTTGGGTCACGGGAAGTCAACCAACCGTTTGGAGAATTCCTTAAGTAACTTGTATTATTTGCTACCAAAAATGGTAGGTAGTCGATAATTCAATACGATATCTGACTGATTAGATGAATAACACTAATAATTAACAGTACATTGGTAATTATCATATAATTTTTATTGATGGGAAATCATCAAATGAGCTGGCTTCTTCCGCTCTGGGCGGTGTGAAAGAAAAGGGACTGTGTCAGACTCTTTAAAACCCATCCGTGTTCCTAGTGCCCTTTGCGTTCCTGGGCCGCGGTCAAATACCGCAACCCCGGCAACAGACAGGCACGGCTTTCTAAAAAGCAATAAACCTACCATTAAACTATATTTATCGTTGTCTATTCTTAGAAAAAAGGTGAAATCTATTGCCAATTATTAGGGCAGTGTCCCTTTTACGCGCTTATTCAACGGTTGTAAAAAAACATGGCAGTAAGAATATCTTATTTATGTCCGTGAGTCGTAAAGTATGGGTTAGATGGCTTCAAGACGAATAGGGTTATCACATTGGCTCGTAAACTATGACCTAGTTGTTCCATGTTTATTATAGTATACTGTTATTCCGACTAATTAGTAATTACAGTATCATGCTATTGAACTAACTTCTACGAGATGCCTGACACTTAGGTTAATTGATGTGGTTTTATTGACACAGACTAAAAATATACAGTCCGACAACTGTCAAACGAGCAAAAAAAAAATCGTGTCTATTTTTATTATTCTCATCGAGATAGTCTCCGTTTCCAACCGGAAGAAATAATTGAAATACGTAGAAGTATTTTAAAAACCCGTTGACCTGATAATGTCTGGTATGCTATCATTGGCTTCGCTGCCGCCAACAATGTTGTGAAAGAGAAATACCATTGTGGAGTTGTCGCGTGACGCGGGTAGTAGTAAATCGGTCGTGACCACGTACTGTTCACGTACCTACTTCTACACAAATGTGGAGGAACTTGCCAATGATTACGAAATGCTATACGTTGAGTAGAGAAAATTGTTTGTGTTTTGCTTACTTACGAAAATTTCATGATGTATGTACTGTAATTGCTATGGTGTGCAAATTCGTGTGTTTCTATCATTGACACCTTGATGACGCACTGCAACTCGACACTTTCTTTGCATATGGCCTTTTACTGTTTCGAAATTCAAACTTAACTTTTCATAAAATAACAAGCCAAACCGATAATAATATAGGGATGAAGTCAAGGCAAACAAATTGCATATTATAGAATAACAATTTTGGTTCAAGTACAAAAACTCAATTAACTTCGAGAGCTAACTACCAACATCCTGGTGCGCGCACACATGCTTACTCAAACCTGCGCGCGCGCCACCCACGTGTCGCCTTAACCTTGACGCTGCAACTGTCACCTTTTGACATATCACGCGAACACCTCACTAAATTAACCTCAAAACAACTACTGGCACACATTTCGCATGAAAAAAAGAAAAAAAAATCCTTTTATTTTTATATACAACGTGTTTCAACAATCGACATCCCGGTTTTTTTTTACGCTCATAATAAAATGTGTCCTTGATAAAGAAACTACTTAAGTACAATGATTACATTTATTTTTATTAACGTGACAATCAACATACCTATCGGCTATTTTTATGCCATAAAATAAATTCAATGGCGATAAAGGAAATATCCTGTCCAAACATAGGTATTTCGATAAGGAAAAATTGGCCCTTTTATCGCATGACTAAAGAGTTAATTAACTACATAAAGTGTAGATTAACACAACTCATGCGCATAAACATTGAACCACGTGGTATTACGTTATTTATAATTATGATAGAATTTGTTTGTGCAATGCTTTTGGCGGGAATTGACCTTTGAACGACCGGAAAGCAATTAAGGTTGTGTATAATTTATTTGTTAGTTGCCAAGTCATTTACTAAACACAATAGCTCGTCTTGGTATAATACTTTTGTTTCGCTGCGCTCTTTGCTAGACGAGGTTTCCTACAGTCTTTTGTCCTCCAAACAGAATGCTTAGGAAGACTTTTCAGTGATTCTTCATTCAGAACTAGTTACTTTGAACAAAGTATGACTTGACTTGCAACTTTTCTCGTTAAATGAAATTGTTACTTATTGCGATTTAGGCGGGACTGCGGGACGCGAGACGTAGAGACTTTTAACTAAAAAATGAAAGTAATTCCGCTTTTTGTGGTTTTCCAACAGTGTAGCGGGAATTAAGAGATTTCTAGGGCGTTATATAGCTTTATAAAAGAAAACAGTATTTTGAAAAGTAGTTTATGTATAGAAAAATAGAAATTATAAACATTACAAACTTATTAATTTTGAGTTTTTATCATATCCCGCTTTTACAGAATTAATCTCGATTTTTTTACTTGGTGGACTTCTAAAGCCCGATTTTCCCGGGAAAAAACCCTAGTATCGCTGAGTGCCGTTTTGAGACTTTTGAAGAAAGGCTTCACCTTACTTTGAGCTAGCTATTCTCCACACAAGGACTGTAGTGTCAAGTGTCAAACATTACGCTCTATGCTCGCTCTCTGTACACTATTTACATAATGACTTGAATATATTGAAGCACAGTTCAGTACATACAAGTGTAGACTGCTATTTCCTTATACATTTATGTACCTACATCGAATAGGCGGAATTAGTCAGAAAATAATTACAGTGGACTGACTCACTCTTATTATTCGTTCGTCTCGCATGATGACTGATGCAATTTCATGTAGTTACAAACAGCAATTGTATTTACTCAATAATTCGATGTTGCTATGCAAATAAATGGCGTAGTTTCATAACAATACCTGTACTTATGTTAAGTAAATAGTTGTGTAGAATAGGCGGTATTGGAAGCTATGTTATGTTATGTTGTGTATGTTACCTATGTATCTTTGCTACCCTGCTAGATAATAAAATAAAATGCCAAAAAAGAAACATAGTTTTCTTTTATTTGCGTAAACAATAACCTACTGGACTTTACATTACATGTTATGTTTCTTAAAACTATGCAGCCGTTTTAAAAGAACCAACCACCATTCTTGCACGTAGAAGAAATAACATCTAAAAGCGACAAAAAAGTCCCCAGCCCTACCGACATGTCTATGTATATGTCAAGACAGCGAAATCACCTCTCGAGTCGAGTGACCTTCGTTGGCTAACAAACAGCCGGCTGGCAACGCAGCGTAACGTAAAACCGACGTCCGTACCACATACATACACGTTGTATAGAGATCGGATCAAACAACGCTATACATACTGTATTTATACACATGTATAAGCGCGATGACCTGCGCGCCACCCGCCCGCGCGTCCGCCATTACGTGTGACGCATGCACTCACACCGACGAAAGGTCACATCGCTCGAACGCAATAAAAAACAACCAATCTTATTACAAAGAAGTAAGATTCAAATTCTAATACGCAGCGTTTGTAGGTTAAGTTGCAATTGAAGTGCAAAGCGGCGGGAAAGCGTTCGGTATTTTTTATTTTTGTACCGAGCGCAACACAAGTGCAGTGTACCGAGTAAACGAAAACAGATACTGTCCGGCTCGGGCTTAGAACTGATGATGCGAAATGCAGCTGGCCGTCTGTCCGTAATTATCATGTATTATTGTCATGCCAAGAGATAGGGGACCGAGAATAAACGTATAGGAATGTGATTCTAAGTAACCGGCTCACTTTGTGGGCTTCGTAAAGACTAGAAAACGTTTTTGCGTTCCTTACTTGTGTAGTTACACTATAAGACTTCACATAGCTAGCTAGCTACGATTGCTAGACGGAAGACTTTGAAACTTCAATTGACATAACGTTATCTCTCGATAATATCTCGCCTTTTGCGTTGCATAGTCTTCCATCACTGTTTCTGTACGCATTTTATTAATGTGTTACATTTTCGCACTGCATGGCAGAATAAGCTGTTCGACTTAGTCAGTGTTTTGTAATTATAATAATACGCTTTGTTCACGGCATTCTTGTTCTCAAACTGTGTTTTATAAACAGATATGTCCCCTTTTTACGTTTCGATAAATCTATTGCGCAGAAGCCTAAATGTTCCAATAAATCTTACTCTACAAACGTAACATCTTTTTACACAATGAAAAAAAAAAGCGATAACTAACCCGTACCTATTGACTAATTGTCTAGCAATTTAGAACAAGCACCGACTTTATATTTAAATAACATGCTCATTAAAGACATTATTACCAAACACAAATTAGCATATAATGGAATATACTAATCCGTGGTCTTTCTTGTTTACAATTAATCAAATAGATTCCCAGAATTTATTCTGTCCTTGAGATCGGGAGATCATTGTACTCTTATTGTATACTTATTTAATTACGGCGTTTTTATCCGGAAAGTTAGTTATAAATATTTCTGTTACTATACAAAGTAGCAGTTCATATTCATCCAAGATTCAGGTTTGTCTAATCAGAAAGTCAAATCCTAATTTACGTTAATTCTATTCAGACATTAGTGAAATTTTATCTTATCTTAAATTATTCGCTATCAAGTAGAAAATTGATAACGAACAAAGTCAATGATTTAATTCAAAACTTCTGTACTTGAGTAAATTGCTGGAATTTTGATAAATCGCTCACATTGTAACGGGGGAATCGATTTAGATAAGCGGATGTTTTCGATACGGCGCTGTTGCGCGTTTTATACAAAGGTAATCTAGTCATATTATTTTAGCTAAAATGATACCTACGTAAATTAAAAACTCGTAATGGAATGAAAGGCCGAATGGACGTTTTGAATGGAGCTCGTTGTTCATATAGTTTTCTCAATAAGATTACATACATGTATAGGTAGGTAAAGGTATGTAAGTATGTACATATAAAAATATACATATTTCCTACCTTGGAAACCTCAGAAAAAGGCGAGAGGAGGCACAACACAGAGCGTAGTGAATGGAAGAGGAGGCCTCTGCCCAGAAGTGGGCAGGAGGCAGGACTAGCTAATAAAAAGATACTTAATAATATAAATACCGCGAAAAGAACCCACGTGCAAGCGTTTTATAATGATTCATCGAAAACATCCTCAATTTTTCAGTGGCTAGTCATTCTAGTGACGCAAAGATCTAACTGTGGAATAGAACTGTTAATAGGTAATCCTCGATTCAACTGGTGAATAGGTAAATACAATAAAAAATTGAAAAAGCACACTGAAATTATTAGCAATGGCGAGTATGGTCTTTAACAACGAAGAATCTATACTTACTTTCTCAGAAAAGTAATTCTGTGTTAACATTATTATGCTCATAATGATAACCTCGTTCTTAACAAAAATAAGTTTTGCACCATTTTTCCATTATAACCAGTTTCCTTTGCTTTTACTGTAAATTTCGATTTAATTGGTATTTCTTGCCGAATATACAATCGGTACTGCCGTCGTGAGCGTGGACAGTTAGCCGAAGTTTTACATTTTTGGTTTGTTTGTTACCTACCTAAAAACAGGAAATTGTATAGGGTTGACCAAAATATGGGTTGGTATGGGCCCAGGGCCATAGACGCCATAGTACACCTTACTGGATTTACGTCGTGTCTTGTAAAATATTTTCTTTTATGTAGGTATGTTTTTACGTAGGTACCTACTTATTACAAATACAAACCAAACACATGAGTTTCTCAAAACACATAAAACAATATACGTCTGTTTGTACTACCTATTCATATTATTTGTGAAAGAAAGAATCACACATACTCGTAAAAACATTGCACAGAATTGTGCAATCACATTTTTTTAAGGTGAATGTGAAACGACGCGGCTTTGGCACACATACGATACGTTTGTATCCCGGGTAGTCAGAATATCGAAAGTCTGACCACCAGTCTTACCAAGGGGTATCGTATTACCCAGTTACTGGGTTGTGGAGGTATGATAGGCAGTCGCTCCATGTAAAATACTGGTATTCAGTTGCATCCGGTTAGACTGAAAGCCGACCTAAGCATTGTTGGGTAGAGGCTAGGCTAGTTGATGAAGTTGAACGATCTAATTCTTAAAAAACAATAGAATGTCGGATACTGGCAACCCTAGCAGACCGTTTTAAAAGTCAATAGCTCAGCTTTTGTGCCGTTTTCATGTAGTTAACGGTCTCATGCAAATGCATGCGAAAATGCTGAATACAGTTGTATTGAGGTCGTATAAACGTGGCGTGTAGCTGTTTCAGTTCTCTACAACTCCCAATAACATCCGTGGGTCCCATATTATAGCTATGAGAAGTTTTTACGTATATAAAAGGTGAAATTATTAATAGTTTTATTACCTACAACGACCAACAAGTTCTATAACAGAAATTCATTTCCGTTATAGAGCTGGTTCAAAACATCTCTTGTTTATCGACTTTGAAATTAGTTGTCGTTGAGTTGGGATTGGGTTTCGATTTTCAACATTTTTAATTAGTTTCAGGCCTTTTGAGGGACAATTCTAAATAAAAACGTCATAAATCAAATAACGGCGAAAAATCTAGATAAGTTAGAGGCATTTTTGAGAGATTGAAGACAGATTAGATTGAGATCGTTTCTAATAGGATACCCCCTGATACTATAGAAAGCTTGTATACCAAAAGAAAACAAACCAAATGAAACTGGTCTTGCAGGCACAACCAGCCTGTTACCGATAACTTTACTAACTAATCATCTACAGCACAGGAAACAACACGTAACTCAGTAACGCAATCAAATTCGTGAGACTCGCGTGGAAAAACACTATATTTCTTTTTCTCTTTCCTATCAGATCGACATTAATGTGTAGCTCGTATAAATACAGAATCTACGTCGCAACGCTACTCGAAATGTCGGTTATTGGCAATGTAATCTTGTTTCTTAATAAAAACTTGGGACCGCTGTTTCATCCTCTTAGGAGGTGAATTTTGGAAAATCCTATGACTTTCCTATGTCATAATAACTATCTGCGTGACAAACTGCTGTTTGAGCTGTATTGATGGATCAGTCAATCAGTAACGGTTGCGGTTAATAAAAGAATATAACAATAACTTCTTTTTTAAATACAATTTTGATTTCCGGGCGTGACGTTGACCACCTACTAGACGTGTAGTCAATCAAGCTACGTACTATGTACGTACTACGTTGATATTAATATCTCTACAGCTAGACTACATAGTAGACAGTAGGTAGTAGGAAGTGGTTGCATAGCAACGCATACGCGCTGTTTACAGGAAGCGCGGGCCGGTCAATAATCGAGCAGTTCTGAGAAATGCCGCGCAACGCGCATCCTGCTGATTTTACTTTCATTTTTATGACGTTTTCATCAACTATACTATACATAGTATTTATTTTTGTTACTTTGTTTTATTTCCTTTCAACTTTTTACTGTTATTGGCCAGTTTTACCTCTTCAATGTAAAATATAAGTATTTACTCGTGTACTAAGTATGTAGTCTACCCTGCAAGAAGGCTGTGCAGTCAGTGTAGTATACATACTTGGACGATGCCACAAACATTTTCTAGTCTACAATTTGAGCTTTGCGTAGTAGTGCCACAAATAGTTTGATAAATTATGGATAGCTAGAAACCTAGAATCTCTACACAGTATAAAACAAAGTCGCTTCTCGCCGTCTGTGCGCTTATAGCGTTTAAACGCCGCAACGGGTTTTAATGCGGTTTTCATCAATAGATAGAGTTATTCAAGAGGAAGGTTGATACGTACAGTTAATATCTACATTGCACCAATGCGAAACCGGGGCGGGTCACTAGTATCATATAAAAATTTATTTCAGACTGTTTGAGTGTGTTCCAAGTTCCATTAAGCCAAAATGTGGTTCAGAATGAGAACTTTATAGGATCATCTCTACCTCCTTGATACATGAACTAAGTAGCTAGACGGGTTGATGAATCAACCGATCATAGATGTAGTCTTGGGTTAAGCCCACAGCCAACATTACTGTCATAGCAATGACTCAACAAAAACAGTAATTTTTAAATCGGTCCTTACGTCACCAGTTCTCGAAACTCGAACAGAAGAATTTTGTAATTTTCCAAGAATGCTCACGTTTTACTTACTTCTTTTCCAAGAAACTACGGGGGAAGGTTCTATAGGAAACACTGTTCTAAATTTAAATGAACGTTTGTTGGAAACATTATAGAATTTTGAAACAGTATTTAGTGGTTTCTTGCTTCATTACGTAGTAAAAATTCTTGGAACCGGAACGAAATATTTCATTGAGAAAGTGAGTTCGTCTTTTTAGTACATATTTTCGTAAAAACATGATGAGATTTAGCAGAAATTTAGCTTAGATGGAGAAAAGACAGAATAGTTATTTGAAAATATAAGGACTGATTTCACCACCTTAAAAATAGACACTATTCACCAGGTGATTTTAAAAATGGAACAGCATTTGATTTAAGTTATGATCTGCCAAGTAATTTAATCAGATCAAAGTTAGTAAAACAGACCTTAAGTTTATTTTTCATGTGGTACAGTTTTAAGTGGCCTATTCATGCATGGCCTGTTGGGCCCACAGTTTATCCATCCAGGATATAGATACTCTATTAGTTGTAGATAGTTATTAGTATAATAATTATGAGGTCACAGCCGATTTGAACCACGTAGCAAGGCGATCGATGTGTCATCGACGCTGCGGCCCCGGCTACAGCGCATATGGACTTTGTGTGTCATTATTATATTACAATTAGTAATCAATAACTGTTTTTAATCACACAGCTCCATGAATATTTATTAAATTGTCTTTTTATTTTAATGCTAGTTGGAGTTTTATTTTTTAGAGCCATTTGCTGTCCTTAAGACCGTTCATTCTTAATTCCGACCTCTTGGCAGCCTTTGAATGAACTTCGAGACCAAAAGTCTCAGAAATGGCTTCTGAAGTATTGCTTTTAAAATCTATCACAAGAACTACTGATCCGATTTGTTTGTATTTTATGCATTCTAAAGCCCGTAAATTGGGAAGGATATAGGTTATATAACATCACGCTACGACCCACAGGAGCGGAGTAGTAACCAAAAACGTAATACCAAGCGGCCGAAGTCGCGGGAGGAAGCTAGTATTTTACAAACAGGGCGTGTGTCTTTCATGCTGCACAATATAAGTAAATATACAGATTGTTACATCCTTTTTTTAAATACTTTTTTTTAATTTACTACAAATAAAAATAAAAACTGATACGTATTTCAATCTCTTAAACACGACTTGTGTGCATGTGATATGACCGTAAAACGCAGCCTAGAGAAAAAAGGCTGCGCAGTCAATTCAATTTAATTTTACAGAAATTTCCCTAGGGTCTGCTGGGCTGTACCAGTAATTATCATGACATGCGCGCTACTGGTTTGAGCAAAGTGCATTTAAAAATACAAGCAACTTAGATAATTTTAAAGCTCAAATAATGTTGTTTTTTAACATGATTCACCCTTAGGGCTGTAAAATTTGACCTGAATAGTAGAAGTACTATTAACAGCAGTATTATTAACCTTTTGACCGCCACGCCAAAAAAAGCAAAAACGTGCCTCCGACGCCAAGCTACGAATCCAAAACTTTTTAATTGGTATTTTATAGGTACATGAAATATAAAGAAAGAAGTTCAAATAATATAAATTGGGACGAGTCAAGGGTGGTCATAGTTCTTAAAACATACCTGGCAAAATGTGGATGTACTAATGGGTACACCTCTGCCTAGTCCTTGGCGATTACAGGCGTGATTATATGTATGTATGCATGATTAAATAAATAATAGCTATAATAAGGTAAGGTGAATATTCTGAGCACATAAAACTCTTATCTTATCTACAAAAGATTATTTCCGACTTCGGCCCGCTATACTTTTACACAAAGACACAAATGTCAACATAATGAATCATATTTTATTACATACATGCCCTGAATTGCTTCGACTGCCTGGTTTTAATACGCAGACCGCTACAAATGCTAATTTTAGTCCTATTAATAAATCTCGACATTAATAACTAAGTAGTTTAGCTGAACCAGTTTCCCATTCCGCCATGTATAAATAGGGAAAACTTTAGTTTACGTTATATATATTTTCTACATAAATATTAGACTCTGTTCATTTCCATACACTAACATGGCAGGTTTAATATAAATTATATAGTTTTCTTACCACTAAGGTTTAAGTTGCTGAGTTATGTTTTCCTTAACGAGACTGTTCGACATTCAAAATCGGAGACTTGCCGGTCTATTCTGCTACACCCAGCGCGTTCTGCGTTCCTCACTGTGAATTTTGGTGATGTGAGATTAAAGTGAGGTGTCAATCCCAGCTGAACTGACAACTCATTTTAACCTCGTAAGGTCCAACCTAAGTTTAGTAGGTACTTTAAGTTGTTTAAATAAAATGCTTTTGAATCAATTATTTTAAGTGGTACATATTTTTTAAACCTAACCTATCTTCATATACCTTACTAATTCATGAAACGCAATTGTTCAAAATAATCATTTTTCATCTTTTTTGGGTCACCGAGATTAAAAATTGGTTCAAATATTATGTCATATTTTAAGGTCCCTGGGCCTTAAAAAGGCCGTAATTTAATGACTTAAATAACAGTCTTGGGTTGAAGTGTCTACAATTTTTTTTGACATTAAATAAGGTTATTTATTAGGCCTTACGAGGTTAAGCTAAATTCACCGAGGGATATGTTCACAGAATAGCGCTGCCGTTCTTTATTTAAAGCTAAATCCGTCAACGCTAAGACGTGCATGCGCATATAATTCGGTTAGTTTATCGCGATATACCAAGGACATAATGTCAGTAAAGTGACGGTCGACTTGGTCAGCCCGAAATAACCTTCAATGCCTAGACTTTACCAACAGGTAGAATTAGCTAGGGTCACCTTACTTTATCGAAAGAAACAATATTTTAATTAAAAGACCAAATGTTACGTTGATTACGCGTCTGTGGGTAAAAACGTTTTGTTATCAGCCTCTGTTTTACATTTTCGAGTATTTCTATAATGATTGGAAATTACTATGTGATTAGGTTCATGTTTGCTTGACGTAAATGTGATTTGTACAAGTTCAATTAAGCATAATGTTGTAGCTTGATGATATAATGACTTGCTGAAGTCTCTAAATAAATCAGGTTGAAGCTATTTAATTGAGGTAGTTGACACCATTAACCAACAATTCCAAGACATAAAATCTCAAAGAAACACTTTATTTTAGACCTGAAAATCCAATTAATTTTCTATTACCTGTAAAATAAGATTTTTAGATAAAAGATAGTCAATTGAGTCGACACAGAAGTGACGTCACAGTAGTCTTTGGTTATACAAAATCTATGGGAGAATTGCGTTTTGATAGGTCATAAAAAGTACGTCAATTGATTGGTGGTGTCATCTAGCCTATTGTAAAAGACCTCTATTGTGTCACAATGGTCGTGTGGCTGATATCGTCAGCATTGTTTTAGGTAATTACACTGTTATCAACCTATCAATCGCTGTCGACAAAGCGATGCAATCACACAACTATATCCCGATACGAGCGTGCTTGCTATCTGTCTGATCATCTCCCAGAGATGGCACACACTTAGCATGGCACGCAATTAGCAAAGTTTTCTAATCAACGGAGTCTATCGCGGTCTGTACTGGATCTAATCCTCTCCTAAATTAGGTACACCCTAACCACATTGGATAAGCTCTAATCTTGACATTAAAACTATATTCCAGACTAACTAATAAGAGTCGAAATCTTGAACAAGATGGATCCGAAAATAAATTCTTTTGAACATTGAGCAACCAAAATGAAATCCGCAGATCTATAACCTATTCTAATATAGTAAAGCTAAAAAAATTGTTTGCTTCTTTGAACGTGCAAATCTCAGAAAATGCTGATCTGGTTTGAAAAAATCTTATATCATTATCTAGCCTATTTATTGAGGAAGGTTATAGGCTATATAGTATCACGCTATGACCGACAGTAGCGGAGCAGTATTCAAAAACGTGCGTAACGCAAGGCATTGGAGGTATGAATCCTTCCAATACTATATCTTGAGGCCACATTTCATCAAGTCCATTCCTAGAGAGTTCTTAGTCTAAATTAATTAAATGGACCACAAACTATGATGATGTAATCCTGTAACCTACATCTGTAGAGTCGTTTGATACAGCACATGGCACAGCATAAATAATACGAGTAATAGTACTGACAACGTGGCTCTAGTAAGTAGGTTAGTTATGACTGGTGCACTGTCTTACATACTCTGTGGTCCATACTGATTGTATAAAAATGTTGTTTATTTGGTAGGTTGTAGGATTCAATATTGGATTGCTTTTGTATATAACGAGATACGAGGGTACGATGTACTTGAACAGAATGAGGTAGCTAATTTTGTTGTTCCATGTATTATTAGGTCTAACTGGATTATACAGGGAGCTACCATTATTTAAACATAAGATGGTTGAAATTCTAGGAAAGTCACGACGTCTAATATTGAACACGACATAGGTATTGTATGACAAGATGTATGAACGTGGACGAGGCAAAAAGAGTATGTTAAGATTGTAGCAGATGGCGTTCTGTGATTTCTGCCCACCTCCATGGGAAAAAGCGTGAGTTTTTGAGTTTACGTATAAACTTCTGAACTGAATAATTTGCTCAATTTCGAGAATAAACGTAACAAGAACCTCTAGAAGACCTCTAGTCGTATAAATGTCATATTAAAGTCAAAGAGGTACTTCAACGTTTTAGGTTACTATTATGTTTTATGATGGATACTTCAAAAACTTTTTTAAGACTAGAAGTCTTATAACAGCTGTAAGGGATGCTATGTTGTAACATCTCATAGTTGAAAACGTGACGTAGCAACTACTTATATTAGTTAGTAGGTACTGTATGTGGTTTTGTTTTATTACATACTTAATCTTTTAAGACAAAATTATTCAACTGTTACATTGCAAACAAGGTCAATAAATCTTTGATCACATTCTTAACTTCCTATTATTGGATGTGAAAGAAACGTTAGTAGTACCATGAAATAGAAGTTCTGGGATAAGTATAATCCTCTTGCAGGTAAATAGAAATACATAAAAGACTACTGATACCTTGTGTTATAGGACACAGACACTTCAGGCTGGCTAAAGTGCAGTAGCTATTATGGCAAAAGGTAAACTGAGATGCAGAAAGCATTTGTTACTGGCCAATAACATTCTAACTATGACCTTATACTAGATGTATTTAGTTCAAAGTTCATGTTACAACACTATAGTAATGCACTGATGGTGTCAACGACCTCCACGATGCAAGAATGCAACATGAGCATACAACTTCTGTTCCATCTCAAATGAGATTGTGAAACAAACGTCAATAACCTTTGATACCTACGTAGAGTTACACCAAATAAACGATATCACAAACTCTATTTATTCAAAACATCGAATTAAGCGATAAACAATCACTAGCCGTGATAATGCTCACGCAGTTTAGTGAATGAGGTAATTGTAATGTCACATGACTCAGCCGTGTTTTATGTGTACATAATAAAAATATAACGAATTATGTATGTACAGTACCTCGTTACGATGTCAATCAACACTTCGCCAGTTTGCGTGGACCACACCATAATAAACTATAACACAACACAACACATCCACCTGCGCAGAACCATCTCACAAACGGATAAGGACCTCAATACACGTTCCCGAATGATAACGCGGCCAAACAAAAAAAAACCGGGGGTCCTAAGAAGGTCGAATCTGGTATTTTTTTTTCTGGTAAAAGCTGGCAACGTCGCACGTTCGCCGGACGGACGCGCGTTCAGCTCGCGCGCCGCTCATTGGTTGAATGCGACGGCGGCCATCACTGCGAGACGCGCGTTCGCCCAATGAAGCCGCGTCCCGCACGCCCCGCCCACATCCTGTCGGCCTGTTGAATGGATTTCGCGGCAGTCGTGCTGCGGATGTCGAACGTGTTGAGAGTGTTCGACACAACATTGACAAAGGATGATTGAAACTTGCGAGGATGTGTTCGGAGTGTCCAGTGACCTCTTGAAGCTAAAAACTTTGATAAAATCGATGTAATCGCTACGAATAAAGTAGTGTTGTATATTTTAGGTAAAAAGATAAAATCAAAACATAACCTAAAAAACAAAATTTAAATACGAGGCAAAAAGAGCAAAAGGAAGGTGAAAATTAAAGAAAATTTAATTAGTGTGTTACATGTGTTGGCAACGTGTCTTTGTATATTATAAATTTTCGAAAGTATTTTGAAGGTGAAGGGCTTTTGCCCAAATGTTCACGTGAACGAACGTTACCTTTCCTACGACAAATGAGTGACAACAGCAATAATTTGCATGTAGGTACCTGAAACAAACAAAATAATTTTATAAGCCTTGATAAAATTGTAAAAAACAGTGTTTTTTTGGAAACAAAACAATACAGCCATCGTCTTCTGACTAACACGTGTGACATACTAATTTTTCCAACGATGTTATCTCATTGTTTATGCCCAAAGTATGCTTATTTACATACAATAACAGTTTTGATAAATCGTAAATAAATCAATAAACATAACCTAGAAATGTATTCTGTAAAAATGTGCTCAAGAAATCCAAAAATGAAACTTATTATCTACGTTTATGAGTTTTTTTCGGTTTATTTATCAAGATTAATTTTATCATTTTCTTTGATAAAGACTTGGTCGTGCTCATAACTCATTAAAATACATTTCTGCTAAATTTTTAAGTGCAATGTTTATAGATTCATTAGCTTAAAAGTATGCTATAGGATAAGGAATAACACTTTACGATTATATTTTTTGCATAACAACATGACTCTTATCTGAATTCAATATCTTTATAATATGACATAATGATTAACTGAATCGAAAGATAAATAAAGGCAATCCTTTAACAATAGTAGGTACGTAACTTCAACAAATGGATTTTTAGTTTTTTCTTATTTAGGAATAGCAGTCATGAACCTTGGACCGATCTTCAAGTACATACTAATTATGGCAAAACAGTTTAGAGAGCTGCGTTCCACCGCCACGTACATATTTGATCCCTAAGTCTAATCAAGTCTGACACATGATTTTCAAAACTAAGAACTACGTGGACATTTTGAAAAAAAAAAAAAGAATCGTCATTTTGTTTTTCTAACAGGCACATCTCCGCGGTAAGAAATTAGGATGTAGGCGTAGCTAAGTACTTTCACTAAGATCTAAAAGTTTGACGTATAAGATAAAAATGCGATACATTCAAGAATAGAATAAGCTAGAAAGAACAGAAGAAACGGTTTATAGGCATTTGCTGTTAAGTTAATATCCACTTGACATGCTAGTAATGTCTTTTTCTAAGTCAGTCATGGAAGATATAGTATTGGGAGATATTCCAGATTACAATATAACTAGCTGAAATATGGCCTAAGCCACTGGATAATTAATCGAGAAACGACTTAAAATAGATTTTACATGTTTGTTTATTTTAAAGAGTTATAACTTATAAGGAAGCTAATAAGGATAACTTAAGGATAGTCTTGGGTTTTTATTTGGATAATTGACAACAGCGGCAACGGCAACCAGGAATACGAGCCAATCACCACCAGTTATTAATGGCTTACGATTTTTACACATAAAATGGCAATAGTTACAGAATGACAACTTGTTTAATGAACACCATCACAAAGAAATAGAAAGCTGCACACAGGCGGAAGCCAGACGTGACGAAATTATAAGAGTTCTCTCTATACGAATTTAACCTATTGCACTTTCGATAAACTCAACCACATAGTTTGCGGTAAACACGAATATAATTGATTAAAAACCGCCTATGATTTACTAGATTTGCTTTTAACAAACATGCACGATGTGACATTTAAATCGTGATCCTCAGCTAAAAATAGTTGAAACGACTAGGTCTGATCACAGGTCGAGACTAGAGAGACCACACTGAATTATGATGTAATATCATGTGAATGTAGATGTACCGAGCATGACAAATAAAAAATGTGGGAAGTTACATCAAAGAAAATCTAACATCTACTAAAACCAAAATCTCTTAGTATCTTTCCACAAAAACAGAGTGGCCATGTGGTTGCTAATAAGCGCAGTTCCTCTCAACAAAGCCGACTCTGGCAATAGGCCAGAAAATGGTGCGATGAGGACGATAAAACATGCAACGCATGACCATTTCTATCTCCTACGTGCTCCAAACTTCAGATTCTCAGAAGGATGCCCTTGAGGGATAAATTCACGACAAATACGAATAAATTTCAAATTAAACTTGCTATAATCTATTTGGGTTACAATTATGTATAAATGTGTAGGTGGTTACAATGTAGGTGTATAGTATCTGTGGAATGCGAGATAACGTGAGCGTCTGGCGAGCGCGGGCGCATGAGGGCGTTGCGCACTAACGCACACACGCGCAAAACGAAAGTGCGCGCAACACACACTCGTGCATAAATCCGTATGCGATGCAAAACAAACTTTTCCTGTTTAAGGCATCGCTCTCAGTAAATGACGTTTTCCTTGCTAGCTATCTACAATTATGCTGCACATTTGCATTGTTCAATATAACTAGGATATTGACTGCTGCAACTATGCGTGCGGTACGGAGTGACTTTATTCACACAAGCAACTGATTTGAGTTTTAGTTTCTACCAAAGAAAAGTAGATTGTACGAATTTAGTTTTTAATTGTGTTTTATGGAAGTCGAGAGTACGTTCAGAAAATACTAGTACTAGTAGTTGCTACTACTAGTATTTTCTGAACGTTCTCTCGACTACGAAACCTAGGGTTTCATAAGAGTTACGAAATTCTAAAACATGATAATAATATACTTACCTCTGTCAATAAAGTAACATTGCATTCGTTAATAGCACTTCGAATGCTCTAATATGACTTTTATGTGACAATTAGTTGCATCCGTGATCGAACTATAAGAGCTGCTACTTGATAATAGTTTTATTTTTTCAAGAACAAATAAAAATCTGAAATTTCTTCTTGGTTTGTGGTTATGGTCATCAGTTCAATACGCGCTAAAACCATGTCTAATTCAGTCTAATTAATTAGCATAAGAAAAACACTTCATTCAGCCATTTGGCCGCACAAATAACGGTCGAAATGAAACCAGCAGGGCAGGCAAGGTCGACCCTATTCCTGGAGGGTTCGCGATTAATTGCGATGGAAGGGCGCGTCCTCTGAGGGCGACCGTTGCCTAGCAACCAGTGTTGCCAGCTAATGATTTGGGTAGGGCATTTGTATGCGGACCTACGCGGGCGCGACTTTTTATTCAGTCCTCCTACCTATTGAAATTTTTGAAATTAAATAGAATAGTCTATGCGACTTAAACCGGCACATAAGTAGGTATTTTGTTGATTTTAATTAAATGTTAATTTCTACACAGTCAAATAAAAAACTGTAAGTAGGTACCTATATGAAATAGTATAAAAATTATACGTAATTTCAAGTAGGTAGGAATCTACTTACCGTTGGACTACACTACAGCAGTGAAATAAGTAAGACATCCGATTTATAAGTAAGTAAGCGATCATTTTATTAGTTACGGTATTTAATTCTACTGCATTAAGATGCAAATCACTGCAGATGCTAACTCATACATCAGAATATGTAGGTAGGTATCTATATCGGATTTTATCGGCGATCAAAATAACCGTACGTTAACTACCTACCTACTAGTTTCATAACCATGGTTATCTACCAACCAGTTTTCGTAAGAGACTGGCTGGCTAAGCTAAACATATCCAACCTTATTTAATTAGTTCATATTCCAAGGAAAAAAACTGTTCTAAATAAGAATAAAAATTTTACAGATCCTTCTATGTACGAAATAAAAAGGAAAAGTGTTTCAATAGAGTAGATTGAAACTCCCGCTAAGTAGGTACCTACCGTAATCATATATCACAATGGTTACAGTAGGTAGGTACGTACTTATAATTTTTATTCACAAAATCTCACCCCAGACACGATCCCTAACACGTGCGACTTTGATATAACTAAGTACACCAATAAGGTAAAACTCAGCGGGGTACAAGAACAGCTGATTCTGTGGCACGGGAGTCGCCTCAAGGTCCCGGGAAGGCACACCCCGGCACCCCGGGAGAAATCTAATTTAGCACCCCAGCCTGTACCCCGCCCCGCACCACGACCTCCCGCCTGTCTCGTTCTAAACCAAGAGTTCGTCGACAAACTTTTAGAAATAGAAATCAATGTTTACGAGCTTTATTTGTTTATATGGGAGCTGTGCTACCTAATTCAAAATATTATGTATGTATAGGTGCGTAGAGTAGGTACAATTACAGACAGCCAATGGCGGTTGTGTTCTTCATGATTGAAAGTGTGTTGAAATGACAGAAATAGAAAGTAATATCGAGTGATAAATCCATGGAGACACAGTAAAGGCACTTTAAGGGAACTAATTATGAACCATACATTTTGGAAACAGGGTACCTACAAGTAAAGGCACCTCCCTACGTGTTCCTTTTCTCAAAAATGTCACAGTTTCACGTTTTACGACAACGTGACGTAAAACTTTCAACACAGTGTTCCTTTTGTAGAAAAATTTGAAATCATATGACGAAAGATTTTCTTTTTGTCGAATAAAACGAAAACATTCATAAGAAAAGCGAAACAACAGTAACTTGTAGATATGTTTTGGTTTTGATTTTAAAATCTTTTTAGCTCCACTTGTAACAAGAAGCCAATACGATAGCATTATAGAAGCTATTAAGTAGCTATAGCTAAGACTATCGCATTCATACACTTTCTAAACAAAATCGTAAAACTCACATAAATCTAATAAAATCCGTTTATCATTTTTATGTAACTGAGTCAGCTCAGTCCCGGCCTCCGGCACTTTATTGTTATTTTCCAAGCTTAAACTGTGCCAAGAGATGGCCAAGAGTAATTGGGGTAGGAGTGACTGTGCATCGTATACCGAGACGAACACCACAAATACTCTTGATAACAGATAACTCAGCGATTGTTGCTTTGATAAAAATACGCACGGGACAACGTTGCCGCTCCGCAACAACCCACCCGCCCGTGCGACGTTGCCGTGTCTCCACGCCGGCGGCCATTTGCAATTCAGATGAGAGCTAGTCAGTTGTTAACTTGTTACGCCACAGCCACACACTCTCAAAATAAAAACAATGTTTTAGTAATAAATTAAGGCGGATCTAATATGTGTTGCTAATATAATCAGTCTCGCGTCATTGCACTTGTGTTTGACTTAAGAAATAATTAATTACTTACGTCGTAATCTTTTTCGCACGAGTCCGCACGACACATTGCTTTTGCTCATGAAACATTTAACATCTAGGTACCTAATTAAAGTTCTTTAGTAGATAAAGAATTACAATTAGAAACATTTATTACTCAGGCATTGGACGCTTAATTCAAGTACGTCGTCCTTTCCAGACAAAACTAGATGTAGGTAGATCTATCAAAACCACTTTACTTTGTATGTACCCAACCACCCACCCCAGCAAGTAAAACTATAATTAACAACAAAATTTTCAATAACCACTTGTCTAGCTAGAGCTTAGGAACTTCTATAATTATGGACAAACTCTCAAATAAATTCTTAGGGTTTGCCTGCGATTTCGTTGCGTGAAACTGAACATTCACGAAGTCGCGGGCAAAAGTTAATGTATTCTCTTTTTAAGTTTATCACCAATAAGATATTTAAACTGAGACATGACAACACAAGGCCAAGTTCTTGATCTACAGAAATTATAGCTAAGTTCCATGTCTACTTACATGTTACCAACTTGTTTAGTTGCTGCATGTTATTCTAGTCGCGACCGTCAGATCAGGTTTCTGCCAGCCCAACGGACGTATAGACTTTCACGAAGCCATGCGAAATTCACACATACATGCAATATTTTCATGAATACAAATTAATAACTTGCCATAACTTATGATTTAATGCGAAGATTTTCATGTCAGATAATTCCGAATGTGAAATTAATATTATCTAATATCGTTTAGTCGATTGAATTGTAAATTCAAAGCATAAGCTACAAGCAAAATAAAAGTAGCTACACTAGCAGAATTGCAGTAAGAAATAAAAAAGCAAAAAAGATGTTCGAAAGCTTTATGTTCCGAACGAATACTTTCATTTCTTTCCTTTGGCAAAGAACGCCAATTTAAAAAAGGCAGACTCGGTAAAAATGAATGAAACGGAAATATTGTAACAGACCATGGCATAGTAAGCCGCATGGTGGATATGTGCCAGGAATAAGTGCTTTAGTTATTTGTTATAAACATGGAGTCTCTGCCAACACTCGATCTGAACTGATCTATAAATATTTTGGCAAAAAGCCGCAGTAACTGAAATAAACATTGTTATATACCTACCTAGTACTATAATTAATACTGACAGTCCTTGCTCGTGTGATGTTGATGAAGTATAGGTACTTCATCAACATCACACGAGCACAGTATAGGTACTTACGTAAAGAAGTCTTTATATCGGAAAAGTAATACCCATGCTGGGCTAGTTAGAAGAAAGAAAATCTTTTTTATCAATGATAGTAAAACATTGGCAGACATAAGATACTCTTTCTTAGAGAACTGCCCATAAGCCGATCGTATGGCTCGTTTAGATTCTGATCATATTTTGAGACCTCCTACCATAAAATCCATCCATCCTTAAGCTCCATTATCAAACAAACAAGTCTGTGAAAGATTTATTTTCATCTAGGTTTTGCTCATGACTTCATCCGCATACATGTCAGTATAACAAAAGTTGACAATGTCGCGACCTGTGCCCTTACCCTGATTACAAGCTACATCTTTGTCAAATTTCTTTGAGTTCGGTTCAGTGGTTTTGGCGTGATGAGGTAACAAACATAGACAGTGTGTAATTTGCATTTCTAATATGTAGTGTGGATTCCATAGAGTATATAACTACAATGGTTATGCAGTCTTTGGTGGATTCACAGATTCCATTAAAACATTCAATGTTTTTGACACTGTCCTAAAGATCTCGGAGATTTAGAAGATTCGTTTCATACAGGTTAGTAAAAGCCACTGCAAGATCTGCATTATGTAATAAGAGTTAGCGTGTGTTGCCTGCAACGCCGTCATTTTGGCTAATAGCCTGGAATCAACGCAAAAATACCGCAATATGTGAATAAATTTCACCCCGAGCGCAAGCGTGGCAAGGGATATTTAGATTTGCGTCATAAATTGTTACCAGTGGGTACTTTAGCTTTATTAAGATTTTATGCTCGCTCTCGCATAGTTGTATCGTGTATCAGCGCAAGTAATTGAATAGTCAAACGAACTTACCTGTAAGTGAAGTTCGACGGTAATTATACGAAGTTGTTGTCTCGTCCGAAGATGATGATAAGAATACTAGTGTAGTTACGGCCTGCCATTCACCGGCGTCACATAATTTTGAAGAAATAAGCAAAAACTAAACATATCCATCTTACATGTGCTGCCGCCTCTGTGGAACTATCTTCATTAAGTTTATAGCAACTTTATTGGTTTTACAACATAGGGTCCATGCTCATGGAACCATAGCATGAAATATTTGGGTCGGGGGGGACTCATCATCTTCGGACGAGACAACAACTTCGTATAATTACCGTCGAACTTCACTTACAGGTAAGTTCGTTTGACTATTCAATTATACTCGTTGTTGTCTCGTCCTCGATGATGATAAGAATACTAGTGTAGATGTTCAAAGACTAGTTGTAAAATCAATAAACATTTATTGAAAAAATAACATAATAATTGTTATTTTTCAGAATAATTAAAATTTAAAGTTCAAAAAAAATATAAAAAATCTATAGTTTAGTAATCATAAAAAACAATATAAAAGAAAATAATAACAAAATAGTTATGTATGTATGTTTCATTAGTACAAAAAAATTGCTTCAGAGAAGCTGCTATTGTTTATATTATAGGTCCATTAAGACATCAGACTAGCAAAAGTTGTTGATTCCCCAGTCCAACTAGCCGCTCTCCTAATATCAACAATATGAACACCCTTACTGTAGGTGCTGATGTTGCTACAAGTCGGGTACTGTGTAATCAGAACGCCGTTTGTAAGTACTGGAGCTCACAACTGTATAGGACTTTTTTGTATTGTAAACGAACTAGTACAACCCCGCAGGTCTTTAGTTAAGTCTGAATAATTAACCACAATTGTAGCTGAGCATACTTCTATTCTAGTGTTTAAATAAAAAACAAAAGAACAGTAAGAAAAGGTTGGCATCTACCTATTTAGCCCCAGAGTTTTAATTGACTTATGAATCTTAATCATAATGTAATCTTTTTGATCATAATAATAATTTGTTTATTACCACAAACATCAAGTACATTGCACTGTATAGGTACAGATAAAAATTCTAAATTAAGTATTACATAGATATAAGTACAATAGATTCGACCCTGTCCCCTAAACTAGGCTAGGCCTGTATCTTAGCCTCTATCTTCTTAATAATAGTAATATTTATTTTTGAGATTGTTAGTGTCCTTTGGCCTGTTGATAATTTTAATAAAGCTTAAAATCATTCCGATGAATATAATTGCTTGCAATATAATTAAGTAAACCTTATACCTCCCAAGCATTATTATATTTAGGTTGTGGAGGTCATAATCTATATAAACCTCTAAATAATCTTTTGACTTTATCATCTGTACCTAAATGTGCTATATATAAGCCCTTTAATTGAGTAATATAATATATAATTGAGTGCCTTATATTTAGGGCTAAAGCAGATCTAGTGGAATTTAAACTTCCTTATTAAACTCCTTCATAAAATCTCCTAGTAAGTTATTAAATAACCTCATTTATTAATTAATGGCTTTGTTATACTTAAATTTAAAAAATTACAGTATTTAGCCCCCTTTTACAATTGCAGATTAGCCCCCTTATACAATTGCAGATAAGAATTGTTTTTTTTTTTTTTTTTTTTTAATTTACTTTTAGAAATGAACTTAACAATATCAACCATTCCATAATCAATTCCGAGGACTATGAATGTTTTCCTGATACATTCCTGCAATCAATTTAAATTTTTGGTGAAAGTAGTGTAACAATTTGTAATTAAACAAGGTAAGGATATCTTTAGAAGGTTGAATTATAGCAGGTTCATGTTTTAACAATCTATTGAATATAGGAACAATGGTCGAGTTATCCAATGGGAAACTATTACAATATCCGTTGCTTTGTCTGTATTTATCTTCCCTTAAGTTTATGGAACCATAGAGAATGGAGGGAAAGCATAAAAAGGTTGATATTAAAAAACCAATTCATGGTAAAAGCATCAACTGTCACAGCACCTGGATCTGGATACCCTGAGACATAACTATAGCACTTTGTGTTGGTCCATGATGCAAATAGATTATTTAAGTTATCTTTTGATGATGTGTATTACTTAGTTCCCATTCTGTATTGTTTGATTCCCTTCTGGACTCAAAATCAGTTATTACATTGTCTTTAGTATTGAAGACCTCCTAATCTATTAATGTAATATCATTCATCTGCAATATCATTGCAGTGGTATTATCAACTCTTAGCAATATTTCACAATTTCTTAATTGTCTGTCAAAAGAAACTTTTGTCCAAGAAAGCAGCAACCAAATTCCAAAGAATTAATGTGAGCTGAGCCTCATCTGAGAGCAAGACACTCCCTATCCTGTGGAGGAAGCATCTGTAAATATTTCTAACTCAAAATATTCTTTCTAATAGGATTGTTAAGAGTCCACCGTTCAAAATGCATATATTACTCAATGTAGTGTTCATATCATAATTGTTATCATTACACTTTAATGTGAAATAGTTGTGTTACTTCTTTTAAATTTAATACCATAGGTACTTAATATTGGTCAAGGAGTTATTAAAGTTCTAATAACTTGTGTCAGAAATGTATTCATAATTTATTTTTATCAATTAATTATTTTATTCACTTTCAAAAGTTATGTCAATGGTATTGAAAATTATACCTAATTTTGTGAGACTAATCAATCATTTATTTCATGATCCTTCAGTTCAAGACATATGAAATGTATGGGTGTGACAACAATGTTTTGGTAAAAGATCACATTTTTTTTTTTTTTTATTTATTTAATTAAAGAAGCTATTTTCCAGTATAACCAATATTTAGTGTTGACTTTAACTATTTCCTTTATAGCTTTTTTCTTTTAATAAGCTTTATCAGATTTAATAATTTTTGTAAATGTTTATGGGTCTGCGCACAGTCCAAAAGGTAAAACATTAAACTAATAAAATTTTCCTTGGATAATAAATCTTAAGTATTTGTTACTACCCTTGTTAATGTTTATCATATAATATTAAGCATCTCTAAATTGAATGTTACATGCAAATCATTTTTCTGTTAAGGTTTGCATACTGTCCTGTGATCTTTCCACTTAAAATGTCCTGATTTAACAAAGTTTATTATTTTTATATTTAAAATAAAAAGAATGTGCCATAACTCTTTTCAACAAGAAAAAATTGGTCAACAAACCAGGGGCCTTACCACAATCTTTTACAAAACATTCTTATTTCGATAACGTTTTGTTTCAAGCTTATAATAACATTACTCATATTCGTACCATGAACTTCAACTTTCAATATTGTTTTATTCCTGTTAAAGTGCTGGGAAAGAACGAACTACTTCTAGGATTTGTCTATTGCCTGCTATAATAGAAAAGAAACAACGCTATATGAACTGTATAACGCTGTCCCTTTCACACATCGGTCCGAATTCCTACTATGACGTAGAATTGAGTAAATTATTATTATTTATTTATTTTAAAACATTACTTTGTAGTAGGATCTAATTGTTACGAGTAATATCCATAAAATGAACCCAAGTATTAAAAGATTTTGCTTTTTAAACAGAAAAAATAAAATAAAAAAGAGGCTGCAGCTAAATTGTGACATTAAGAATCGGAAAAATTCTGTTCTTGTCAGCAATGTCAGCTGTCTAACACGAACGGAATTTAAAAGTCAAAAATTTTAAAATTGATTTTTTGTGGTTAAACTTATTTTATTTCATCTTAGTTACTTAAGATCAGTGTCTCACTAGCATTTTGTAGTCAGTTGGATGCAAAATCATCATGGAATCAAGGTAAGGTTAAACATGGTAACTCAGTGAATAAGTTTATAACAAGGAAATATTTATATGTAAATAATGTTTTGATTATGATAGTTCGAAACAATATGTTTTCAGACTCAGTTATAAGTGTTTTGTTATTAATTTTGCAGCCGAAGAGTTAATCTAGTTAAGAGTTAATCCTGGCGACAGCTAGAGATACTCTGGGAAATTTTAAATTCCAACCGTCAACAACTACTGCCAACGATCGCTATGACAAATATGGAAAAAACAATGTCTTCAAATACTGGGACAAGATATTGGCCAGGGATATGCCAGGTGTTCAGGTGGAACTAGTTAGTAGTTAAGCATAATTTATTGTTATTTATAATATAAAACAAAGATAAAAAAGGGTATGCTTACATGGTTCGGTCATGTTGAGAGGAGGAGTGAAAGACGAAGACAAAAGATATTTTTATGGCAGAGGTGAGTGGCAACGCAGGGAAGGGTCGCCCTAGGAAAACCTACACTGACATTATAGGTAAGGTTCTTCAGAAAGGTCAGGTGCGCAGTACTCTTAACCGGCTTGCTTGTATGACGAGATGTATGAATGTAGGAGGTGGCGTTCTTTGGTTTTTGCCTACCCTTTAGGAAAAACATGTGCTATGTGTGTGTGTTAGCCCTGTCGGCGAAGAGACCCGTCGGCGAAGAGACCCGTCGAAGTAAAGTCTTGTCAGTGTTCAGTCTATCGCCGTTTAGTAATACACTCTTTAAATTATAAACAAAAAATAAAACTTATTTTGTTTCAGGATCTTAAATGCCGTCTTCCCCACAGCCGCTGTACAAGAGTTTCACAAGTAATCAAACCCTGCTGCAGAGTGTTGTTGGTACTACGTGGCTGTTCGCTCGCATTGTTTTGTGGCTGTGATTAGGCTTCCCGAATAACATCATTGTTTAATGGTTTTACAGATATTATGTTAGCCCTATAAATTGCAAGTGTTATATTTACAATATAACTTAACAATTGTATACTCGCGTATATTATTATTTGATTAAAGAAATTTTATATTTTCGTTTAAACTTATTGGTCTCTATTTACTTTTGCTTATTTCCAATACCCGTATACTAAAATCTCTAGAAATATAATTCAATCGGCAAGTTTACGTAAATAAACACATTTTACTTATCCCTTATAGGATTATTTTGTTATCCGTTTGTCTGTCTGGCCGTCTATCAAGACCCTTTTTCTCAGAACGCGTGGAGGTATCAAGCTGATATTAATTTCAAATACTTAGGTCTACTACCCCTTGAAGCAGTGAAAAAATTAAACTTCTGAGTAAATGTAAAATACATATTTAATATAAACTAGCTTCAAGCAAGCACGTCGTATACACGTCTCATCGGCCGGCGTCGTGTTTTGCTGCGAGGTGCTACGTAATCGATCTCGGAAACATCGGTATACGACACTCGGCCAAAAATCCTCTTCTTATCCTCAAAACCACAAACGATCTATAGTTGATGTCGTGGCGCGATTCCAACTTTTCAACCCTCCAGAGTCCAATTGATCTTCACTCTGATAGACTCCACGACTTCCTCAACCTTCGTGGAGCATTGTGGACGTGAAACTTACAGCTGCGACGTAGCCACAGCAGGACCCAGCAGCATGTGCAGCTTTTTTTCGTACGTAGTTCAGCATTGGATTCTTCTGAAACCTCTATTCTGGATTGCACCTTGGTTATCTCCACTTTCAATGTAGTAATGTCCTTTAGAAGCGTATATATAACGTCGATGTGATCTAACGTGACGGGGCAGTTTACTAAGATTTCTTGCCACGAATAATTGCACGCCATCCGGGTCTGTCCTCTTCAACATGTCAATGACATCCTGAAGGCTCTTCTCATTTCCATCTCTGCGGCGAGACGGCATCTGGTACAGCTTTTCAAGCGACTGGAACAGCAACAGTTTACCACTGCTGATCTTGTCCTCCTCGAAATTGGACCTAATATCTGCAGGACGCTGACCTCGTGCATGTAGTCAACAGCATGAACTAAAAAAACCACAATGGAAAACCAGCATTTCATTGACTGGTGGAGTTGTTTGGAACTAAGTTTCTCCGGTCAGCGGCGATGGCCGCGCAACATGCGAATAAAATTCGTTACGTGCAACGCACTGCACTCCAAAAAACTACATTTAAATATATAAATTTGCAAAACAATAATACTTCCGTCGAGTCCGAGGAACTTTTTTATGAATGCTAAATTTGACATTAAAACAATATTGCTGGTTGTCAAAAGTCACGTCGTGGTAGGAAAATGAATGAACTTTTAGGGGTGACGTCACCAAAACTGCTAAAAAAATAACATTATTTTAACCTTATTATAAGCTTATTTTAAGGACGTCATGGTACGAAAAGTCAAAGTAATATTATAATAACATTGTTTTAAGAGCTTGTGGTTGCCCCCCAGGTCACTTATGGCATAACAAATTTCTATAGCTTCTATAGAAAGTAATTAATTAATTGCAGATGTCATCTGAAAAGGACTCTAGTATAGATAATTTGACATTCAGAGGAATGTAACTCTGGTGTGGTTTAGCAAGAATAACATCTGTGGTGACTCTTTTCCAATCACAAAGATGAGATTTGAGTCGGCATACCTGAGAGTTTATTTGCGATGTTGATGGTTCCTCTTGTTCTTCCACTTCCTTTCCACAGGTGTTGCTCTGGATGATGTCTCCCCCCCACTTCTAAGCGAGGAGGGCCCCGCCAGTTTAAAGCTTTATTTTTAGAAGCATTTTGCTTGAACATAAATGTATTATGTCTCGCAGTGAACTTTTTGTTTCAGGAACTTTCAATTCCTAGTCAGTTTTTTGCACTGATTTAGCATTACTTATTTTATCAGTGAGGTTATCACCGAAGAGGTAAGTCTCTGACTCTGACTGCAGCAAATTATTTAATTACTAATAGTAGAGGAGATTTACGTCCCCCTGTTGTATCTAGACATAGTGAGTCACACAATAGTTGTGAAGCATCATTAAGCTCCATCTTGAGTTTGAATACCCTTCAGAAACATCTGAAGGCCCAGACATGAAAGTGTACAACTTGTTGTTATCATTTTTGTATAAGCTGGTCTCGCTTTCTTGACATTTTATTAATGCAGCGCTAACATCTGGGTTTAATTTTGGGTGGTAACATGAGTTCCACATTGGTTAATGGTGAGTTTTCCTTTTCTCCTCCTTTGCTAAACCTTTTTTGAGCATAATATCCCACCTTTGGGGTATCTCTTTAAGCAGGTCTTCTGCTTTTACCAGAACCTTAACATCTAAGTATCACGCAAGTCAGGTGAATATTGCTTTTTGGGGTTATAACAAAATCTGTAAAAACATAATGCAAGCTTCGGCAATAATCCTTGAACCATTATAACCACGTAAGTTCCCGCAGAACTTCCCTTTAAGGTTATAAAGAAAAAGTCAACCACGTGTGCCCCTAAAGAACACCCCACAGGTCGCTTAACATAAAGCATAGCAATTTTAGACCACGTGCGTTCCCGCAGAACGCCCCACAGGTCGCTAAGCTTACAACATAGCCATTTTAGACCACGTGCGTTCCCGCAGAACGCCCCACAGGTCGTTAAGCTTACAACATAGCCATTTTAGACCACGTGCGCTCCCGCAGAACGCCCCACAGGTCAGGCGAGTTGCATTCAGGTTCAAAACTGTTCACTTTCGTCTGCGTCCACGTGCAAGGGCGCATGACAATGTCGCGCCTTTTATCTGTTTTTTATAACTTTGATCTTCTTGGATTCTCTTCTGACTATATTTTCTCCGTTTTATGTGGGTTTCACGGTCTTTTACACAAAAGAACAAAAGATTAAAATAGAAACGTGACGCCGTTACTTGACATAAAATCCGAATGAAGATAGTTCCACAGAGGCGGCAGCACATGTAAGATGGATATGTTTAGTTTTTGCTTATTTCTTCAAAATTATGTGACGCCGGTGAATGGCAGGCCGTAACTACACTAGTATTCTTATCATCATCGAGGACGAGACAACAACGAGTATAATGAAATATGTATGCCGTGACGCCGTAAAAACATTGAAGGTATAATGTCCTTCGTGGAAACTCGAACAATATGGTTATATGTAGAAAAAAACCCGGTTTAGTTTGAGAAAATCCTGAGACGTAAAAATATAGTACCTACAGGGGTGAGATGATTTTGCGACGGTATCAAGGAGCGCCGAGACTAGTCGAGTCGAGAGAGTTGGGTGAATGGATTTTTGGAATGGGCATAAACCCCTCCGCTGACACAAATAGGAATAATCCGGCTAAAACGGGTTTCGAGCGGCTAGCGGCCTATGTAAGGACGAAAGGATTTAGAGCGGAGATAAAACGGGACGAAGGGGTACGGAAATCGCGCAATCAACGAAATTCCGGACCATTAACACTAGGATTGGTCTCGATTCTCGAATCACCGGCCAGACCAGAGCTGGAAATACTGTTGAAATAAAAAGTTCCCAATAATCGGATTTGTCCCTATGTAGATCGTATTGATTTTGCTCTGTTCACTACATCTGACGCGTAGGGTAGCTAAGGCTACGGAGACTGATGGATACGATCGTTAAAAATGAAGTCTTGATTGATTGCCAACTGCAATAATTTCAAATATAAATTTGAAATTCGGTACTGCAGTCGTGCATCAGCATAGTTTGATGGGACCGCAAGCTAATGATGGCACTTTCTAGTATGTAATGTCATAGCTCTACAGCAACTACAATTAATACAATTCTGTGACTCGTCACAATCGCATGTTATGAAAATTTAAATGTTTGTTTACTCTTATCGATGATTGTAATGGACTTGGCGATGCACTTGAACCGTATAACGAATACCATAATACAAGTTATTTTTCTATTTTTTTCCTCCAATACGACGCACAACTAAAACGCACTTAATCACATTAACATAATGCGTTCTGACATTCGCATGTAAGTTTTGTGAATTCATTAAAAGTTTGATGTTGCTACACACTAATTGAATGAATGGTATTTTACGGTTTATACCGCGCTGAACGGCAACGGCGCGTGGCGCCCGCCCGCACCGTGCGAGCTGGCAACGTGGCGCCTCGTATCCGTCAGAGCGGCAACGCTCGCCACAGAACGGCAACGTCTCGCACTGATTCAGCAGTTCTTTAACATTCAACGGAGATAGCATCGATTTATATAGAAGTTGTTGTTTTAATTTCAAGGGAATTGAAGGTTATAGTTATTGATAGTTGAGTAATCGATGTTATCATTTAGTGAGAGTGCAATATTTACAGATGTCAAGTTAAGGGCCAACCGCCAAGCATAATTATTCTGGATTTCGTTTTCTTTAGAAGACTAAGGCCTAGGGGACTAACACAGCTAGGTTGAAAACTGTTTTGAGTCTAATGATAGAATAAAAGCAGGATGACCTAAACTCAACATTGTATTTGTCACGTAGGCACAGATTTTGCTATTTTGGCACTTCGGTCTAGTTTTATAAATCCTCTCTGGACTGGGTAAACAGAATGATAACTTACCAATCGAATATGACACTTTCATTTCGATTTAGAAAAAGAAATAAGCCCATTGGAATAGAATAAAATACAGTGTGTATTTTTTTTTACTATCTACTTATTTTATTTAAGATATTTTTTTTTTATAGACTGCAATATTAATAGGTATCCTGTTTACCTACTTATCGGCTTATTAAGTTATTAACCGTTTTTTCTTTTTAAATCCTATTGTTCTCAGTGTGACTCACAGCCGTCATAACTTTTCCTATGCTACAATATGTGACGTAGGTAGAGTTTCAGTCATGGTTCGACTATTCGGCATAGTACATTAATGCGTATTGTACAAAAGATCACTCTTTTTTTCCAGAATCAGTAAAAAATAATATTGCTTAAGAATTTTATAAGAAAAGAAATATTGAATTAAGAAGGTAGCCTTCTAAGTTTTTTGTTTCGCTAAAAATAATTTTATCCTTAGCCTGCTCTGTCTCACTCCAAGAAAAACGCCTTTCCTCCATCCTACACGTGCCTCCTCACCATCTGCTTAGCTTTTTCCCAACTATGATGGGGTCGGCTTCCAGTCTAACCGGATGCAGCTGAATACCAGTATTTTGCATGGAGCGACTGCCTGTCTGACCTCCACAGCCGAGTAACTGGGTAATACGATACCCTTTGGTATGACTGTTTGTCAGACTTTCGGGCTTCTGACGACCTTTAACGACTGTCAAAGACCGTTACTGTTACCTGTTACCGTGCCTCCTATACAACCATAAAAGTTGTAAGAAAATATAAAAACAGCGTTTCTTTTTCTTGTTTGCTTAATTGGTCCATGTTGCATGGTCTATTTTGCTCACTAGGCACTTGGAATTCGGATAAACGGTTGACATGAAATTAAACAGTCAGAATAAGCGCGGTAGCCAAGCCAACCCATGTTACGTAGGTAATATTGTTGTTTGCTTCAACAAGAAGTTGGCTCATGCGTTGCTCTGCGCATTTTCAATCAAACGCAGTGCATTTAAGGTTTAACTGAATGTTTGTCTTATTTGTAGTATCTAGAGACATTTAGCAGGTATTTCATGTTAGTTTTTATTTCATAAATGTGTCTAGTAACTAGACAACTTAGGCCCCTTAATTTTTTCTTTAAATGTTTAAAAATTGCAACTTTGTACTCCATACTCTGTTATTCCATAGTAGAGCTTTATGCAGCTTAATAGGTAGGTACAGTCAACAAAAAAGATAGGTATTCAGACTCGTCAGATGTAGTTGAAGTTCTCTTAGAAACCGATGGATGTTTTCAAATAAATAAACAGTTCATGAATTAAGTTTCAATCGCAGACGTCCATCGGTCTGAAAGAAACCTTGGATAGGTACCTATCTATTTGTTGACTGTACACGGTCACTTAAAATATTAATGAGATACCGTATTTCAAACTGGATTTTCTTTGATCCTGCCTGCCCAGCCTTTTCTTAACTATGTTGGGATCGGCTTGCAGTATAACCGGATGCAACTAGGACCTGTTAACCAGTTTTAACTGGAACTGTTTGTGATCATTCATTATACAGTATATAGCGCAAAATTGCGAATTTCACAAACAGTATCGAGAAGCTTAATTGCTTACTCCATTTGCATGTCCCTTGGTAATTGAATTAGCATCGTATCTTCATCCTAGTTGTTAATTGAGAGATGTAAGAGTAACAGCTATAATATCATCTAGGTACGTAGGCAGACATTCTAAATAGTCAAGGTCAATGTCGTCGGCCAAGTAAACATGTTCGCCGCTTTAAGATATCATTTTTGGGCGTGCGTAGCAAGTCATAAAATTGATTAATGGCGTCTTCAATTCTGATAGAATCAGATAGCAAAAAAATAACATCAAAGATAGGTAGATAGAGGTATAGGTTTTACAAAAACGGTCTTTTGCGAAGATTTTTGATCGTATAAGTGCAAACAGAAAAAGTCGCGGTTGTTTTCTTGTATTTTAAAGTACCGAAGTACAATAAACTAATAAAATAACGTAAGTAGGTACCAATTTCCTAATTTACCTACTAATTGTCTGTCACCAACAAAGCCCTGACAAAACGATAAATTTTCAATTAACAGTAAATTTTTATTTTTAAGCGATAAAAAATCAAGACTGTATTTTAATCAATTGACTTGGTAAATAAGTGACACCACCGTTTACTATTTCTATATAGAATCTCGTTTTGACAGCTCAAGAAAAGTACTTATGTCAAGTGATTGATGGTGTCTAGAACCAAATTACCTTACCACAGACTATAGTGTACATAATGTAGAATCTAGAAAAAACCTATTCTTTTTTATTTATAAAATATGTATCTATTGTATGTTTTTTGCAAAAGTATTCTTTAGAAAGAAACTTTCTATTTAAAGAGCTTAAAAGGCTGAAGCTGCACAAGTCCTTGAATGCTTTTTAAAAGCCTGTGGACTAACGTAATCCAATTACTGCACGTTCACGAATCCAATTACTGGCGGTGATGAGTAGACTTGGCGCGCGACCGCATCGACCTGTGCTAGCTACGACACACGACCAAGATTATAGTTAAATGGTCAAAGATTAGAAGGTGTTTCATCTTTTAGAATTTAATTTACACCTGACTGATGGGTTGGAAGATGGAAATCAAGTTTCTCATCGAACGAGGTATATGTATATATACTAGAAACGATCGTCCTATGCATTAGAAACCTAAAACGGACGGCTAAAACAAAGCTAGTAAAAAGGCTCATCTTCATTATTATGTCCATGAAAATCAAAGCTCTAAATATAACGTAGCAAGCGTTTCATGGCAAGTGGTAGTCTATGCATATGCCTCTCGCGTATAGCATAAAGATGCAGATCTGTGAGGCACCGACAATGCACCGGATGTGCATTGTGACCGCAACTGACGTTAACACAAAAACAAACGCACACATGCACAAATTGCAAATCTAGTGTTGCATTTAGCGATGTCTGTAATACACGTTATTTTAGACGAAACATTGAAATCAAATTCTTATGCAGATTTCGCTAATGTTATGTATAAAGTAACTGCTGATTTGGTTGAAGGTTTAAATAAATTACGAGTTCTCAATTTGGGGTCGAAACTAAAAGTTAATTTAAATGTTATTTATTACACATCGCTTTCAAAAACGAGTACGAATTAATAAATCAGTGTACAGAACTTCAAACAGACAGAGAATTGTAGAAATCCTTGTGCTGTTAACATCTGCATATGGGTTCTAGGAACTGATGTATCCGGTTGTTGAATTGTATGGGCTCTGTATACAACTACACATATGCGTTGGTTAAGCATATTTCCCGGGATTCCGATACAAGTTATGCATGAAAAAGACTCAGGATGGTTTTTGTACTAAATGTCGTCAATAATGGCTTAACTTCCTTGGCATGCTATTTCTTATTCTTCCTAAATAATATTAGTCTATTAAGCGGCCTTTGCCCTGCAGTGGGTCAGCCACTGCAGGGCAAAGGCCGCTTCTTATACACAGAAGGTGTGATGAATTGATCACCACGCTTGGTCAAAGCTGATTGGTCCTTATTTTGATTTCCTACCGATGTCAGTGATGATCAAGAACTTTAAGATAAACTGCGAAGGTACCTACTCTTGCCCGTGCCCGGATGCGAACCCACAGGCTCGTGCATGAGATGCGGTCGGTTTAACCCCTGGGCCATCACATCTTAAGGTTACGTCTAACTATTTACCTAAGCTATTTTTTTAACAACTTAGCTTTGCCTAATGACCCGTGCCATGGTGTTTTTGCCCCAAGCAATTTATTTAGCTCCACGATGTATGTAATTTACTACGTGATTTTGCGCAGACATGAATTTAAGATATTAACTCCCCTCGTTTTATGATATGCCAACGATAGTAAATACGTTGGTCAACTAGTAAAAACTAGGCAGTAAAAGAAGGTATTTAGTCATAAGGTACTTAAAAAAAACCTAATAAAGATTTAACAGAAATCAGCATCTTATGATATCATCTAAGTACACAGGTAGATAAACGCACCAAGAGTCCATTATTATTGCACCATATTCTTTTTTTCAAAAGTAGAAAACAAAATGACGTCGCCATCTTTTAATTCCGGTTTAAAATCCGATCTGTCACTTTGTCGGTACTCAGATGATCGAATTGAAATGTAGATATTTTCTACGTGAGTCGGAGGCGGTGTGTGCCTGAGGCGATGACAGGCGAAGCTGGGATGTTATATCTCATAATCTCACCGCTGCCTTCGAGGCTTCGACCCCGCAGACATAGCCCGTCAGACTTGTTTCAAAGAAAGTTGGACTATAAAAGAACACTGAGAACAACTTAGTGACGCACGCTTGTTCAATTAAGTACATACCTATTTACCTGTAGTACTTTTAGTAATTTTGGTTTTCTACCGTTGCTTTATAAAAATTAACTGTAATTAGGTCATCTGGGTAAACCAAATATTTTTACTACTATTTTAATTTTTGCGGAGTTAAAAGCAAAATGATTTCCCGTCAGCATTGTGGTTAAAAAGAGTTAAATTTGATAGGTACCTAGACCAAAAAACTTCAATAACTTAGTTTGTTTGTTGTTGCGAACTTTTTGACGCAAGTCTCTAAAGAAATAAATGGCTCCCATTTATCCAAGAACATAAACAGTAGGTAGTTAGGTATAAGATAAGTACCTAACTGATAAAAATGTTGAACAGACTGATTGAACCCATCGACTTCATTCGTTCATTTGTTCAATCAGACGGGATAGGAATCAATTTAAAAAAGAAGTTCTTTACGTCGTTGAAAACACACCCGTATAGAGGAGCCCATAACGCTTTTTTCTTACGTGACGATTTTGCCAAACTCCTACCGCAAGCCGCGTTAAAGAACTACGTTCCAAAAAAGGGGACTAGTATTAGAGAATAAAGGAACGGAACGAAAATAAGAGAAAGCGCTCAACGCGAATTGAACCCTGCAAAAGCAAGGGAGAATACAAGCAGGCACAACACAACGGGCATGCCAAAAATTTTTCGCCAAATACAGGATGGTCGTTCCTCCAAAAAATATTAATTATTATTGCTAAAGAACTAATTTAATGCATTTACATTTATAAATACCAGTAGTAACTGCGAAATTAGCTCCTAGTCTGAATATGCTATTTAAGCGTATCAATCAGAATAAAGTGATTCTGATTGGCGCTCACGACATAAACAACAAAAGGAAAAGTAAAGGTCACGAATATCGATGCCTTTGCTACCAAAAAGAACTTTGATGTCTTAAAATTGCAAGCAATTAAAGCTATAATAATAAACTCCGACAATTTTGGCGAGTGAAAAAAGTGCGCCTGTTGCCGCCTTGGAAGTGGGTCGAGGCGGCAACGTCGCATAGCGGTACCGGCCGCGGAATGGCAACGGCGCGTGGTGCAGCGCTGCCACATGTATCGTCGATAAATTCGGGCTCGATACCTACAATCAACTAAAAGGGAGCCATTCATTAACATTTTTGCAGATTCTACCAACCAGTCGGTGCTAATCAATCATTCTGTTCAATGAATCAAGCGTTTATCTACTTAGTACCTACTGAAAAAAAGGAAACTTTGAAACACGTCATTTGTTCGTAGTAGTAAGTATACGTATCTATATTATTACACTCAAATATGGCACACCCTTCGTACATATTATATCTAATTTATGTGTTAGTAATGTAGTAAAATAGGACGGGCTCCGACTATAAATTACTTTAGCCATTCACGCCGCCACAAATCATAGCAATGAACGCCTATTACTGCATCTGCAAGTAACGAAAACGATCAAATATACATTCATACAAACAAAACACCACATAATTGTCTAGAATCGTAATCATTTGATGTAATATGGTTACTTGCACTTAAAAAGCAATTTGGAGTCTTGAGGACGTCGATCTACGACATAGATTCTATGTAGATGGTGGTAAGTCTATTCAAGCTCAGGCTTTTATGTAGCCTAGACTGTCTCGCTATCTTGTATTTTAAAGACACATTGGCTTTGCACCATGTAGGAGATAATGATACAAGAATGACAAAAATGTGACTGTGATAGATGACCTCTAATTTGCTGGCCACACAAACGACCCTTTGGTTGGTATGGATATGGAATAAAAGGATTGCTCCATCAAATATTGTGTAATTGCTAAGGATATTTATTATACCTAATTGGTGACCGAGATAAAACAGATTGTGGATCTAAGAATAGGAATTTGGATCACCACCATAGTGATGGTAGGAGTGAAAATAAACTTCTGGTACCCAGCAGAGTGCTAGCTGTCTAGAGAGCGCTGAAAGTTATAGATGACTTTTCTACACCCTAAAGTTCCTAATATTTTGGAAGTTTCTGTTACCGGGGGCTTTACAATATGCTTATTATACTACATATATTAACCGCTCAAGGATTTTATATTGTACTGTCATACCGACCGATATGACAGTACAATAGAAAATCAATTGTGTCTCATTACGTGGGACTTCAGTAATTAAGAACAAAACATCAAAGTAGTGAAACCGAGTTTAGTAAAACTAGCTTAGTAGGAAGTCCGAGGTCGAAGTACCTCAAACTAAGACTGGACAATCAAAGTTGATGCTGCAGCCTGAGGTACTTAGAGAAACAATAAGCTTTGATGCTATCCTCAGTTGTTGGGAAGATAAAAATGAGGTTGGACGAAAGGTTGATTAGTAAGGAGTCAAATGCAAAAATGGTGCTCTTTGCTTAAAGTTAAAACCCCATTTCTAGATTAAGTACTATCATGAAAAACTTATGGTCCTGGTCATATAAAAGTTAAAAAACAACGCATTTTGTGGTAAGTACTTCCTCGAATAATGGTAACTTACAGCACACATTCTATTTTTGCCTTGCCCTTTCATGTGTTAAAAGAGCACATAAGAATAGAAACAAGGAATGTCTGCAGTTTGTCCGTTCGCGCGGCGAACAAGAGTCGACCGAATCGATACTTGTTTCTAGGTGAGAAGTGTTCCAGTTCGACGACAGCTAGGTAAACTGAACGTAGATTTAACACCGGGCGTAAAGTGCCTTTAGATTACCATCATACCATTTGACATGAAACTGAAAATATTACGGACGGTACGGTTTATTTGGCAGAAAAAAAACCCTCACAATTTTACAACAGGATTTCGTACCTACTCAGCTAAATATTATCTTTATAAAATAAAATAAAAAACAACAAAGCGCAATAACTCATCTGTTTTCTCAAACGAAACAGTTTTTAAAGATAAAACTTAATCTACCTACTCAAAATCCAGACGCTAATTAAAATTATGCAAAAATAAATATTTATAAGTTCCGAAATACAACAGCCTTTGTATACCAATATTTAGCGCGTCGAAGGTATAGCGTGAAAACACGAAAAGTGCATCAAATTAAAAAAAAAAAAACAGAAAAGCGGTTCGTGGACCGTGCGTGCACGATTTGGCAACGTCGCACGACCCGGCCGCACGCTGACTGGCTGACTGCAAACACAAGACGCGTTGCGGTTGCTTCGTGAGTCGTGCTGAGCTACAAAGGGTTATTTAAATGTTTTTATAAATACCTGCAACCCTGTAAGTGTAACATAACATGGGCTTATGAATAGCTTACATACCAGATTTGAAGCAGGTGGGTCGGGGTTGAATAAGAAGTTGAATATTTTCCAACAGAAAAACAGTTGTTTTCAAGTCTTGAATCGGAAAAATATTAGTTAAAGATCTTTATTACTTTTAAGTGGGTAAGTAATTGTTCTTTAAAAGTATTTTTTTTTTATTGTTTACTAACAAAGTATAAGAGCGTTTATTTATTTTTCACGGACATCTGTAAAGCGAGGTATGAAATAATAATTTAATTTATCAATAATATAAACGAAAATAACATATTTAAGTTTCTTATCGTGTTAAAATGAATCGATTCGACAAAGTTTACGACACGGCGACACGCCAGTCGCAGTGGGCGGGCATTCTGTCAGCAGAGAGTCGCAACGCGGCCAATCACGAGAGTCGAGCGTGCGCACAAACGCGCGATAATGCGTCAGTCGCATCGCGCCCCGCTGCGAAGGTGGCGCGTTTTTTTCGTCGCAATCGTAACAACGCCTTTACATCGACGATTGAAGTGATTTGTCAAAATGTCAATCTTTAATCCTATTCAATTGATTGATGAAATTAAAAAACGGCCCGGGTTGTACAAGGCTGATCATCCTGCCGATCGAGAGGAAAAATTGGCGTTATGGAAGGAAATAGGATCTGTTATTTACCATGGTTGGGAAAATTTCAACAAGGCGACAGCGTATGACAGAGGTTAGTAATGGGTTACTAAGTACTGGACAACACACGAACCTAACCTCTATGTCAACGTCAACATTGAGAATACTTAATAACACGAAATGAGTCACACACTATTTTTGTATTTTTTTTCTAATCGTTTTTTTACTACATTACTTCATAGCTTGTGTTCAAATATTGACGTAAGCAGAACGTGTAAAGTGTATAAGTTATAAGTTAACTTTAATTCCAAGTTAAAAAAAATGATTGAAAGTCGAATGCGCCCTGACAGCATTGACGTTTGGTACAAGTGATAACTCAGTCGTTCAATGTCTCGCATGCAGCGAGTCGACGCGGGGCGATTAATGATAACCGCATTCCGTTTCCCGCCCTTTTGCCCTTGTTGTTACATTGTTTTTACGATTTATTAACAAACTGAATAAGGAAATGTTCAGGTATTTGACCGCATAAAATAGTCTGGCGTACATTATAATAATGGGTGCCTACAACAAACACGTGTAATTTGCATGCTGTGACGCGTGCGCAAAACAGGTGAAGTTCGTTAAAATATGAACGCAGTATGTTACGCCATTTAGTATGAATCAGAACGTTCATTACGGCCAGATGATGTCGGAAATTTCTAGTTATAGCTAGGTCTGTGACTTAACGATGCGTAGGATTTTTTAGTTTGACAAAACATTGTTCATTTGGGTATGGTTACTGAAGTAAGTGACATTCGAGGTCGACTAATATCACCTAAATACATGTGAACTAGCATAGACCACTGACAGCAACTCTTGGGATTTAATTCTAGGTTTCGCTTTAGACTATGATACTCAGAAATTTCTAAAAGCAGAATTCGGTGAAACAGTCACACATACAATCGCACTTGCGATAATAAGACTCCAAGAGTGCGTAGGACTGAATGAAATAATACTGAGACTGAGAAAAACGAGGTGAACGTGCGCTCTGGGACAAGACAAAATAGTCGATCAGACGTGCGAAATGGCGACTAGACGTTCAGTCGCAAGGTAGTCTTACGTCAGTTAAAAAAGTATCTTGTATTAGTTAAGCATGACATAGCAAAGGATCAAAGAGTTTCAAAAAGTTGACTAAGTGCTAATTCCAACAATATTTTTTTACAAAGTTTTACAGTTGCAAAGGAAATGGCGATCATTGCGGGACGCGTACAATCGAGAGCTGCGCGCGCGCCGCTCAGGCATCAGGATCAACAGGCGTGTGTATCGCTACTTCAAGAGGATGAGCTTCCTCGGAGGATTCGAAGGCAGTCTCAGCGAGGACGAGTATGTTGACTTCCTTCCGGATAAAAAGTTGGTTCATCCTTCAATAAAGCAAATCCATAAAAAGACTTTAAAATCAAGTCTGTATATTTTCAAGGTTAACTCTCTCTCGATAAATACATGCAAAGTTGTTATTAATTATATGTTTTTTCATCAGGGAACTGGACGAAGATTTAATCTTAGATGGACAAAATCCAGGAGAAGAAATACATATCGAGACTGTCAAAGTAAAAAAGCCTAAAAAGAAAAAGAGGAAACGGGAGTCTAGCGAGAGTCACGAGCCTCCAGAAGAGCTTGAAATGCCAATGTTTCCCGTGGAGATGGCTGAGGGTGAAACCGACAGCGATAGGCTATTCCTATTATCTTTTCTCCCCGAAATGAGGCAGCTTCCGATCAATATAAAGATGTGGGTGAGAGCGCAGATAGCCAATGTCATGCAGGAGGCAGTCTCCTGCCATTACAACAACACCAGACCAGGAACTTCGGCTGACAAAAACTATATTGATATCAAACGGCAAAGGCACGACAGTACAGAATAGGCTTCAGATTCTTCCAAATACATTTTATTGGTGCTCTTTAAATGTCATACGTCTTATAAATAATTGTTGTTTCTTCAAGTTTTTAATAAATAGGTATATTTTTGTTGCTATTTTTAGGACTAGTTTGAAATAAATACGTTCAGTAATTGGACTTCATAGAATGTTTTGATGATGACTTGATTGAAGATTATGAGATAATTATCTAATAATCAGGTACGTCCTTAGAAGATGTTCTAATATTAATAAAAAATGTAGTGCAATAGAATTTTAAAGGTTTATACAACGACATGTTATGCAAACTGGTACACAAGTCTTCCCATAACAGTTCGCCATGTTGAAAATAAAAAAAATATTGTATGAAATATGGACATTATCCAAGTCTGTTGGCAAAAACAGAGAGTTTACGAGTGTTACTTTTGTTTTGTTATTAGTTACGCGCCTTTATAAATGGATACATTATTTTGGCAATGGGTCAAAAAAAATAATGTTGTTTTGCTCTATGGTTTACTTCTGCGGCAAAGTCTAGATTTTATATTTTATATGCAGTGTCTTCTTAGGTATTTATTTGTCCATTTTAGTTTGTAAGACATAACATAACCTCACGCCTGTAATCCCGGAAGGGTTAGGCAGCGGTGTACCCATTTTAGTTTGTAAGAAGTCGATTTTGAGTTTTGTTAGTCTGTTAGTCTATTGTTTTGTAACACAGGGAAGTTACCAAAGTTGCAGTCAGAGAAGAAAGTTTTGTATTTTTTGATGTAATCGGAAATAAGTTAGGGATAACTTTATTTTTCTAGTCTAGTTATAGTAATAAATAAATGAGTAATATTATATGAATACATAAAATGATACCTATCACAGATAGTTTTCGTCTCCATTTAGAGGTTTTAAAAAAATCCATTTCTATATTTTTAAGCATTGTTTTTTTTTTCAAAGGTTTATGTTTTTCCTTGTGTCATGGACGTGTGACTATCTTATTGGTCACATATTAATGACGAGTTATTAATATAAGTCAGGCTATTTTCCTCCGTTAAATTAGGAGGTGCCTATAACTTTATACTTTGTGTTTCCTGTTTACTTAATTAATTTAATAAATGTTATTGGATTTTTTACAAAACGTTGTATTATTTTACCTCAATATACCACACGATTGATGACCATCTCATGGGTTTTATACCTGTAACAAAAATAACATGGGTTAATTTTCCTTCAATTTTTTTTAATGTTCGACACAGTAAGCGCGATCAAGTATTAGTAATGCATATTGAAGGTATTATTAGGTGATACCTATCAATTTATATTTTATAGATAAGCATAAACTAAAAGCGAGCAAAAAATAGAAGTAACCACAAAAATTGTCCAAGGAAATCCTACAATAAAGCGAAGTTGGCACTATAAGTGAGAAAAAGTGATAAAAACGCGGCCAGAGTTTTTCTAGCTTCCGCCATATCTTTCGACGAAATGCAAAACTTTGCGTTTGGAACACAGTTCGTAGTACTTCGTAGGAAGTTCGCGCCCTAAATTGTAAAGTTGCGCGATTATTCTAAAGTTTCGCAATAATTCTTGGAGTTGTGCGCTTTGCCATAATACATTAGCGGGATATGCTCATTTCCCTTGAGCTACATCTGTGGTTAACGTGACTACTAAGCACTAACTGGTATTTTGTAGAAACACTCCCAAGTACTAGTACAAGATTAGACTATAAGATGTCAAAAAAACAACTTCATTTAATTGGGTACCTATTTGACACAATTAATCAATAATTCCAAGACATAAGTACCATATCTAAAGAAACACTTTAATTTAGTCCTAAAGACCCGAATAATATTCAATTAACTGTACTATTTGATTTTTCATTGCTTTCAAATTAATTAATAGTAAGTAAATTGAGTCTGTACAAAAGTGGCGCCACAGTAATAATTGTCTTTTTTGCCATAGGTACTAAATCTATGGCAGAATCGCGTTTTGAGTTTTTGACAAGTCATAAAAAGTAGGTACCTACGTCATTTGATTGGTTGTGTAACCAGCATAATCTATTGTAGACATACTGCAGATCAAATTAATACACTAATATCCTTGGCAGAATAATGTGGAAGCTAGGCATCCCATGAATTAACCTATACCGCACAGTGGCGTGCATACCATAGAGGCAGAAAGACACTGCCGACCCTACGTAACTCAGATAAATATTTATAATGTTGTTGATATGTAATATTATTTTATAAACGAGTATTCATCAATAAACAAAAAAATCTTAAATCATAATTCAGCGCCATCTCTCGAGTGTCGTATAAATAACATTATCATCGATACAAAATAGTCAGCTCGTTCGTACAATTTGACGCGATTTCACATTGCGCTACGCTAACGCCGCTGACTGCCGCGGATAAGACACAAACTATTCGTGCCTTAATGTGTATATGTGTGCTCTCATGGTCATACGGATTAAATGGGTGTGCGTTCGTATAGATACGAGGCACACATGTCTCAAATAACGCACACAAACGCACCAAATAGACACTGCATGACTTGTTACACGACGAATCACGACACATACCGAAGTGTTCCGATCGGAAGCTAGCTTTATTATGCGACTATTTTAAAAAGTAACATTATTTCATTCAACTTTCTCTAAATAAAGCACCATTTTTTATTGTCGTATTTTATAAACAAGTAGTTTGAGCGGCCATTAGTCGTTTGTTTGTTTTGATTTGGTCGTGAGCTTTGTTAACAGATATAAATTTACGATTTAACGATGTTATTAGTGTGAAAAAATGTATAATATTCACTATGAAATTTGTTCATGTGGTGTGTGTATAGAGGAAATAAAAAATATGCGTTTTTAAAACTATCGGTGACAAAAAGACGTGATCGTGATTTGTTATCAGATATTAAGATTTAACGATTTTATTAGTGTGAAAAAAATGGATAATATTCACTGTGAAAGTTGTTCATGTGGTGTGTGTATAGAGGAAATAAAAAAATATGCGCTTTTAAAACTATCGGCGACAAAAAGACGTGATCGCGAAAGGTCAATGACACCGGATTTTATTTAATTTGACTGCTATTATTTAATTTTCAAATTAATATGAAACATCAAAACATATAGGTAGGTGTCCGTAAAATATGTCTACAAAATCAGTCAAGCTAGGCTATTTAAGGTGGCAATCACCTACATTATTATTTAAGTCGACAAGACGACGAACCAAAACCATGATAGGTACATGTTTGGTAAGATACTTACCTAGCTTAAATAGCTTTTAACTGTTCCGCCTACCCTGTCTAAAAACTCTGTGCACGCCACTGATACCGCAGTTCTTAAATTGTACATTTTAAATCATACCTAGGTACTTTTACACGTGGCATGTGCCGTATTTTGGCTCGTTTTTTCCGTTAATCCATTAAATGTTGACACTTTTGTGTTTAATGCTTACAATAGCCTGTGCCTGATATACATAGATGTTTTATGTTACAACTTAAGCACAAAATTGGATCTACCTGTTATTAATTACAAATATTTAATTACCTCCATGACTTACGTACGAAATATAACGCAAAACTGTTCAAACCTATTTAAATTATTTCGGACCAATTTAAGAAAGAAACAAGAAAATGAATTGCATCTTTAAATCTTAAGAGACACTAACTAGTTGGAATTTATACTAAATCACAGTGTTAAATTTATGCAATAGGTAATATTTTAGACGTGTCAGGCCACCCACTGAGCGAAGCAGTTGAAGAACTAACTTATGCTAGGCACGTATACTCAGTAGACAAGGCTGGCTACTCGACCATTATTATAAATTAGGACAAGCAGAGTTCAAAAATCAGATTATTTTCTCCGGCCTTTAATATTGGTCCTAAAATGGCTCCCCGAGGTACGCCTGCTTGAATGCTGCTAAAGGTAGAATTTGACACAGTTTCTTATGCTTACAATTGCTTTAAAAAGTGTTTGGTTTGTTTGCCATTTCGTTTGGAAATCTTAGATAGTGGCACTATAATAAACGTTATTTCGATTTTTATGAGACAATAATGCTCGACCTTGTCAAAGGCCTATTAAAATCAGTGCCTAAGTGCCAGTTCCCAATCAGGGCCAGGAACTGCCTCGCTTACTTAGTTTACTTATAAAAATCTTTAGATATTCTCTGTCGTTGTAGAAGGTAAAATTGGTGGCCTACCTCGTCATCTTGCGTGATTTATCGATACCTCTCAACTCAAAAGTCGCAAAGGACATTGTGTGTCCTATACGACCTCTAAGCTCAGAGGTATCGATCGATATTGCAATATTGGGTAGACCGTAAGTACAGAGTAAGTTTGTAAACTGTTCGTGGAAGTATTTTAGTATTTTGGACCAACAAACAAAAAAAAATTCACTTAGACACAAGATAGGTAATAAACTAACGTAAGTACCACATATTATTAGAAGAAATGTAATAATAAAAAAAACAACTGGACATGACCCGGTCCTTAAATAGGGAGGTAAGGTTTCATACTTCCAAAGTAGCGGCATTGACAGTGGCATAACTGTACCTACATAACATTACTACAAATATGGCCGTAGGTAATCATAAGACTGACACACGAGGAATTCCAATTACGAAGATAAAAATAAACCTTTGCCAGCTAATTGATTCATTTGATTATAATATCATGTAATCACATGGTATTGAAACCTACGTCATTCATATTACTACTAGACAATACGGTAAACAAATAAATTACAATAAATTAAAACAAAAACTGAGGACGACCGGCGCGCGAGCGTGTGACGCGCGACGTTGCCAGATCGTGCACGAAACGCAGCTGAGGTGCGGTGCGGTGGCGGGCCGCTGCGACCCCGCTGCGTCATTCCGCGTCGATCGTCCGTACCGGCTGCCGTGTTTGTTTGTCGCAGTAAAATCGCGGCGTTTTTCAAGTGCCAATTATGAGCTCATACTGTCTTGACGTTGAATCGTTTATAAGTGAAGTGAAGAAATATCCAGAAATATGGGACATAAATAGTGAAGACCACCGGTTCAAGAGTAAGAAGCAAAACGCGTGGGCGGAGATAGCTCGGGTATTTATATCTGATTTTGAAGAAATTCCCGATAGAGAAAAAATCGATGTTTGTAAGTATGACGACACATTCTACGAATACAATAAACATACAAATCAGATAAGATACTTATACATAGGCACATATCATATACCTTCTTCAATAAGTGTAACAAAATAACAAGTAGCTTGATAAGATACGAATATATTATGTAGGTGTAGGTCTTAGTAACGGCCCGGTTTCCAAAAAACAAAAATTGTAAGACAAATAATTTTCAAATAACAAAAACATTTCATCACGTCGTTGAATATTGACGAAACCAAAAAGGTTCTTAAGTATACTTTAAACACGTATAATCATCGACAGTCTTAACAGCTCAGTGGCGATGGCGAAGCTTCAGAAAGGTCTAGTGTGAATAGGCAATCTCGATGCTTTATTTACACAAAAACAACGTGCGCGATCCAACGTATACCTGTGAAATGCGTCACCTTGAAAGCTTGAGGTCGCGACATGCAGTTGAGCAACTAGTCGTCCGATCGATCGCGTTCGTGGTCGCCCAAAGCGTGAGCGCCTTTCGCCGTGCAATACAACATCGAAGCATCCATTCACTTCAGGTTATTTCTCAGTGAATACAATAAGGAAAATACTTAAATTCTTGCTTTGGACACCTACTTTTACTGCGTTTGTAGGTTTCATGAGTGTTTGGAGATTACTGAAATGCTTTACAGTTACAATAAAATCTAGTTCATGATTTAGGCTCTTGACTTGTACATATCGATAAGTAACTTTATAGAAGGCAAATCTAATTGTAAATTATTCAAGTTTTAGTATTATTTGTATTTTATGATTCAGTTTTGTCTGCAAATCTCTGCGCCACACGTAACTCTGAGAATTGCTGCGTTTTTCTGTGTACTCGTAGCGCAGAATCCTAAGCACAAAGTGATAGCATCCACCCATCACTATAGAGCGTATTCGGAAGATGACCGAGAAGTAAATATTAACTGAATAGAAACATATGACATTATAACGATAGAAACGAATTGAAATGATACCTTAATTTCCACTGAAAAGAAATAAGCCAACCAATTAGACACGTGACAGCTAACTGGGTATAGAATGTTACCAAAAAGGAAATTATTTATTTATTAAAACATTATGCAACAAAAAAGTACAAAGGCGGATTTCAAAGCCTTAGGCATTATTTAACAGTCAACCAAAGGTGGTGAAGAGATAACATGGCAGGTGAAAAATTATTGTACAAAAGTAAAACAACCAAATAAGAGATAAAAAAAAACAGTACAAGTACCTTTATAAATTAAAATGTACACAAGCACGAAATAATTAAAATTCTCATTTATTGTACAAAAACTCATAAGTATATAATTTACAATATACATAAATTAGTGGCGACAGCAAAATTATCAATATGCTGTAAAAATGACAGGTTTTTTTTAAAAGCATGTAGAATGATCTCTAGGTAAAGATTTTAACTTCGTTAGTTGTTGTGATAGCAGGAGTAAACCCGTCATCTTCCTTCGGCATGTTTTCTGCTAGCATAGACTTATTAGTCTTCTCAGAAGGAGTCAAACTTCGCGCTACTATCATCATCTACGTCCTAGTTTTACCGAAAATATTGATTTGATGTTTTGTGGGAACTTCTCATCACTTTTCGTAGGTACATTCATTCATTGAGCATTTTTGCAATTTTCACAGTATATGGCATTTCGATTGTTCTTGCTCTCACAGTTAGAGGAAGACGAGTCTTCCGACATAGTGTTCTTCTTTTGCCATGCCAAGACTGATTTCAATGTGATTAAGGAATTTCAATTAAGTCAAATGGCTTATGGTCATGTGATGTTTCACTCACTTCATAGAGAGAATATAGGTTTTCTATTCATATAAACCACATTAAAAATATAAAGCTAGCGTTTCTTTTATACGAAAAACATGAAGGTTTAACCAAAGGTACATAAACGAATCGAACGTGTCATAACAGCGAATGAGATTCACTAATATAAAATAACTAAAAAATATAAAAATTACGTATTTACAGATCGTAAACTGCACGGAAAATGGAGAAATATAAGAGACTCATTCGTGCGTCACCGTAAAAGGAAATATGGCAAAAAGGGCTATGTGTACGCGAAACACTTGTCTTTCCTGACTGACTTATACAATAATAAGAACAGTCAATCGGGAAGCGACGTGGAATGCGATAACGACGACCAGAGCGAGGACGAAGAGGCTAAACAGAAAAAAATAGGTGTTAGAACGAGAAAATTCGATTTGTTAAATGACTCGAGCATCTGGGGCAGTGACCCGGAAGATTCTCCATCCACTATAGAGAATTTAAAAAGAAAAAGGTCCACGAAGCAGGAAACTGACATAGAATATGTAGATACGCCATTCCCAGACGCTACAGTTAGCTTTAATGCTCCTGCTGAGGATGAAGACAGATCTTTCTTCGAATCCTTATTACCGGCTGTTAGAGAGTTTAATATGGACCAAAAACTAGAATTTAGAAGTGAAGTGCTGTGCTTAATTAAGGGTTTAAGATCGTCTAACGGTAAACGAAACTATATTAAGTTAGACCCCTCTACAGGCGATTTCTCCTAACTGTTTTTTTGTTTCTTCATCATTCCATTTTTTTAAATAAATAAAGGCTGTTTTTTGTAGACTGTTGTATTCATTGACGTAGACGACGGGTGAAATGGATTCTTTTAAAAAAGACTGATCCTTACCCCTTAAAATATAATTAAAGAGAAATGGAAAGAGTTTTTTATTTATTGTGTTCATCATCTTCCTTCTTTTATCCTAATTTATGTTTTGTCATCTTTTTTTTTTATTTCTTCCCACAATCCATTATCATAACTTACCCTTTACCTTTCTATCAGGGGCGTAGCTACCGCCGTATCTGCCGTATCAATTATACGGGGCCCCTGGCCTACGGGGGCCCCCAAAGTGCGTAAGCAAAAATGAATAAAAACTTCCCAAAGAAGTTTCTCGAAATTAAAACTGATAAAAAAATATTTAAGAACTTCTATGGGACAGGAACGCCTGTCAGACCTGTCACTATTGTCCAAAGAGGCAGAAACTTAAGAAAAACTAAAGTCATCATCAGCTATGAATGATTTAATTAATCAGTTTGACGTTCTTTTAATTTAATGGAAACATTTTTTCTTTTTTGAGAAATATTTACCCTTTCTAAGGGCCCCCAAACAAATTTTTATACGGGGCCCCGCCAAGGTACGCTACGCTTCTGCTTTCTATTGTTCATCTTGTTTCAATATTTTACCTAATCTGAATATTCAGAAGTCTGTAGGTAACAATTAAGTTATAAAAACTGCATTATAATCAACAGAATTTTGTTTGATTCAGATATTTGAAACGAATAAGCAGAAACATCATTTCGGTACGAACCTATAGATAAATTCCAGTCAAGTTAAGAATTCTAAATGCTAAAATAGACACACATCAAATAACACATAGGCACCATCTGTTTGAATAAGTACCAACAGTAAGTCCAATACGAAAGTATAAAGATGAATGAAACGAGTTTATAAACATCAGAATTTATAAATAGAACACTGACGATATATCTAAATATTTGGAGCAAGTGAAATAACGTTGCCGTTAGTCGCTCCATCGCTGAAAAGCTAAACAGATCCCAATGTAATAAACAAAAAATAAGAAAATGCCCGAGACTAGGATAAATGTATTTTAAACTTAAGCTGAGACGAGCAAAAAGGCCAAGATGGAGGCTAGCTAGCAAAGTATAGCTCTAATTTGAACATGGTAAACATCCGAGAGATGCCAGGCCCAGTTCTAACGTAGGATTACGACGAGGAGCACCGGCAACAGGCAACAAGTAATGATACACGAGTCAGTCTTGTTACAATAATCTGTCTAAATAGTAACCGCGAGCTGGCAACGTCGCGGGGAAAGTAGCGGGGCGGCAACGTGGCGCGATCGATAGAACGCGGGGGAGCGGCGCAGCGCGGGGCGGCTGACCCTTCCGACAACCACATAATACATTATACCTACTGCGTATATCATTGAGCGTACTGAAGCACGTGTTTGGTTGACACCGAACGTGCAGCCAACGGGTTATCATGGAGGCGGAATGCGACATCAGCTTGATATCTATTTTTCTTCACAAATAAATAAACCTACGCATTTATCGTTCATTATCGTGGGATTTTCGTAATTGAGTAGAAATTGGGTAGAATAGGTGAATTTTATAATACAATTTGAATAAACAATCAGTTCTTATCTGTTGCTAAGTCGTTTATTAGATTAGATAATTCCCAAAAACTCGACTTACTCATAATGACACTAAAACAGTATTTTGTTGATCGAAAATTTGCAGGAATAATGAAATCATTAACATACGTTTAATGACTATTATCAACAAAATCGTTCTTTGAAACTGCGTAGTTTTTGCAACTAAAAACAAGGAGATTTTCCCGTCAATAAGATGCAACTAACAAGTTTTAAAGAAGAAAGTAGAATACTTAGGATTGTTTAACTAAGGAACTCTAGCAATGTTACTATTTAAAGAGAAGAAACTTCAAACAACAGTGAATCTAAATATAAATTGAATTCCAAACCTACTGACGAGTTTTATTTTTGCTCATATCGAGTATGAAAGCTCTCGAGAATGTTATTTTCTGGGCTAATGGTTTTGACAGATTACATGTAGTAAGTAGATGATTTAGTATTAGAAATTCTTGAGTCTTTTCATGATGAAAGATGCCTAAGTATTTTTACTTAGTATTCAAAACCTGGCCAACGATGTCATCTTACTACTTGGATGGATGTTTGTTACTCCATCACAACAGAACGTCTGAACAGATCTGGATTGAAAGGCACAGATATGGATTATAGTCTGGAATAGCACATAGGCTACTTATTATGAGAATAAAAATGTATTGTTTGAATTAAGAACAACGCTATATTACACTTAGCTAAACATAATATAGCTGAGAGTAAATTATTAAAAGTTATAATTTTTTGCTACTAACATTGATATATATTTTTTTTAAATCTTTAGTAATAATTTTGCCTTTTATTACATACTTAAATCTATAAAATTAGATACAGATCATACTCCACGCAAATGAATCTTTCATTTCCCATTCCAAACATTTAATACGGCAACACGCCAGAAT